>WNWU01013428.1:1785094-1823814 GCA_012654045.1 Ptyas mucosa
CTGCCACGACACCTTTCCAGCTACAAGGGGGGGGAACTCCAACCCCCCCCTCTCGCCTCCAGGATGCCTGCTCCACTCTCCAGTCAGTCAGTTCAGTCCGTTGTGCCTTCTTAACTAGCACCGGTCCCCTTAGGCGCTGTGGCGCCTCCGCGGCCTCGAAAAAAGCCGCCGATCGCCTCCCACCCCCTCTGGAGCCTCGGGCGCGCCAGCATCGGCCTCCCGGCCCCTGGAAGTGAGGCAGGGGACCCCTGGCGAGCCGCCCTCAAACGGCAAACGCCCCAATAATGGGGCATTTGGCCCAAAGGGCCTCCAGATGGGGGGGATCAGACTCTGGGGCCAGAGCTAGCCCGATCAGAGTCTGTCGCCAGCGGAACCGGAAGCGGAAAACCAAGATCTTGTGGGACTTTCGAATACAGACAGATCGTCACTTGGAACACAACAGGGGCTGTCACGCCTGGAAGCCATCTTTTGCATTGGATCTTCAGGCCTGCCACATTTACTGCTATGGGAAACTGGGAAGGGCGATTGTATGAACCAAGGGTGATATATAGTCATAATAATATTTCTTTCTGAGAGAGTCAAGGACATCTTACCCTGCACCTGGAGGGCTGGAATTGGGAGGCATCTCCAGTTGGGACAGTGCTTGATTGGACCATGTGATGGACATATGGGTGCTGGACAGGAACTTAGACTTTCCTTTGGTTGGGAAAAACCTGGAAGCTTTCAGATTCGGGTTTTCCCAGATGTGCCAAGATGAAATCTCTTACAAAATGGAACTTTGAGGAACTTCAAGCCTTGGAGTCTTCTTTCATTGAGGGTGTCACTTGGAACCCTGACAGATGGTTTAAAATGAAGTGATTAGGTCCATTTCAAACTGTCCCCTTTTCAAGCACACAAAGCTTTGTCTCTCTCTGGGCAAAAAGTGTGCCGCAGAGCCAGGCGGAGGCAAAGGCGATTCCAACATGCTGCTCACTCCATCCCACCATCTCTCAGCTTGCTTGCAGCTATGCCAAACAGGAATCCATATGGGGCATCGGGGTCGCTTGCCTCCCCCATCTCCCGGCCTCCGCCTGCTGCCAATGTGGCCGTGCAAGCCTCCCACGAGCCTCCTGTGAGTCAGGCAGCTGCATAGCATGTCTGGATTGCCTATCTTCCCCCCCCACCTCTGTCTCCATGCTCAGAATTAATGGTATTTGTGCTGCACCAAGGGGCTGATGGGCAGCAGCTATGGTCAGCCCCCATGCTCCTGCCACCTCTCATGCTGGCCATGGCCATCCCCCTGGGCTTATTTTTGGGCTAGGGCTTATATTAAGCAAGGACATTTTGGGGGTGGGTCTTATTTGGAAAAACATGGTATCTAGCATTGCGCTGCACTGCACTATATACAGTATATAGGAATGGATCTATCCATGTGTCTTCAATAAAGTGCAGTAGTTCCATGGAAAAGTGAGTATAAGAGCCGGTCAAACTGTATTATTTCTATATTCATTTCTCTCTATTTAAACACTTCTAGCCTGCTTACTGTATTTAGATTTCATAGCCACATTCTAATCCACATAGAGAAAAAAAAACCCTGGATAATGATGATATCCATGAAACTTCTAGGCATTATATACCAGAAGTACTTCACTGTCTCACTGTGAAGCTTCTAAAAAAAGTAACATGTGCCATCCAAGGTCATTTGACCTCTTCTAGTACAATTATGTCATTTTTATCTGAATGTAAAATGATGCCATATTGTTTTACCATGATTTACTAGCATCATGGAAGAGAAACAAAGTTAAGTTTCATCAAATATACCAGCAGAATGATTTCATGTATTTTAATTTATAGCGGATGACATGTGTGTTCTGTGTTTTCTGGTTTACCTTTAATGGAAAGAAAATGAGCCTCTAAACCAAAGTGATTACAAGCATTTGTGGCCATCTATTCCATGTCTTAAGCAATCTGTTCTTCTAAGGAAGAAGTTCCAGAAAATGCAAGCATTTTATGTTTTAAAAAAATCCTGCTGTTTTAATCTTAAATCTGTTTTCTCATTCTTTTGATATTGATTACATTAGACATTACTATTATTATCCTATTAAATATCATACAGTACTTGAACTGGTAATGCTTGAATTAACACACAAAAATTACTTTTGATTTACCTGATATGAGTTATTTAATATATCTATTTAGAAAAGTTCTCCTGTTAATTGTAACATTGCCATACTTTATTTTTCCTCTTCTCTATGAGTACAGAAACTAATATTTTCTTAGAAGAAAAATTCAGTACGTCTGCTTTAATTTAACAGTAGAAAACAAGCATCTTTATCCATACATTTAATCCTGACCATTTTTTAAGTTGATAGAGATATTTCTTGCTTTATTAAAGGGCAAAGTTAAAGGACAAGGTATGGCCCATATGTTTATTATCTTGAGTTATTTGTAAAAATAATAAAGGTGGGATATAAATAAATAAAACAATAATAATTTGATCCTAGAATAGGACCGGAAGTAAAAAGAATCTCTTTTCTTTTCCCTTTTCTCATTCTACTGACTTCAATGGCAAGGATATAATTATATCAGCTCTTCAATTGGAACATTTTCTTGCTCTAGCTTATGGGCTACAACTCAAATATATTTCAACATATCCCAACATAATTTTGTTTTAGTCCAGTCAGAGATAGAGTGGCCCTAAAAGAAAAACTCTTTCAGCATCCAGGGTAGATGCACCATCCAACTGTTTTTTTTCTTTAAAAAGCTTGGATATTTTATGTAATATTTTAATATGTGTTTTTATAACAATATATTCAAAATATAAATAAATATAATAAAACAAATAAAACAAAAATATTAATTTAATTGAAGCAAACTGTGATATACCATATTTTTCAGACTATAGGATACACTGGACTATAAAAGCCACCTAAATTTACAGGAGGAAAACAAGAAAAAAATAGTTTTTGGCCTCTGTGCATCAGATTTTCGCCCTCCCTGGCCCCCAGAAGCAGTCTGCAGTACTCTACATGGCTCATTTTCACCAAAAATGCGCCCATTTTTGGCTTGCAGAGTGCTTCCGGGGGCTGGGGAGCACAAAAATGTGATGGGCAAAGGGCTTGGAAGCCCAAAAATGGGCCTGTTTTTTATGAAAATGGGCCATGAGGAGCACCGCAGAGTGCTTCTGGGGACAGGGAGGGTGAAAACTTGACGGGTGGAGGCTTCGGGAGGACAAAAACACCCATTTTCAGTCTATAAGATGCACCTAAATTTTCACCCACTTTTAGGGGGGGACGGGAAGGTGCGTCTTATACTCCAAAAAATACGGTATGTTTTTATTTCTGTGATTTTACCACCTCCATTATCATGTGATATTTAATTTTCACTGATACTTCTACCATAAATTTAATCAGTTCTAATCTCCCAGACAAGTATCATCAGATTGTGGTAGTATAATTTGTATAATTCATAGATGACACAGCATTTTTGTATTATTTCCAAGAAACCACAATTTGTCTATATAATCACACAGAAATAAGTTTGACTTGAGGGAACTTTACTTGATCTGTATAACTGCAAGATTTAAAGTTCTCACAATAGATTAGCATATTCTGTGAAAGGCCAGCAAATCATTTCCAAAGTAGAAAGTTGGATCTTTCTACATTACAAATAATCAATAAAATAGCTGTCAATTCACTTATCTGAAATTAAAGCTGTGAAAGATTTTCAGATTTTCAACACATCTTGAAAATGGCTAAGTGCTCTTTTTCTTCATTCTTATTCTTCATTTACAATGCAAGATCCATTTGTAAATTTCTAATGAAGCAATCAGAAAAATTGCAACACTAAATAGACAAATGAAGTCAAGTCACATTCTTGACAGAATTCTACCATACGTAAAAATGAATAAAAGATGTACCATGCATTTTTAGAACACTATCCATTTCAGCTACACTTTAGAATCCCAAAATAATAAAAAAAATCCTGTTATTAATCACCAGTATTTTCATCCATTAAGCCCTTTAATAGTATCTATAAATAGAGAAACTAATATTCTTTGGATCCCAACTGCATTTCTTGTAAAATCGGATAGATAAATATGAAATTTCAAGTAGCAAATTTACTGCTCTTTCAATTCTTTAGCAACTTCCTTTTATTCCAAAAGATGATTATATAACATCTTAGCAAAATTTTCTCAATTTCAAAAATAAGACTAATTAGGGGATAATTATTTGGATATACTATCTTACCTTCTTTAAAATGGAAGTTGTATAAAAACACTTCCTATTACACAGTATTTTAAATTATCCTAAAAATGGTGTCCACCACTGGATATTTTCCAGGGCAGAAATGAATAAATACTTAAAATTTTCAAGAGAAATTTTATGATGCTTTCCCATCATAAAGGAAAATAGGAAAAAGCTACAGAAATAGTCACTGAGCAATACCAATTGAAAAATAAAAGGATAATAATTTGAAATATTTTATCTGTTCTTTGCAAAAAATGGGATTATGTTTTGGAAAACAAATTGCAAAGATCTACACAGGACAAAGAAATTAAATTACTTGCCAGAACTAACTCAGAATATAGAGGCAAATCAGGAGAGTTCAGTATCAGACTGGGATTGTTTTGGATATACCCTCTGAAGTAAGAAATAGTAAATGAAATGATACACCCTATTATCCATGACTCTAAACTGCAATTATAGGAGTCAGGTAGGAAAACCATCTCCATAAAAGAGGCATATTTACTGCTAAGTTTATTATTTCACCCTCTGTAACATTAAAAAAGAGATTTCTGTATACTTCTTTGGTCTGTGTGCTTAAAATCACTTGACTTTGGAATCTATTTTGCCATGTAATTTATATAGATTAGTTTGAAATTATCACTGAATGTAAGAAAAACTCTGAATAAACAATGTTGTATTTGTGTAAATTATAAATATTAAATGAAATGCATAAAATTAAATTCAGTGAGGCAAGACTATAGGCATGTTGATCAAATGTTTTGAGTTTTGGTTCTAATCAAACTTATGGTGCTGCATGACCATGACAAATATTCAATTTTACACTGAACATAGTTTTAAAAAAACCTTACTTACATTATTTTTTGTTACTCAAGGCTGCTTCATTTCACAGTTTAAACCTTGCAAGATTAAATTCAGCATGGACTATGAAAACTTTTTAGTTAACAAGAACTCTTTGTATTCTTAAAAAGTTGTGCCTCTAGCTGAAGGACTCATAGTAATCTATCAACAATGCCAACTTCAGGAAATTGCAATCTGTTCAAATGTCTTTCCCAGTATATTTTAGGAAATAATCTGGCATTTCTATTTAAACAAAAACAAATGGGGGAGAACTTCAAAAAATAACCTCTTAAAAACAGATTTTTCCCCTTCCCAGAATTTTCGTGACAAAAGTAATGAGTAAAATGACAGGAAACCCAATATTAATTCTGCAAGTTGTAACTAGGTGTGCAGAAGGATCTAAATGTAAGGGATGGAGCAGGAATGCAGGACAAATAGGCAATTACTTGGAACAGAAGGAATGTACATGTGCTGATGAGTTGCCCATTTCTGCTCTTCAGTCCTGATTCTACAGAAATTATAATCTTCATTTATATATAATTTTTATTTTTTTTATCAATGTATAAAATACAAATACAAATAGGAAATTAAGGGAAGAAAAAAGAAAAGGAGAAGAAAATACGAGGTATAAAGGAAGAAAAACACATTGACTTCCGACTCTTTTTAGCTCAGTGCAAGATAACAACATTACAACCTCAACTTTTTACTTTTACACATTGATATACAACTAGCTTCTGTATACTGTATGGAGTTGCCAGTTTGTCCTTGGCTGCAGGGAACAATAGATATAAAAAGGAACAAGTGGTGTGCTGTGGTGTCTGCCATTTTGACTTTTTTTTCATTCCTCTGAGGATATCCATGACTGAACTGCAGTTGGCTGTGAATGTGGGAGGAAAGACACAGAGACTTCCCTCTGAATAATAAACACACACACACATATATATATACATAAAAGCCATACATTTTGCAATGCTACAAAAGACCAGAATTTTGCTGGCAGTTTTATTCTAATTTTCATCATCATATTCTCTGAAAAGAAGGTGTTATTAAAATTATTTCATTAATATTCTTCTCTCTGCTACAAATCTACATACCTTGATACACAAAATTCAAGTAGCTAAGAAGCAACGGTCAGTTATATTGGCTTTTTAAAAAAAAAATCACAGCAAGATTCAATCAATAAACTTTAACTTTAAATAAACATAACAAGGAAGAAACAAATGCAAAATTCTAAAGTGGCCTGTCAGCATAAGTAAAAATTAGGATGGCATGTTTTAATTTCATTATAAGAATAGGTAAATCCTTAGTTGCGATGCCCAGTTGCGATATTTCATGATTTTTTTCCCAGTTCTTTTTCTTCGACTCCTTGATTAAATTGTACATTTTGGTTTTCTACAACTGTGATATCTGGCGTGTTGTGTTCCAAATGACGATCCGTCTGTATTCGAAAGTCCCACAAGATCTTCACTCTCTTATTTTTGATAACTTTTTCCACTTTATGTTCCCAAGACTTTTCAGATACATAATGACCAGTGAATTAATTTAGCAACTCTGTCATGTCTAGCTTTGTAAACAGTTTGTGTGATTTTGCTGCATTCACATATTAAATGTGAAACATTATTATTATTGTTGTTGTTGTTGTTTCCTGACCAATGTGCAAACTCCTTTTTTTCCTATTCAGAATCTAATGAAAAACATGTATTTGCAATGTATAATTGATATATTAACAATACAATACCTCTAGTTTATAAGTATTTTGGGTTTGGTTACTTCCAGGCAACCCATAACTTATAGACTGGAACAAATTCAAATAAAATAGCAAGTCAATGGATTTCTTTTATAAATTACAGTCTGTATTTAATGAAGCATACAAATAACTCTTTTAAAATTAGCATTATATTCTCCCATGCTATGTAACTTATTGGGCAGCAAGGGATCTCAAGCACTTTTATTTTCGGACAAGTACTTCAGCGTCTTCCATGTGACCTTTATAGAGTTTCCATCATTGTGGGTCCCAAGTCCAGATGAAAAAGAAGGAGAGTTGGGTGTCAGTTAGCAACCTATCCCTGTAAAAATTATAGTCAATCAAGTGAAAGTTTCAAGCCATATGGCTTACATGATGATTCCAAAGCAAATCGGCAATGGGGTTTGGTGCCAGAAGTCGAAAATGATCTCAGCCAAGAACATCACAAATATCTCTTTCAGATAACAAATCTAGCATGAGTAATACATTACACTACACTGATACTAGCCAAATTCATTTGAAAAATGTTTTGTGGAGTCCTTAGTGCTCTCTGAGTTTGGTTGTTTCCTTGCAGAAGTTTCATTACCAAATTAGGTAACATCAGTGCTAGAAGGGAATAGGGTTTGCTTTAATTTTATATCCTAATGGCTTGCCCTATCAGTATTAATCAGAGTGGTCTTGGTGATTCTTTGATTGGGCTTTTGTTTAATGTTAGTTTTATTTATATGAGTTGGCAGCTCCTTGACTGGGATATTGTTTACTTCTTGATGCTGGTCTACTGTTAACCTTTGTGTTAATTTCTGCTCATCTCAGTACCGGTTGTTGTTGGATCTTTTTCTGGTCTTTTTGTTTCCTTTTTGGCCTTTTGATTTTTCCCTTTTAAATGGTATGTAGAAGTTATCTATGTGCCTATTGATGGTTGATTGTCTAATCAAAGAATGTTTTATTGGACAAACTATGATTGGCTGAGTTCAAACCTCATATTAAATCATAAACTGTTTACAAACCAGCTTTTTAAGTTTATATTATATATTAAGTTAAAAATGTATTGTATTATAGTTTAATACATTTTAATTTTGTTATTAAATGCATTTGAAAGAAGATTCATTCTATTTGCAATAGTATATTATTTGCCAGACTTCATTTTTTTAAAAAAAAATAACCATTGGTTATTGTCTCTAAGAAATCCATATCTGGAGATGATAAAAGAAAATAAAAATGTCAGGTAAATGTCCATGTCTCATGACTGTAGTAAAACAAAAGAAAACTTTGAAAGCTAATCAAAAGAAGAGAAAGCCAGTTGAACATAACATCAGAAGGAGATTGCATGGAGCTGAATGTTTGCTTTAAAAGGCAGCTGTTTATGCAATTCATTTTGCTTCAAAGGTTCTGAGATGAAAGCTTTTTTCTTCATCTAACATAGCACATTCCATTGTAACATCACAGCCTTATAAGTCTTTGCATCTTATACTTTGTAACTCATCACTGTAATCAAAATGTTAATATGAGTGACCCCATCCCCCCCCAAAAGCAGACAATGTCTCAACTTCTATACAAAACTACCTTTGTCAGGACACATGGGATCACATTTCTGTAGCATAAGATGGAAAAGATCTTCTTGCTCAGAATGACAGGTACATTGGCAAGGAGAAGTTTTTAACATTCAACTTACAAGTGTCAACATTCTTCTATTACAATAAATTGAGTGTAATTTGAAAACCTGCCTTGCTATTTTCCACACAGAATAAAACTTTTCATAGCACTGAAGTTATAGAAAAGTGTATTTTATGTCACCAATATAGGCTGTTCAAGTTTCATTCTTATTTTATCTTACTCTGTTAAAGCACTGTAATTTAACCACTTAAAACATGCTTTAATTTGTATTTTAATAGCTATTTTCCTTTAGATCCCTCCACCAAGACTGTTTCTTTGGTGGGGTTTGTTTTACTTATTTATTTTGAAACTAACTAGCCATCACCAAAATTATTTGCTCTATGATATACTATTTCTGTGATATACCTTCTTATATCAGATCTAAGTCCTCTTCCAATATCCTTCATGGGGTTTATTCCTCTACTTTTTCTATATGATTTTACACAACTTGATCATGACTTTGGAGATTTTCTGCAGGTAGAAACAGAATGGTTGGATGGAGACTTTGTAAATGACTAGACTGAGACTTTGCACCAAACAGTAATGTGATTTGGCTGGTTTTGGATCAAATTCTGTATGTTTTGCTTTATATAAAATTTATAGCCTATTATAATTGTGAATCAAGTTAATCTGGCTTATTCAACAAATCATATTTAAAATAAACTCTGACTTAACAATAAAATAGAAATCAGGTCAATGTTTGATTAGAGGTTAGAAACAAAATATATGATCAATATGATGCACATTTGTCTACCTAGTCTTATATTTCTGAATAGGAATGTACATGATACATATATTAAACTACTTCATTAATTTCAGTTTTACTCCTTATTTCTATATAATTCCATCCCACGTAAATCTATTAAATGGAATAGTATTTTATTATCTATGTAAAAATGTGATTTCTCTTAAACTTTTAAATTTAACTGCCCAGACTCCCTCTGTGAAGGAGACGGATGGTTTTAAAATGTGATAAATAAGGTAAAGTTTCCCCTTGCACATATATGCTAGTTGTTCCTGACTCTAGGGACCGGTGCTCATCTCCGTTTCAAAGCCGAAGAGCCAGCGCTATCCAAAGACGTCCCCAGTGTCATGTGGCTAGAATGACTAAACACCAAAGATGCACAGAACACTGTTACCTTCCCACCAAAAGTGGTCCCTATTTTTATACTTGCATTTTTTACATGCTTTTGAACTGCTAGGTTGGCGGAAGCTGGGACAAGTAACGGGAGCTCACCCCATTACGCGGCACTAGGGATTCAAATCTCTGAACTGCCGACCTTTTGATCGACAAGCTCAGCATCTTAGCCACTGAGCCCCCACATCCCTGTGATAAATAAAACAAAATAAAAATAAATTCCTAAACACTGGGCTACTTGTCAAAGCCTTTAAAACTAAAAAATATTCCTACAGATATTCTATAGATAATTTCTATAGATTTATGTTATCATAAATCAATTTGATATGGAGAAGTTATTAAAAAAATGGAATAAAGATTTCTATATTGCCTAGACGGGGTGTGAGGTGGCTCAGTGGATAAGATGCTGGGCTTCTCAGCTAAAAAGCAGGCTGCCCAGGTTTGCGACTTGAAGGCCACATGATGGAGTGAGTTCCAGTCCTCACCCTAGTTCCTGCCAATCTAGCAGTTCAAAAGCATGCAAGTGTGAGGAGATAAATAGGTACCACTTCAGTGGGAAGGTAACAGTGCTCTGTGATGTCATGTTGACCTTGAAATGGAGATGAGTGCTGCCTCCTATAGTCATTAACGACTAGCAAAGGAAAATCTTCAGGGACTCCTTTACCTTTTTTTAATATTGCCTAGATCAGGAGTCCCCAACCCCCACGTTGCAGCCCACTATAGGGCTGTGTGAGAGACGGGCAAGTGGTGCGCATGAAGCTCCACTTGTATGAGTGGTGGGAACTTTGAGAATGGAACTTAGCATGAGTGCAAGCGCCCTCCATTCAAGCAGCCTCCGCTCAAGCAAGTGGAGCTTCACACATGCGTGCAAGTGCCTCCATTCACACAAGTGGAGGGTGGTGCACCTGTACTTGCACAAATGGAGCTGTCTAGAGTAACAATAAAAAGGAGATTCTTGGAGATTATATTGAAATTAACAATAGGAAAAATAAAGAGGATGGGAAGAGACAAAGCTGGATAGAGAGATGGAGCAGAAAAAACACAAAAAGCTTAGATGATTACACTGAGATTAACAGTGGAATGACAAAAAAGAGAGAAAAAGGTTGGAAAATACTAGGAAATATAGGGCAAAATAGAAGAGTCCAGGACTTTGATTTACAAAATGATTACATTGAGGTTAACAATGGTAAAACAAGAGAAAGAGAAAAGAGAGGGGAAACAATGGGACAGATAGGGCAAAATGGGGGAACTCAAGAAGTTAGAACACAAAAGAAAAAAAAGGGGAAAGAAAAGGGTAAAAATGAAAAAAAGGTAGAGAGAAAGGAAGATAGAAATGAGAAGAATATGTTACAGATACTTAGAATTGAAATATGGATTGAAGCTAAAATATTTGAAAATTAGATTATGTAAAAAGAAAAGATATTAATGGACATAATGAATTAATTTTTATTAAGATGTTGGATGGTATTATTTGAGAAAATTGATGGGTGTAATAATTGGGATATTGTTTAAATACCTATAACAATTGTAATAATTTGAATATTCTTAACAATACATTTATCTAAGCAAAAAAGAAAAGAAATTGAAACAATATAGGATTATGATTGAATTAAATAAGACTTATTTAATTGGCTTTTATATAAATGGTATTGTTAAATAGACAGAATTTAGGGAAATAATTGGGAATTGTATTATGTTGCATTATTTGAATTAAGAACTCTGTCTAATTGTTAAATTGGTATATTTTTAAGATTAGAGATAAGATTTAAATTTGATGAAGTAATAATTAAATAAAGATTTAATGAATATTATATGAAGTAATAACAATAAAATGTAGGGAAATTTTTGAAATAAGATTCAGAAATATAAATATGTTTGTATTGTTAATAGTGAGAAGTTAGGGTAAGAATTGTGAAATGCATTATGAGGTATTATTTGAATTAAGATTTAAGGTGGATTAATAGAAGGGTAACTGTTTTGATTAAGTTAATATGAATAAGTTTACTATAAGGTGGTAATAGATGAGATATGTGAGCTAAGATTAAGAAATAAATGTTATGGCAAAAATAGAATACCATATATACTCGAATATAAGCTGAGTTTTTCAGCACATTTTTCAGGCTGAAAAAGCCTCCCTCGGCTTATATTCAAGTCACGAAAAAAATGCTTTTTTCCCTGCAACCGTTTTGGCTCCCAGGGTTGCAGGGACGCTCGCTCACCCCGCCCCCTCCACCCAGTCACTCCTCACTTGTACTGTGTGGGTCCGCGCTTGCAGCTTGCCTGCCTGAAGTCCTGCGCCTGCCAGGTAAGCCTGCGAGTCGTGGCCTACCTAGCTGCCCCCGCTCCCCGCCCCCACCATCCCAGCCTGCCTCCCCTACTCCCTTCCCTGCAGCCCATAGCCCTGCCATGCTTCCCTGCCTTCCACACGGCCTTCCCAGCGTCCCCGAGACCAGTTTGCGAAGGCAGGCAAGCGTGCCTGACCACGGGGACTGCCTGGAAGGCAGGCAAGCCTGGCAGAGCCACCCGGCTGTGGGGAAGAGAGCTAGCAGCTTCCTTCCTTCCCCGAAGCCCTGCCAGGCTTGCCTGCCTTCCACGCTGCCTTCCCGGCGTCCCCACGGCCAGCTTGCCACCCACCCCCACACCGCTCCCCTTTTACCTTTCTTTAACGTGCCCCGCTTCCCTTCCCAAACTCTCGAAGGCTTTGAGTGCATGCGTGTGCGTGTGTGTGTGTGTGTGTGTTTGGCGGTGCTGAAGTGAGCCACGCAATCGGCCCCTTGCCTTCCCCCTCTGCCTCTGCCTCTCCCTTCTCCCTCCCTTCAGAAGTCGGAGGGGAAAAGGCAATTGCTTCGCCGAGCATTTCTCCGCATTTCATCCCAAGTCAGCCGCCCTCACTGGAAATGTGGAGAAACACTCGGCAAAGCAGATGCCTTTTCCCCTCTGACTTCTGAAGGGAGGGAGAAGGGAGAGGCAGAGGTGGAGGTGACAGGGGAAGGCAAGGGGCCGATCGTATGGCTCACTTCAGCGCTGCCAAACACACACACACACACACACACACGCACCCAAAGCCTTCGAGAGCCGAGGCTTTTCTTTTCCCCCTCTTGCAGCCACCTCGAGGGCTTTGTGGCGCGAAGGACACTGCCTCCCAAGGTTTGGGGAGGGAAGCGGGGCGCGTTAAAGAAAGGTAAAAGGAAAGCCGGGTGGGGTGGGATTTGTTCCCCCCCTCACAATCCTCTTCCAAGCGCAGATGGTTCCTCCTTTAATACCTGGTCCTGCACTTGACCTGGCCGGACAGCGCCCTCCTGCCTGTCCTTCCTTCTCTTGACAGGCTGCGAGACCAGGTCTTCTAGTCCAGAGACCTCCAACCTTGGCAACTTTCTCTGCCTGGGCCTGATGCTTCCTGAGAGGCAGGGGGTCTCTCCGAATGGGACCCCCACCCCAAAAGGCTGGCCCCAAAGCCCTAGCTCAGAGGTCTTCAAACTTGGCAGTTGTAAGTTCGAGGACTGGTCACAAGTGCGAGGACCAGTCAAAAATTACTTTTTCAGTCCTCTGAGTAGTCCATATGCACAAAAGGACTACCCAGAGGGCTGAAAAAAGTGATTTCTGACAGGTGCTCGTACTTTTGACCGGTCTTCGCACTTATGACTGGTCATTATTTATGCCCATTGTAGCATTCTTAACAACCGTGTCACTCATTTCACAACTGCTTCTCTTCACCATGGTGACAAGATAGGGCAAAAACATAAAATGTGAGGACAGTCGTAAGTTCGAGGACTGGTCACAAGTGCGAGGACCAGTCAAAAATTACTTTTTCAGCCCTCTGAGTAGTCCATATGCACAAAAGGACTACCCAGAGGGCTGAAAAAAGTGATTTCTGACAGGTCCTCACACTTTTGACCAGTCTTTTTTTATTTTGAAATTTACCAGTAGCCGCTGCATTTCCTACCCCCGGCTTATACTCGAGTCAATAAGTTTTCCCAGTTTTTTGTGGTAAAATTGGGGGCCTCGGCTTATATTCGGGTTGGCTTATACTCGAGTATATACGGTATATAAAATTGTGTTAAAGATGGAACAAAAAGCTGAACTAATTTATGACCGGATCAATGCTCTGTTCCGAAAAGATGTATTGTATGTTTGTCTCTGTGTGTGTGTGTGTGTTTTTTTTAATTTGCAAAACAAATAAACAAATGGAGCTGTCTGGGTGCAAGTGCGCCTGCCAATCACATGCCCTCCCTGTGCCAGACTGGCCACTAAGCTGGAATTAAATTAAATTAAATTCTATAGAAATATAAATGGACATCAAATTATACCTTATAGTACAAATTGAAAATCAGGATTTATTGGTCTCCATTTTGTTCATATAGAAAAAGGATGATCAAAACCAGTACTTCATTGAAAATATAATAAGGATAATGCTTCACTTAAGTCTTACACCTACAAACTTTTAGGAGAATGTATTGGATTATATAAATATAATTCTGTAGACAAAAGCTAAATTTTTTGGTGGATAATATTTTTTTAAATTATATATACTACTTAGAACTTCATGACTTGACAATGTAAATAGATTCTTCATATTTTTAATATGTTCAAAGAACTAATATTGCAGCACTGGAAAGATAAATTAATGGCCCCTTTCACTCAATGGATTTTTATTTATTTATTTGTATCCTGCCTTTATCATTTTTACAAATAACTCCAAGTGGCAAACATATCCAACACATCTTCCTCTTCCTATTTTTCACACAACAACCCTATGAGGTGAGTTGGACTAAGAGAGAGTGACTGGTCCAAGGTTACTCAGCTGGCTTTAATAGCTAAAATGGGAATTAAATTCATGTTCTCCCACTTTCTAGCCTGAAGCTTAACCACTACCAAATTGGCTTTGACTGCACATGTCACCAATGAGCAGCCTATAGACATAGAATTTGTATAAATCAGTTCTAAGAAACTGGAACTGATTCACACAGAATATAGTAAGTAAACAAATATAGGTGTATGTCTGTGTGTGTATGTATATGTATATATGCATATGTATAGTATATGTATAATAATATATGTATGTATTTCTATGTCTCTCTATATATATCTATATGTATTAAATATTTGCATTAGACAACTATATATAGAATTGTAACTTAATTTTATTATTATAGTCATATTATTTCTCTTTATTGTATTTTTTCACTTTTTTGTTTAGCAATATAGCAATAGCACCTAGACTTATATACCGCTTCACAGTGCTTTTACAGGCCTTTCTAAGTGGTTTACGGTGTCAGCATATTGCCCCCAATAATCTGGGGCCTCATTTACCGACTTCGGAAGGATGGAAGGCTGAGTCAACCTTGAGCCTGGTGAGATTTGATCTGCCAAATTGCAGGCAGCCAGTGATCAGCAGAAGTAGCCTGCAGTACTGCACTCTAACCACTGCACCACTGTGGCTCATAAAAGTTTAGCACTTTTATGTGTTTTTTCTTCTCTTTGATAACATGTGTCACTATCACTATAATCTTTGTGCTTTTCTTTTGTCTTTTATGTTATTAATTATAAAGCAATAAAAATGAATAATATTACTCTGACAGTATGAATATTCATAAACTGGAATAGGTCAGCCAATGAATAGGCACAGCCAATTGGGAGCTGAGACAGACTGGAACCAGGCCATGTCTTAGTCTGCAGCTTCTGTAAAGAGAAACTGAAACCAGTGTGTGTGAACTTGTCTGCTGATCTGATCTGAAATGAAATTGTGAATCTGCTGTTGGTATTGTAAACTTACTTCATGTATTATTGTGTATATAAAGAAGTTAATGAATCCACCTGATTCAGTTATCTGTGTGTGCTTCTGGATTTGATTTTTGCAAAAAAAACCAACCCCAAAACTGACAGGTTATGGGCCCAGAGCACACAAAAGACTGAACTGTAATTAAGCTGTTTAAAAGGAGAACAAGGCAGATAAAGATTGCAAGATGGCTGCTGTTGAAGTTAAGGAGAGCTCTCTGACTCGTTTGGGACAGAAGAACTATATTATTTGGGCTACAAAGATGGAATGTTTCCTAAAGGTAAAGGAACTCTGGGATGTTGTTGTTAATACACCACAGATGCCATTTACAGTGGTAGATCAGATGAAGCAATAGCTTATATCATCTTTAGTTTAGAAGATGAACAATTTCTCAAGGTAGCTGATTTGAAGATTGTAAAGGAGGTCTGGTTGAAATTAAGAAAAGTGCATGTGAGTGTGTCAGCATGCAATATTGTACAATTGTCAAGAAAATTATACAGAGCCCATTTGCAACCAGGAGAATCTGTGGAACAGCATTTTATACAAATGCACACTTTGTTTATGGAATTGGAACAGCATGGAATGCAGTTTCCTGAGTCCCAAAAGGTGTTGCTAGTGTAAAACAATCTTGATGAAGCATGGGACATTGTTTCTGCAGTGTTTGAGTGCAAACCAGAGCAGGAATTGTGTTTGGAGGCTTTAAAAGCTTGTTTGATTGCTGAGGAGAACAAGCACCATTTTAGAAAGAGCCGCGAGGAGGAATTCCTGAGGTGGGTGCCAAAGGAGCAGAATGAAAAGAGCAGAAAATTCCACAGACTGGCTAGCTGCAGCAAAGACAAAAGCAGCAGAAGATATTAGATTACAGCCCAGCAAAAACTTTGCAAGCAGAAAGAACAACAACAATGGAGATGTTTCATTTGTAGTGAAAGAACACATTTTAAGAAGGACTGTTTGCAAAGAAAAAGTTATTTGCAAGACAAGAATTATTTGCAAGGATTGCAAGATGCACAGGTTGCTGTTGCAAATGTTAGCTGTTGCAATAGCAGAGACAAATGTTTGATTGACAGTGGGGCAAGTAAAACAATTGTTAACAGTTCTAAATTGTTTTACAGGTTGGATCCAGCAGTAGCTTTGGCAAATGGCCAGAAGGCTAAAGTCATTGGAAGAAGCAGTGTGCAAATTCCATATCTGGAAAAGAGGTTTAATGATGTATTATGTGTGCCTGAAATGGAGCACAATTTGCTGAGTGTCTCTAGTTTAGACAAGAAAGTATTTGAGACCACATTTGGAAATGGGAGGTGTCTCATAAAGAGAAATGGGAATGTATGTGCACAGGGCATAAAAGAAGATAATCTTTATGTGTTTCAGGGACAAAAGGTTCAATGTGCCCAAACATTTGGAAATATGACACCACATGATTCATGTGTTCATCTCTTGCACAGGAAGCATGGCCATGCCAGCTTCAGAGTTTTGCAAAGGATGGACCAATTTGCAGAAGGATTAAATTTAAAGAGATTTAAGGCATATTTGGACTGTGCAGTATGCAAATCATCAAAGTCCAAAGCATTCTCAGTAAGCAAGTGTAGCACAAGGCAGACAACAAAAGCTCTAGAGTTGGTGCATGCAGATTTGGTTGGGCCAATGCAAGTCAGTTTGGGAGGAGCAAAGTATGCGCTGGTCATTGTAGATGACTACAGCAGGTTTGGTTTCTGCTATTTACTAAAGACTAAAATAGAAGTGCTACAGAAATTTAAGCAATGGGTAAGCTTGATAGAAAGGAGATATAAACAACAGGTATGTCAGTTGCCAACTGACAGGTTCAGAATTCATGTCAACAAGTTTTCAACAATGGTTGGGACAATTAGGTATAAACCACAAATGCACTAATCCACACACAGCAGCTGAGAATGGTGTTTCTGAGAGACAAAATGGAATCTGGGAGCATTTCACCCCCTGATCAGCAAGTTTTCAACAATGGTTGGGACAGTTAGGAATAAACCACAGATGCACAAATCCATACACAGCAGCTGAGAATGGTGTAGTTGAGAGGTGGAATGGTGTCTTACAAACACCATCCTCACTGCTGGAGGATTTCAGTCTGAGCAAGTCATATTGGGGTGAAGCCATGTTGACTGCTAAATTTCATCAATAGGCTGTGGAGTGATACTGCATATGCTATGCTATATGGGAGAAAACCATCTCTGGAATATTTAAGGGTGTTTGGAAGCAATGCTTCTATTCCAAAAGCAGTTAGAAGAAACGGATAACCAAAGGCTAGAAAGCTCAGGTTTATGGGCTATGAGCCTGGCTCAAAGAGCTATCGCTTTAGTGATGGGAGCAAAAGAATAGTGATTTCCAGGTCTGCTAGTTTTGCAGAGCAAATTTGGAATGAAATTGATGCAAATTTGGGAATGATTCACTTAGTGATGGTGATCCACTTAGTCACAGTAACTCACTTAATGACAGTGTCAGCATCCAGGGAGGAGAAGCTGAAAAAGATATGAAGGAAGTGAGGATTGAAACACATGGGCAGTCAATAACATGCAGGTCAGAGAGATGGAACAAGGGGATTCCACTTGACAGGTATTCTGCTGGTAAAGTTAAAGTGTGTAATGTATGGTATGAGCCAGGGGTGAAATCTACTTACCTTCCCTACTGATTCGGAAGTGCATGCGCATGTGCAGAGGGTAAAAAACAGGTGGATGCCGGGTGGGTGGGCAGAGCCTTGTGCTGCCATCACTACCAGTTCTCTAAACCACCCACCGCCATCGCTACCAGTTCGGCCAAACTGGTCCAAACCGGTAGCATTTCACCCCTGGTGTGAGCCAAGGAACTATAAGGAAGTTTTGGCATTACCTAAAATTGAATGAGTAAAATGGAAAGAAGCCATGGACAAAGAAATGAAATCCATGGATGAACATAAAGTGTTCACATCTATGACTTTGCCACAGGGTAACAAAACCGTAGGATGTAAATGGGTGTATAAGAAGAAAGTACTACCCAATAAAGAGATACAATATAAAGCTAGATTAGTGGCACAAGATTTTTCATAGATGAAAAATGTGCACTCTGATGAGGTATTCATGCCAACTGTAAAGAGTGAAAGCATAAAACTGGCACTAGAGTTGGCAGCGGCACATGGCCATAAAATTTGGCATTTTGACATAACCATTGCATTCCTCAATGCAGAATTAGAGGAATAAATTTACATGGTTCAAGCACCAGGGTATGAAAGTAAAAAGTCTAACATGGTGTATAAATTGAACAAGACCATTTATAGGCTGAAGCAGTCACCCAGGAAATGGAATATCAGTCTAGATACTGCGTTGAAGGATCTTGGGTTCAAGAGTTGCAAAGCTGATGGTTGCATATATATTGGAAAGTTACAAGGTGGGGATTGTAAACTATTAGCATTTGTGAGTGATTTTTGTTTCATTGCAAAGGATGTATCACAGTAAAAGGGTTCTCGGGTATTTGAAGGGAACTGTGAATGTGGGTCTTCAAATTCAGGTATCTGAAAAATATTAAGCTAATTTGGATTTGTTTCTATTCCAGTTATGAAGGGAGGAGTGTCAGAGTATGAATATTCATAAACTGGAATAGGTCAGCCAATGAATAGGCATAGCAACTAAGCCAATTGGGAGCTGAGACAGACTGGAGCCAGGGTGTGTCTTAGTCTGCAGCTTCTGAATCTGTAAAGAGAAACTGAAACCAGTGTGTGTGAACTTGTTTGCTGATATGATCTGAAATGAAATTGTGAATTTGCTGTTGGTATTGTAAACTTACTTCATGTATTATTGTGAATATAAAGAAGTTAATGAATCCAGCTGAATCAGTTATCTGTGTGTGCTTCTGGATTTGATTTTTCCAAGAAACTCCGACATACTCTGCTGACAAAACTTGCATCAAACCTACAGAGAATTAAAATATCGGGAGAATATTTGACTTCCAATTCAGACATTAATCTGAGATGTGTGCATGAATCACATTGGCACAAAGAGCAAGTATTGTAAATAACTTCAAACGAACTGCACACAAATTGTGTTTCATGTGTCAGATTATACCTAGTAATATGGGATAAGAAAGCAATGGAGAATGTTCACTTTTTACTTCTGGAATTATTCACATAATAGACACACTCCACATTCTTCATCTACAGATTGATGGTAAGCCAAAAGAAAAAAGATGAGAGTGACGATTGTTCTCCATTGCCCCTTGCCCCCTTTTCACTTGAATCTGAATTGAATTACCATCACAATCATTTCATTTCTTTCAGTCAAACAACAGAATATGATTTTGCCAATATACTCATTACTCTCGATAAAGAAACATAATAATTTGACTTAACTTCCTTATTGCTGAAAGAGCAGATAAAATGCCTAATTTATTATTCACGAGGAAAGCCCTTAATGTGAAATAAAAGCTAGAAAATAGGAAATGTGAGAAATGAATTTGGCTCATTTTTAATAAGCATACTAAAAATCCATAATTTTTAAAAACCAGATGGAAAGAATGAAGATTGAAGAATAAAAATTTAAACATGGAAACAATGAAAGTAACTAGTTCACCTGTCCTTATTTTTTTACAGCTAGTCTAATTAATGTCGCTTCATAGCATTAACATTAGTTTCTGCCTTTCCTGTAGAATGTGTTCCCTTCATATCACAACAAATTTGTGGACTCCAAATTTGTTTGGGAAGTAATAGCAGGTCCAAAGTCAGTGCCTTTTGTATTTTGGTGGGAATTTCAATCTGGCTCTCCAACATTCTATCTGGGCTTCAAATGAAAGGTTTTATCCTTTTGACAATCCTTCCCCATTCTGGTTCATGGGAAAGATACTTTAGCTTTTAAAAAAATTGTTATCTGCCGCTTTAGCTGATTGGAGACACTGAGAGGCAAGTGGCATTTATTTGACAGTTTCTCCATTTGTTAGTTATTTGGCAAATAAATATAGTTTTGGGCTTGAAAGACAAGGACAAAATAAAATTAATGTAATATGATTTTTACAGATGGATAAGAATTTTGTTTGGTTCATTTTTGTAAAAGCAAACTTGTAATTCCCTGGTAAATTGAATGGAAGAAAAAAACTGCAGATATTTAAAAAATGGATTTGTAGAAAATTTGTCTTAGCCCATTCCTAGTAATTGGGTTCATAAAGCTAAATTGAAGAGTCTATTTAAACTTCCTAGTGGATCAATTCTAGCCTACCACTTATAGCTTGCTAAATATAATTTAGCATCTGGGACTATACTGTCCATTCATGTCCCGCACCTCCTGAGTGCTTATATCCTTAATTAAACTGCAGCTAACAATTACTTCAAAAATGGTGGTTAAACAGGGGTTTTTTGGGGGGTGGGGAGAGGGACTTCAAGCTGTGCATTAAGGTTAAGAAACTCACATTGTATCCAGTGGTGGGTTTCAACCAGTTCGCACCACTTTGGCTGAACCGGTTGTTAAATTGCTGATTGGCCCCGCCCACCCCACCCACCTTGATCGATGCCTATAGTCACGCCTGCTGCTGCTCTCTGGTTCCCTTGCTTGCCTTGACCGTGGACCCCACAGCTCAGCTGATCTCTTCCTGGTGAGTCTTCCTCCTTTAGCTGTCTCCCACATAGAGGTGGGCTCCAGCCAGTTTGGACCTTATTAACTTTTTGCTAGTTCAGCAAACCGGTTGACAGCACCACTGGCTGGCCCTGCCCCCACCCCACCTGGACCCTCCCAGCCACTCCTTATCTTGCCTTGGCTGCTCGCCTAGTGTGATGCCCGTGGCCCAGCTACTCTCTGATTCCTTGCCCAGGCCCAGCCTTAGATCTGCAGCACTGCCTTGGCCCCACCCCCTGGCTGTGCGCATAAGAGGCAGAGAGCATGCAGGACCTGGCGACAGGCATCTCTGGGGATTACTTGTTGAGCACTGCCCATCATCCAGGATGCCAACCCTCAAGCGCTTGGAGACTGCTGTGCACACACCCAGGGGGTAGGGCCAAAGCGGCAGAGTAGATCTGAGGCTGGCCGCGGGTGGCACTGGTGCCTCCTGTCTCCACTTGCTGGCCTTTCCCTGGAACACCCCCACTCCCATGTGGGAAAGCCACATCCCTACCTGTGCATGGAGGAAGGAAGAGGTGGGAAGGAGAGGGCATGGGACCCAGGAGGGCAAGGGCTTCTGCCTGCCACCAACATGAGCGGTAGGAGATTGCACGGGCTCTGGAGGTGAAGGGAGGTGGTGTGCGGCTTCTGGCATTGCAGGGAGAGGGAGCAGAAGCAGAGCTCAGCATCAGGCATGGAGGCACCAGAGAGGAGGGTGGACAAAAAGGGAAGCTCTGCAGGGTTTTTTTTTAATGGGTAGAGGCTTTCCATTTTGATCCCCTTCTCCTGTTGTTGTCTCTGTGTCTGGCAGATCTCTGTGTGACTCTCAGCTCATCTCTCTATCCCGTGTATATGTATGAACACTCATGCCTAAGGTCTCCCCCCTTGCAGCCCGGTGCTGTGACAATGGAGAGAAAACATCAGGACTGCTTGGGGCTGAGAAAAACAAGCATTTCAACAAAAAAAAGGAGCTTTAGTTAGTTTGCACTTTGCAGCCTGAAGTTTCTGTGAGTGAGTGAGTGACTTTGTGTGTATGTGAGTGTGTGTGTGTGTGCCTGCACAGGGGGGCTGAGGGAGGTGTCTCACTCATTGCAGCCTGCAAGCGAATGAAAGCTCTTTTTTTGAAATGCTTGTTTTTCTCTGCCCAGCCTCTCCCAATCTTTTCCTCTTTCACAGTGCCGGGGTGCAAGGGGTGCGCACACACACACATACAAACATACACGAGTCTGGGAGATGTGAGCTAAAAACCATTCTGAAGCAACTATGGGGGAAGGGTCAAAATGGGAAGTCTATGTTGGGAGCCTTTGCAGCTTAAACAAATGCTCTGTCTTATACATTGGCAAAAAGTATTAGAACACAAAATACAAGCTGAATGGACACGACCTTGTATTTGACCCTCACTTTGTCAAGGACTTTGGAGTACTTATATCTACTGATCTAAGTGCCAAAGGCCACTATAACAACATCACCAAAAAAGCATTAAGAGTTGTAAACCTAATCTTGTGTAGCTTCTTCTCCATTAATATCACACTACTAACCAGCGCATACAAAAGTTTGCTAGACAAATTCTCGAATACAGCTCATCTGTCTGGAACTTGCACTCCATATTGGACATTAATACAATTGAACCTGTCCAGAAATATTTCACAAGAAGAGTCCTCCACTCTTCTGCTCACAACAAAATACCTTATGCCAAAATACCTTATGACAGGAAAGACAAAGAAATTTTGGCTTAGAAAACTTAGAACTACGCCGCCTTCGGTATGACCTAAGCGTAGCTCATAAAATTATCTGCTACAATGTCCTACCTGTCAATGACTACTTCAGCTAGATACAAACTTAAAATGTACTGCTCCAAACTTGATTGCAGAAAATATGACTTCAGCAATAGAGGTCAATGCCTGGAATGCACTACCTGACTCTGTGGTTTCATCCCCAAACCCCCAAAATTTTAACCTAAGATTGTCTACTGTTGACCTCACCCCACTCCTAAGAGGTCTGTAAGGGGGATGCTTAAGAGCACCAGTGTGTCTACCGTCTCTGTCCTAATGTTCCCTTTATTTGTATCTATTTTATGTATCCAATCCATGCTTATATTTATATATATTACCTAATAGATGCTTGACATAAATTAATTAAATAATTAATTAATAATAATAATGATAATAATGATAATGATAATGATAATGATGATGATGATGATGATGATGATAATAATAATAATAATAATAATAATAATAATAATAATACAGAGTGGGGAAAATATTTTCCTCTGCTATATTTCCAGTCGGAATTAGACCATGGTAGGCTTCCTACAGGAAAGCCCTTTTAAGGATTATGTATTAATAGAAAAGCAACTAACTTACCTCTGTTCCTAAACCCTAAAGCTGTTGTACATAAAAAACTGAGGAGCTCTGATCAACTATCATAAAAATTTTGATAGTTTTGCTGTTCTCTGTGGACTCTCCCACTAAATTCAAGCATGGGATAAACTGAGCCTGGTTTGTTCTTCGTCTTTGGCCACAAACTACTAGCAAAAGTGGCATTTGATCACAAGGCAAGGAGGCATCGAGAAATGTTTCCCCTTTTGCATTTGAGCATCCAAGAAGGGACAGGAAAGACAAAGAAAAGGAAAAAAAGAGAGCAAGGAAGGGAAAACAAGGAAAGAGTGAAAGAAAGGAAAATGAAGAGGGGAGCAAAAAGAAGAAAAGGGAAAAAAGAAGGGAAGGAAGGAAGGAGATTATAATGAGAGGGAGTCAGATTCTGAGGGAAGTCTTGCCTTAGCACTTGGCCACCAGCAGCCCTGCTATCTTTTCGCCATCCATTTGTCCCCTCCTCCTGACCTCTCCTGGTGGCCTCCCAGCCTATTCCTGAGGATGCTTTGGTTACAAAGCTGGGTCTCCTTGCATGGAGAGGGAGTGGGCCTCCCTCTGATCCACACACTTTGCCCTCCTGCATACACCATGAGCAACATGCCCAAGGAAAGCGAGAATAGCAGCAGCAGCCTTGAGGAGGAGGTAAGCACAGCCAGGCGCCCCCTCGGGGAAGTGGGGCTGAGCTGTGGGGTTCCAGTGCCCTGGGAGCTTGAGGGCCAGGCTGGACACTTTCCCTCTGCTGCCCAGGGCTCTTGGCAGCCTGCGATGCTGTCTGGGAGTCCCTTGTGTGGCCTGAGAGGGATGGTGTTTGCCCCTCTTCTTTGTGGCAGCCCCTCAAAAGCCTGTTTTGTGACCTGCCTATCATACTCTTAGGCAAAACATGTGATCTATTTCCTCCTTTCAGTGGCCCATGAAAGTACATCTATAGTATGTAGATGCAGATAATGAAGTCGAAAAGAGGTGAACAACATTTTTACAGAACTATAGATACACTGAGTCCATGTGTGACATGGAATGGCTGGGAGGGGAGGGGCTGGGCAAGGTGCCCCTCGATGTTGAGTTGGCTATGCCCACCCACCCAGCCACACCCACCCAGTCACATGTCCAACAAGCCATGCCCACAAGCCACGCCCATAGAACCAGTTGTTAAAAAAACCTGAATCCTGGGACTTCCGGTGGGACTGCGACATCGCCAGACGCTTCTTTTTGAAGTGCCTACCCAGGGCTCCGTAGAACCGCAAGTACAGCGACTATCAGCTGTCTTGTGGTTTGGAAACTTTTCCCCTGGTATGAGGGGGGAAAGTGAGTAGATGGGTGGGGTAGAGCTCCCTAAGAGTGCCAGATTTTACCCATAATCTGGCGCTCGAAGATGAGAGCTCCCTGTTAAGCCTGTCAGTACTCCGGACCCTGGATGTCTCTGCTTTGCAGAGCTAGATGTCGTTACCATCCCAGCAACCAACTTTAAACAAATACTCTTTGAATCAAGCTGGCGGAGCACAAACTGCATGAATGAAACAGCAAGTATTTTTTTTCTTTCTTTTTAACTCCAAAGATTTACTTTCTTTAAAAGATTTTCCCTAAGCTGAAAGTGAAAGCAAGATGGCATTTGAGTTTCAACGGGGCATGAAGAAGTGAAAGTTAAACGTAATTATTGACAAGCCCCTGTTTGAAACGTAAAACTCCTTTTTGAAAAGTGGATGAAACAAGAAAGGATGTAATAATAATAATTGAAGCAGCAATACAAATTACAAATTGTAAAGGGTCTTTTTTTTCTTCTTGATACTTTTTTTTCTTTTTTTTCTGTCCTTCTAGAAGGGAAGGAAGAAGGGGGGCAAGATGGCTGGTCTTTTTGAAAGCAAAGAAAGCAAAGGAGGGTTAATTAACCCTCAATGGTCTGATTTCGAGGAAGCTTTGAGCTCAATTACCTCTGCTTTATTGAAAAGAATTGATACTATATTTCAAGCTTCTCAAGCTGGAAACAATGAAATACATGGAAATACTGAGTTGCAATCTAGCAGTGGGGGATTGAATGAAGAGTTGGGAGATGTAAAAAAACAACAACAGATCATAGCAGTTTTTACTGAGGAGAGAAAGATGA
Source organism: Ptyas mucosa (assembly GCA_012654045.1). Taxonomy (NCBI): domain Eukaryota; kingdom Metazoa; phylum Chordata; class Lepidosauria; order Squamata; family Colubridae; genus Ptyas; species Ptyas mucosa. Next base: position 1,810,527 of record WNWU01013428.1, read on the forward strand.
ATGCTGTGCAGAATAAGGAGCAAGAAATTTTGGAAGCTGATGAAATTTTGGTTACACGAATTTTTTTTTATAAAACTCAATCTGCATTTAAAGAGCTGTTTCCAGAAGAAGTTACATTTCTGCAAAAATTTTATAATATGCAATCCCAAAAACCGCAAAATCTTACTGGAGTTAAAAAAGGCAGAGGGGTCAAAGTTAAGAAGAAAGTTTGTAAAAAGGAAAAGAAAAAAGACTGGAAAAATGGAAAATAACCCTGCTTGATGAGATGATGGTCCTTAAAAAGTATTGTTTAACTGTTTAAAGATTTTGAATTTTTTGGGGAAAAAAAACAGACAGCAGTCTAATGCCACTTAACTAAGTGATGAGCGACGATGAGGAGGCAACCTACAGCTGTATTGGAATATTTTGAGAAGAATAAACAGATCACAGCAATGCTGGTGTGTTGGGCTGTGAAATATGCCCTGACTTGAATGATTTGGAATATTTTATTAAGGACTGTAATAAATTTGGACTTAACTGCAATCGCAGACGTTTTATTGAATATAGTAAATTAGAGTTTCCTGTTTGATGGTAATAAATATAAGGCAAAAGGACTATGGATCTAGGGCAATTGCAGGTGATCTGGTGGTTTCCCTAATACGTCTGATGAATTTATTAATCTAATTTTTGACTGGATTTGATGGATACTATTTCAAATATAATTATAAAGTCACTCGGGTTTTTTTTTTTATAAAGAAGCAATTTTTTATTTAGGTGGGTAGACGCAAATGAAGATATTCTATATGCTGTTGGAAGATGTGAAGACAAGAAGATTAGCAACTGGTTTAATCTAGTATGAAGAATTTAAATGTTTGATATAGTTATTAAATGATGTTTCTAGTTGATTTGTTAATATGTATTGACAAATTAATAAGAGGTTTGATTGTTATTTTTTTAATTAAAAAAATTTATTATTATTTTTTTATTAAGTGTTTTAATCATAATTGGACCTTGATGGTTTAAAAGTGGAGGATGGAAAACTTTATATAGTATTTTATTTTAAATTTGGGGTTTTTTTGAATGAGGGTTTCTTTTTTTTTGTTGGGTTTTTTTTTGTTTTAAATGAAAGAAGTTATAAAATATCTTGTTAAATTGTATAGACCTAATAATTTGTTAAGTATTAATTAGCTAAATTGAGTAATGATAGGTTCGATTAGGTAATACTTAATTGTTTTATTAACTGCTGTAATTATAAATGGAGATTAATTTTGTTGAATTAGATGGAATAAGAAGAAAGAAGACTTGCTTTCCTTTTATCTATTTGTTTAATGATTATGATTATGATAAGTGTAAAATGGAGTTTAATTTAGAGAATTTGAGCTGTATCTTATTTTGTATTTGCTCTGGGAAGTTGGGGGGGTGGTTGGGGAGGGGGGAGAAAATGTATGTAAAACTTTTAAAACTTTTTTAATAAAAAAAAAAACTGAATCCCACCACTGATTGTATCACAATTTTCTTTTTAGGGTGTAATGCCATCCTAATTAAAGTTTAATTAAAATGGGATATAAGTACCAAGGAAAGAAGAAGGGAAAGAATTGAACAAGTGATCCTGTTTCTAGTTTCCAGTTCTTAAAATGTAGCAGTCTGGGAATAATAAAACCAGTGAGTTAATATCTTCATCTACATTTAGATAATTCACGTTACAAAATATCTAAATGTTTTCTCAAGATGTAATTGCACTGATAATTATATTAATCTTCTTGTTATATACCTTGTATTCCAAATCCTACAATTTTGCAATTTTGTGCTGTTTTGCTGTCCCCAGCCTCCAGAGACTCCTAGATGGGCTCTGGAGGCTTGGGCCAGCAAAAAACATCACTTCCTGTCCAACCGGGAATTGGGAAATGGGCCATTTCAGGCTTCCGGAGGGTATCTGAGGGAGTGGGGAAGGCTGTTTTCGCCCTCCCCAGATGCATAGAGAGGATCTGAAGCCATGTGAGAAAGAAAAATGAGCCTACCAGGCCTACATGTCAGGAGTGGGGGGAGAGGGGGGTTGCATGTGCAGGGCGGGGTGCATAGAATTAAGGGTGTGAGCACGCACATGTGTCCCCCGCCCCCCTCCTAGCAAAAAGGTTAGCCATCACTGCCCTAGATGATAGACTCAATATCCAGATGATCTCGACAGACTTGAATACTGGGCCCTATCTAACAAAATGAAATTCAATGTAGAAAAAAATAAAGTCTTACACTTTAATTTATGAAAAATTTGAAAATGCAAAACTCTGAAAATTTCAGAGACTAGAATCCCAAAAGGCAGAAGGATCTTCTTGATGAAATACTGGCAGTAACTATGATATTGTGAATCCTTATAGTTTCTGATCTTACAGAAAAGCATCAGTAGCTCTAAGGAAAGCTAGCAAAGGGATGTGTAAAAAACACCCTAGCAGATGCCAGTGGTGTTTCTTTGTTACATAGGAAAGCCCCTTCTCCCAGATGATAGGGGAAAACAGCATGATCTAAGCCTAGAGCCACAAAAAAGTTTGGAGCAGGAGAAGAAGTAAAAGGAACTCTTGTCCTTTAAAATAACTTTCAGAAATTAAGGTGAAAAGAGAAAAAGCTTGGTTTATTTCTCTTTTCCTTCTGTCTGTCTATAGACCTGATATGATTACATGCATTTTGTATTTTTATTCTTCCCAATAAAGGAAAAGTTCAAAAGAAATTATGCAAATGGTTCAGATTCTGCCCATCTGCTTTTCTTTTCATCAGCAAGATAATTCTCTGAAAACAGAAAATTTGGTATGTAGAGAAAGCCAGCCAGCCAGCCAGCCAACCAAAAAAAAAAAAAAAACCAAAGCCAAAAACAAAAACAAAACACCAAATCTTAAAATTGGTTGTATCTGGCCAGAAGGGAGGAAACCAAACATCAAAATATCTGAAATTTTGGGGAATTGCATCACTCTACTGGGCTATGATATATCACTAGATTATATAATTAAAATTTAAAAAAAAGGGAAAACTTATTGCAATGCTGTATACTTGCTAGACTGTTTTTGTAGTGGAAAAATCTGAATTTTACATTAATATAATGGTATACAGGTAATCTTCAACTTACAACAGTTCATTTAGTTGTAACATTCGAAATTACAATGGCATTGAAAAAAGTTACTTTTTTCACACTTACAACCATTGCAGCATCCCCATGGTCATATTATTTACATTCAGGTGCTTGACAACTGGTTCATATTTATGACGGTTGCAGGGTCCCGGGGTCATGTGATTCTCTTTTGCAACTTTCTGACAAGCAAAATCCATGGGGAAGCCAGATTCACTTAACAACCTAATTTAACAATTGCAATGATTCACTTAACAAATGTGGCAAAAAAGATGTAAAATTTAATTGATTTAACAAATTTGTCAGTTAGCAATATAAATTCTGGGCTCAATTGTGGTTGTAAGTCAAAGACTACCTGTACTATTGCTGCTTTAGGTTTGAAAATAGATAGTTAAGAAGAGAACAGGGCAAACAAATGTTTAGATCAGGGGTGTCAAACTAGAACTCTGCTGGTCTCTTGAGACTTATCATTCTGCAGAGCAGGTACTTACAGTACTGTCTATGGTTATTTACAATTGTAGTATTACATCCACAGACTAATTCATGGATTGACACATCAGCCTATGTTCATATACAAGGCTGACAGAAAGAGTACAAAAAACATATTGTAACAAAGAGAGCAAAGACTGAAGGGAAAGACAACATCTGGAACAAAATTTCTCATGACATTTGAAAAATTACTCATTTTAGAGACAGATGGATTTCAACATTTAGGTAGGACTGTCCATATTGAAAGAAATATTAAAATAAGCAACATTGTACAGACAGAAAGGGAAACAAGGACAAAAGTCATACCTTTTCATTTCATCTCTTTGCCTGACTCCCTACCCTTCTCCACAATGTAAACTCATCACGTAAGTGAATGTTAAGAATGTTAATGAAGAGTACACTTTAAATGTATTAAACTGAATTATGCAAGAAAACAGCAGGATAACAACAGATGTAGGGATCTGAGGGTGACAGGTTCAGTTTCACTTGATGAATGTTTGTTTTGTTGTTCTGAAAAAATTAAAGTAATTAAATATTTAAAGAGAACAAGCAAAGCTTAAATTGACTTGGATGAATTTCTTTCTCCCAAAGCACAATAAAGAAATAATGTCATCAGCATGTCAACTGTGACCAGAGTGAAGATAACAAAGACAAGATTTAGTATTTAAGCACTGACTGTTCTTTTTACTGTTTAAATTTACTGTTTATTTTTACTGTAAACATTATGATAGTGTCACAAATATCCATTTAAATCTTTGGAGGCAATGTTGTTATTTTAATTCTACCTGGATAATTTGGAGCAAGTAGCTAATCATCTTGGAGGAAATCAGAATTGAAATTAAATACTGATCACATACTGAATTATAGATTACAGTCTGTGTTTGTAAAACTCATTTAATCTCTAGTGACCAATTTCCATGTAATGGCAAATGATTTATTTTATACCTTTTTTGCTGTTTGTATTTACTTAAAAATAAGTAGCATTAAAAAAAACATTTCAGCATTAAAATAAATTCAGGTAGATTGAACTGAAGATATATGAAACAAAAATCAACTGGTTAAAATAAAAAAAATTGGTTAAAAACCTCTTAAAGCAACACCAAAAATGGGGAACATAATGAAATCGCAGGAGGAATTACGTCTTACTGCAGTCATACAAAAATCCAGGTAGTCCTTGACTTACCACCATTCATTTAATGATTGTTCAAAGTTATAATGGCACCGAAAAAAGTGACTTGTGATGAGTTATCACACTTATGACTGTTGCAGCATCTGTATAGTCACATGATCAAACTTTGATGTTTGGTAACCAGCATATATTTACAACGGTTGCAGATCCCGGGGTCCAGGGATTATCATTTGCAACTTTGCTAGGAGCTCCAGACAAACAAAGTCAACCAAGGAAGCCAGATTTGTTTAACAACTGCATTATTCACTTAACAAACATGGCAAAAGTAATAAAATGGGACACGATTGTCTTAACAATGGTCTTGCTTAGCAACTGAAATGTTGGTCTCAATTGTGATTGCAAGTCAAGTCTATTTATATGCCTCTGTTTCTAACCTATAGGAAGCCTTGATTCAGCTAAGCACAATATTTCCTATGATTGAGCCTTCCGGTTTGGCATTTGGTATTTTTAATCTTGCCACCTCACCAAACTCTTCTATTCTTTTTATTAGTTTGGGTCCCATTTCTAAGGGTTCCTCATCTGCAAATGCTTGTACTTCGTACTTTTCTTTTTTTATTTCCAAGCCTTTTATTTCTGGATCTTGTCTAATTTTTCTCAGCAAGACTTCCAAAGTATATGAATAATAAAGGAGATAGTGGACACCCTTGTCTTGTATCCTTGCTTATGTTAAAATTTTCTGTTATATCCCCATTTACTACCACTTTCGCCATTTGATTGGAATATATTGCTTGGATCATATTTATGAAATTTTTGCCAAAGTCCATATATTTTAGTTGTAGTGTCATGAATTGCCAGTTCATATTATCAAAGGCTTTTTGCACATCCAAGAAGATCAGTGCTAGCAGATTTTCAGAATGAACTTCATAATATTCCAATGCATTCACAATAATCCTCATATTATTTTTTAGTTGTCTTTTAGGTAAGAAACCATTCTGATCTGGGTGTATAAATTCGTTTAGAAATCTTTTTAATCTCTGTGAAATTATAGATGCATATATTTTATAGTTTACATTTAATAAGGATATTGGTCTGTAGTTTTTTATTTGTTGAGGATCTGAATCTTCCTTCGGTATTAACCAGGAGTGAAATGTAAAATTTGTTACTACCAGTTCTGTGGGCATGGTTTGGGGGGGGGGTTAATGTGACTGGGTGGGCATGGCCAACTTTTTAAAAATTATTTTTAAAAGCATTTTTTCTACAACCTCTTTGGTGGAAGAGATTGCAAGAAAAAAATGCTTTTAAAAGCCTCTGACGATCAGGCAACACTGCTGGGATCGTCAGAGGCTTTAAAGGCACTTTTTCCCCCTACAACCCCTTCTGCCAAAAGGGTTGTAGAAAAAATGCTTTTAAAAGCCTCTGACGATCCCAGCTGAGCCGCACGATCATCAGAGGCTTTTTTTTTACTTTTAAAAGCATTTTTTCAACTGAAGAGGTTGTATAAAAAATGCTTTTAAAAGTAAAACAAAAACAAAACCAGCCTCCGATGATTGCGCAGCTCAGCTGGGCATGGGATGGGGGGGGGGGGACACAGGGATTTTTGCTGCCGGTTCTCCGAACCACCAGCCGCAATCGCTACTGGATTGGGTGAGCCGGTCTGAACTGGGAGCATTTCACCCTTGGTATTAAGATAATGTATGCTTTTGTCCACGTTTTAGGGAGCTTGGCCTTTAATAGCACCTAATTACAGATCTCCAGCATTGACAACTCTAGTGCCTCTTGTACATTTTTATAGAGTTCTGCTGGAAGCCCGTTTGGTCCAGGTGTTTCAATTGATTCTGTTAGTTCCATTGTCATTATTCTTTCATTTAGTATTACTCTCACTGTGTCCGGCATTTTAAGTAGACCTGCTTTTTCCAAATATTGTTTTATTGTATCTTCTGACATTTTTTCTTGACTGTAAAGTTTCCTAAAGAATTCCTGGATTATTTTCTTTTTATCTTAATTTTGGCAGTGAAGAGTCCCCTTCTCATCTATTAGTTTGTATATCACTTTCTTTTCTTTCTCTTTTTTCAACTTGTATGCTAGCCTGGCTTATTTGCATTTTCAAAAAAGTTTTATTTTGCTATCTTAATTTTTTGTACCATTTCATCTTGTACTATTAGGTTTGGATTTTATTAGTTCAATTTTCTCTTTTATCTTATTTTTTTGTGGATCATTCTGCAATCCTGTTTCCAGTTTTTAAATTTTTTCTTGTAGTGTATTTTGTTGTTGTTTCTTTTTCTTAATTTTTCTTGATATATATGTTATCACTAATCTTCACATGTAAACTTTTGCAAAATACTGTCAGCTCCAGTGGGCCAGCCAGCCCAGAGCTACCATTTGGAGGAAGCTACACGTTCACCATCCAGCACAGCCACCATCCCACCAAGCTCAGCCAAAATGTTGCCATGACATCGGGGATGTAAGCTCTGTGGCCACACCGAACCCCACCTGTGTCAGAAGCAACCGGAATCCGACCGGCTCAAGAGACCCTGCCAAACTGCCGGGATACCACATGGCCACCAAACAGCTGAGGGGTGGTTACATGGTGATGACACCACCCAGGACAGCAGAGAAAGCCGAACGAGCCCTGAAGGCCAGTGGGTGGGGGCTGGAGGAGGGAGGACCCAGCCGATTGGATGGGTGGTTTTGGCAAGCTGGCAAGTGGTGGGTTTAACTATTGTGCTGGCCTTGGTAGAGCAGCAGACTAAAGCGCTATTAAATAGCATTTAGCTACCAGCTGCCTGCAATTACTGTGAGTTAAAATCTCAACAGGCTCAAGGTTGACTCAGCCTTCCATCCTTCCGAGGTAGGTAAAATGAGGACTCAGATTGTGGGGGCAATAAGCTGACTTTGTATAAAAAAGAACACCGCTTAGGGGGTGCAAAAAGCCCTACTAAGCAGGTATATACAAAAAGTATGAAGGCTATTGCTTAACACATTGTAAGCCACCCTAAGTCTCCAGAGAAGGGTGGCATATAAATCGAACCAATAAAATAAAATAAATAAATAAATAATGCAGAGAGAAATTACTCTGGGGCATGTGGGAGGAAAGACGTGCATGATTGGGTGATGGGAGGGGTGGTGTTTATTGTATAAAAGCTGGCAGGGAACACGGGCATGTAGCCCTAACAATTCTGTTAGGTTCCAACCAGAAGACAAAAGAAAGGACACAAACCTGGTCTGTTGCTGCCTTCTTTTATTAACTTAATAAAAATCATATAAACCATATTAATTGTATAAACACAGTTATATGGATGGTCATCGACTTATTCTCGAAGCAAGCACATTTTGTTGCCTGTTCCAGCTTACCTTCAGTGAAGACATTAGCAAGGTTATTTATTGTACATATTTATTGGCTCCATGGAATTCCACAGAGGATTATATCGGACAGGGGGGTACAGTTTACCGCAAGGTTCTGGCGGAAGTTCCTAGAACGAGTGGGTAGCAAACAGGGTCTCAGTTCAGTGTTCCATCCCGCCACGAATGGGGCGGCAGAAAGAGCAAATGCCAGGGATGAATGGTATCTGTGTTATATGAATCATCAGCAAAACAATTGGGCCGAACTACTCCCTTATGTGGAAGTAGCATATAACAACGCAGTACACAACAGTACCAGATTCAGTCCATTCAGAGTAGCTACTGGAAGGGAGTTCATGCCTATATCTGAGTGTCCCTCAACTGTTACAGAGGACACGGATATGCAGGAATGGATGGCCCAAGCACAACAGGTGTGGAAGTCTGTTACAATAGCTCTACAACAGGCAGCAGACAGATATAAGCAGCAGGCCAATAAAGCCCGACAACTCCAAGAACTGTTTTTTGTGGGCCAACAGGTCTTTCTGTCTACAAAATATGTAAATCTACGCCTCCTGAATAAAAAACTAGGACCAAAATACATTGGGCCTATGGATATGGGTAATCAACCTGGTATCGGTGCAGCTCAAGTTGCCTCGACTGTTGGGGAAAACACATCCTGTCTTCCACTGTAGCCTACTCTGCCCGGCACGTTCATCCACCCTATGGAAAACAAACCCCATACCACCCTTTCCAATAATGGTGGTTGACGACCAGCACTATGAAGTCAAAAAGGTGCTGGACACATGGTGGTATAAGGGTAAGCTCCAATACCTTCTCCTGTGGAATAAATATCCCATCACCAAATCCTCCTGGGTCCCTGAAAGAGATGTAAATGCTCCCCAACTGATCGCTAGGTTCCACAAAAGGTATCCAAGGAAACCGGGGGGGGGGGACACAAAACACCTCCACAACCCATGTCTTACTGTGATCTTTCTGTTACAGACACCATCTCTGTGGTAGAGAGGGCCGCATGTCAGCTCCGGCGGGCCACCCAGCCTGGAGCTGCCATTTGGAGGAAGCCGCATCCAGCGTCCAGCACAGCCACCCCCCCACCAAGCCCAGTTGAAACATTGCCATGATATCAGATGTAAGCTCTGTGGCCATGCCGAACCCCACCTATGTCAGAAGAGACACTGCCGAACTGCCAGGATGCCATGTGGCCACCAAAGAGCTGAGGGGCGGTCATGTGGCGATGACATCACCCAGGATGGCAAAGAGGGCCGACCGAGGCCTGAAGGCCAGTAGGTGCGGGCTGGAGGAGGGAGGACCCAGCTGACTGGATAGGCAGTTTTGGCAAGCAGGCAAGGTTTAAGGTTTATTTGGATTTATATACGGCCCTACTCCCGAAGCAGTGGGTGTAACTATTATGCTGACTTAATAAGAGAGCAATTACTCTGGGACACATGGGAAGAAAGACGTGTGTGATTAGGTGATGGGAGGGGTGGTGTTTATTGTTAAGAGGTGGCAAGGAGCATGGGCATGTAGCCCTAACAAAAGATTCAACAAGGATTGTCAGTACATGCCAGGAAGTTAATAAAAGAAGGCAGCAACAGACCAGGTTTGTATCCTTTCTTTTGCCTTCTGGTTGGAACCTGACAAATACAAATAGAAGAAAAAGCTCTAGATCAAGAAGAAAGAGAGAAGTAGAAAAACCAGCAAGCAGAATGAGAAGATACAAGAATAAAAGGACTGAGAGATAAGAACAACTATAAGGACAAGGCCTAATATTGGCTTTTTTGCAGGGGTGAAATCCAGCAGGTTGTGACAGGTTCTGAAGAACCATTAGTGGAAATTTTGATAGTTCGGAGAACTGGCAAATACCACCTCTGGCTGGCCACAGAGTGGGGTGGGAATGAAGATTTGCAATATCCTTCCCCCAGGAGTGGGGAGGGAATGGAGATTTTGCAGTATCCTTCCCCCAGGAGTGGGGAGGGAATGGAGATTTTACAGTATCCTTCCACTAGACTGGGGTAGGAATGGAGATTTTGCAGTATCATTCCCCTGCCATGCCTACCAAGCCATGCTCACCAAGCCACACCACGCCCACCAAGCCACGCCCACAGAAGTGGTAGTAAAAATTTGGATTTCACCACTGCTTTTTTGTGGTTTTGGACAATTGGGACATTGGGATTTTGGTTGGTTATTGTGTAATTTTTAGCTCATTAAATTACTGCAAAATGTTTTAACAAGAAAAAACAAATACATTTCAAAAAGAAACACTATTGATACTTCAATGTATTCAAGAAACTATGACAAGACATCATAAGGGTATGATGATACTGGTGCATGATACAGATGTGAAACTAGAAAACTCTCAGCAAATGACAATGAAAGATGAACAAAAAATCCAGAAAGTAGAGGAGAAATCAGAAGGAGCTGAGGAAAGAATACAGGAGATAAATCAACAAATGTCACAAGCAGATAAAGATATGGAAGGGACAGTAAAAAGTTCCTAAAATGCAACAGGTAGATTACTCTTTAAGAGGTCAAAATATAGAAGACTATAAAGAGAAAGATCTCCTAGAAATGATGAAAGCGTTACTCACAGGTACTCTAGAGACTCAACAGCAAGAGACAGATGTTGAGGCAGATGAAATACTTAGACTAAATATGAGGGATATAAGGTGATACAAGATCCCAAGGGAGGAGTATGGGAGATTCATCAAAAAGTCAATACAAGTTGAAATATTAAAAAGGGCAAGAGATGATGGATAGATATAGAATATGTCTTAATATGGCAATTGCTTCATTAAGGGTTAGAAAATAGAGATAGAAAGTACAAATTGGAAAAATAGTATTATATATATTGATATATAACAGAATACATTATAATTACTATGTATACATAAATGTTAGAAGTTGAAAGATTACTATTATGTATACCTAAACTGTATTATTATTGTTATTAGTACTGCGTATAAAGTAAATTGACCCAGACAATACACTGTTCACTAAGCACTTATGGATGTTAAAGAAAAAAATTACATTATAAATTATAAATAAAATTATTTTAAAAATATTTACTATGATTATTATTTTGCCAAATCCCTTCTCACTCCTAATTTGATATATGCCAATTTTGGGTCCTCAACCAGAGACTTGGGAGTTTGAGGATTCTGCTAGTATGTTAGCACTATGCTAAGGTGACCAGATGTCCCGCTTTTGGCAGGACAGTCCCGATTTTCAACAATTTGTCCCACATCCCGCGGCATTTTAAAAATGCCCCGATTTTTAGAAAGAATGCAGGACAAGCTAGGGAACGGCAGGAGAATGGGGTTTGCTTACCCCACCCACTCCCAATCTATTGTTGCCTCCTGAGTCCCAGCTGATGGCTAGAGGGAAAAAAAACTGTTTAAATTCTTGCTGGAGGGCTTCAAAGGGTCGCTCTACAGCTGATCAGTGTTAAAAGAAAACAAATGAGTAGACCCATGTCTGCAAAAATAGAAAAAACAGCCCCTTTCAGCTTCAGTATAGGTTAATTACCATAAATTGATTTGAACAGCCTCCTGACTCTCAACTGACTTGCTCTCAGCTGTTTTGGTCTTTTGCTAGCTGCAAAGAGTGCTGCTGGAGCACATTTTTTTTTCTCCTTGTGCAATTCAAGCTGAAAACGAAACCGAAACTAAAGCAGGTTGTTGGCTTTGCTGTTTGCTTGCAACGTTGGAAAGGCAGATTTCTTTTCTTTTTCCTCATCAAAAAAGGTAGGTGCAAACAATGGGAAATTTATGGCAAATGGCAAAAGAGGAGAGTTCAAGATTTTAAAACATAAAAGAAAAAAAAGCTCTATTTAACTAGGGAATTGTAATAATTGAGATACTATTAATTGTATATTGTGATGAAAGCAGAAATGGTTAAGTTGTGGTTTGGAAGAATATATGGGGAAGATTATTTGGTTTATTATTACTGGTAAATATAATTAATTGATTTGTAAGAAATTGGATTGCATGGAAATAATTGGAATATTCATGTTCATATTGATTAATATACAAAAAAGATAGTTATATAACTAATTGATTTATATTAAAATGTTGAATTTGTATTAAACAACTGTAATATTACATAATTAACCAATGTGAGGATGGATATAAAAATAGATGACAATGGGAAGGGGTATAATATAGAATAGAAGGGAAAAATTGAATTTGATTAAGATTAGAGATGAGGATGAAGGGTAATATAGTTTTTTTTAAAAAAAATAGATGAGGAATAAATATGGCAAAAAGGAAATATAGAAATTGTAAATTTAAGTGAAATGACTAAACACTGTTTAAATTTGTGAACCGGCCAAATACTCTGTTCAAAGAAAATACATTGTATGTTTGTATGTGTGTTTCTAATTATTGCTATTTATTCATATTTGTTCTCTTTTATTCTTTAAAGTTTAACAATTCATTCTTTATCTTAATATCTTTATATTTGTTTGGGGTTGGTTTTCTTTCCTTTCATCTTTTTTTATTGTACAGCAATCTTTCTCCTCAAACCTACTATCTCTCTCTTTTCTTTCCTTCTTACTTTCTCTTCCCCCCTTCTTCTCCTCCCTACTTCCTCTTCCTTTCTTCTCCTCCTCTCTTCCTCCCTCTCTTAACCTCACTCCTACTCTAATTTCCCTTCCCTTCCTTCATCCCTCTCTATTGCTGTATCCTGAAGCCTACGAAAAAAGAAAAAAGAAACATTGTACCTTTTACAGGGAGGATAAAAAAAGGGGTGTGGCTCACTGAGGAAGCCTAAAAAGGCAGAAATGGTCCATCTGAGTCTCCCAGAAACAACAGAGAATTGCAGTTGGCTAGAGAAGAGAGAGGCCCAGAACCTGTGAATGTGATTTCACAAACTAGGGCTGCAGAACAACATAACTTACGTAGGTAAAACCTGGCTAGATAGAAAAGCATACGAAGCCTACGAAAAAAGAAAAAAGAAACATTGTACCTTTTACAGGGAGGATAAAAAAAGGGGTGTGGCTCACTGAGGAAGCCTAAAAAGGCAGAAATGGTCCATCTGAGTCTCCCAGAAACAACAGAGAATTGCAGTTGGCTAGAGAAGAGAGAGGCCCAGAACCTGTGAATGTGATTTCACAAACCAGGGCTGCAGAACAACATAACTTACGTAGGTAAAACCTGGCTAGATAGAAAAGCATACGAAGCCTACGAAAAAAGAAAAAAGAAACATTGTACCTTTTACAGGGA
>WNWU01013428.1:1853814-1912421 GCA_012654045.1 Ptyas mucosa
TGATGGAAACAATTCATGTCCTGTGCCTTTCTCTAAAACCAAACTACCCCTTCTGATGATAAACTACCAGTCCTCTTTTCTAACAAGGGTAGAAAAAGAACACAGATTATGAACCCTAATGACTAACTCTAGGGAAAACCAAGATCAATATATCCTTTTCAGGGCTCACAAGCCTTCCCAAAGATGAACCTCTACTGACTCTCACCATAACAGGAAGGAAACATGACTGCCTCATTGACACCTGCAACCACTTCATTAATCACCAAGCCCTGTTTAAAGGATCTATAGTGGCCAGGGTATGCAACAATATTATTGGCGGGGGTGTGGGAAATTGATTCCTATCAAATTCACTAGTGAAATGAGGTTAGAAGTAAGAACTTAGTCGATAGACTATTCCTTTACTCTGTATATATACGAAATTATAGGATTTGCCACCTTTAAAAGCCAAACAAAGAGATCAAACGGATTGCTACATAAATGCTTCAAAATAGCGATTGAAGCTGTGACTAAGCGACTAAGTGACTAAGTGAAAGTGTTGATTGCTGGAACTTGTTTTTTTTTTTCTCTGAAAAGAACCTACTTGATTTGTTACACATTGTGGATTACCTTGAAAAGAACTATGATTTTTGAATTTTGGAGATTCCTATTCTGTCATTTGATGGCTTTACAAAGAAAGAAGAAATACAATGTTTAATAAACTTTTAACTAACTAGCGCAGCAATAGAAGTTTTGGCGCAGGACCAGAAGTTGAGAAGTTGATGTTTTATTGGAAACAGATTTTATAATGGAATTAAAAGGATATGCAGAGTTTTAAGTGTGGAAGTATTGACTTTGAATTGAAATGTATATGGACAGATAAGGAAAAGACAAAGCAAAATAGATAAATTGAATAGCAATATTTAAATGCTTCAAAATTTAAATGAATTTTAAATAAAAACAAGAAGTGTTTATGGTAAACAAAGATAGAAATATTATAAAAATAGAAATGGGAAGCTAAGGTGACTAAAAGTGATATGTTCACAAAAGCATAAGTTGTAACATGCCCAGTGCTGGGCATGGTTGATAATTATGATTAATTGTTAATGATTTTTGATGATGTATTAAGGTACACAGATGGAAGTTATAATTGTGATTGCATTTAATATATGTTGGGAATGATTAATATTAAGAAATAAATGGGCTAATCAAGCTGTGCTGAAGCTGAAACTGAAATGGGCTGTTTGCTGCAAGGAGGCAAATTGCTGGGAGGCAGAGGCAGATTTTTTTTCCCCTTCCCCAAAAAGGTAGGTGTGCATTATAGTCCAGAGTTCCTATATTCCGAAAAATATGGTATTTAACATGGGACTTATTTTATAAATGGTTAGAAAACAGAAGCAAAAGTTAGTAAATTTATAATTAATAATCATTAATAAATAGAGTTAAATTTATATATAGATATATACCGTATATACTTGAATATAAGCCGAGTTTTTCAGCACATTTTTCAGGATGAAAAAAGCCCCTCTCGGCTTATATTTGAGTCACGAAAAAAATGCCTTTTTCCCTGCAACCGTTTTGGCTCCCATGGTTACAGGGAGGCTTGCTAAAGCCAAAATAGGGTGTATGTGTGTGGGGGGTGCGGCGCCCCTCCCCCGCGCCCCTTTTTGGCTCCCAGGTGGTGCAAACAGAGCGCAGCCCTCGCCATCCGGAATGAATGGTGCTGTTGTGGCAGAGGGGAGTGGGGGGCAGAAGCTCTTTTTGGACTTCTTTAAGGTCTCTGGAAGCAGAAGAAAGAAAGTCAAACACTTTATGATCTGTCCATGGAAGCAACCATGGTCCAGGGGCATCAGCGGGAGGCACCCCCCCTCCACGGCCATCAGTTGAGCGCACTCTCGCTTTGAAAGAATTAAAAAACAAAAAAACAACCACCACCCTTTGAAGGACAGCAAAGACAAAGTACAGCACCTTGTTTGAAGGATCGGTGCCTAAAGCATCTTTTGTGTTCCAGCCGGTGGCGCAGCGATGATGCTTTAATGACTCATCACTCACCTGGTGGTGGGGAGGAAAGGACGCTGGGGATGGTGCAAGGCCCTCCGAAGCTCAAGCCGCGGGGCAGGACTTGCCCGAATCCCGCTCCAGAAAGTCCCAAGGAACTGTCACAATGCCGGTTTTCCTTTAAGAGACGAGAGCAGCCCTCAACCCCTGGGGCAATGTAAACTTCTGCCAAGGTGCTTGGTGAGGCTGGAGGAGACACGAAAGTGGGAAACCTGACTTTCGCCCGTTTTCAGGGCAAAGGGCGAACATCCGTGAAGCAACTGTAGATCTCCGCTTATGGTTGTTTATTAGTATTATTCCACAATTCAGGTTGCAAATCCTCCGTCTCCCGAACAATAAAATCCCAGAGGCCAAAAGGACACGAAGGAGAGAGGCATATGATCCGGCTGTTTTTTTTTCTTTTTTTTTTTACGAGCGGAAGTTTTTTTCCTGTCCCTTCCTGTCCCTTTTTCGCTTTGAAAAGCGAGACTCGCCAGGCCAAGCTGCAGGAGAGGGAAGCATCCTCTTATGCTGGAGTCTGGGTCCTGGTGCTCCCCAGTGCCGGATTGGAGATGCTTCTTTTTTCTCGCCTCCTGCTGACACTGCGTCATCTCCTTTCTACCCTACTTCGAAAGTCGGCAGGATTAACCTCATCTTTGCAGGACCGGGCGCCCATGGCCATCCGCGTGTGCGCTTCATGTGTGTGTAAGTGGTTCCTCTCCATCTCCCCGCTGTTGTTAGCACCACCGCCACTTCTTCCCGATGTTGCTGCTGCTGCCACCTCAAATTTTGTTCTCCATTGCAGATGCCAGCTTCTGCAAAGCAAAATCCAGCTTCTTCTCTCTGCTGTAAGTGCGGCATCAGGATTCCGCCTTTGTATATTTGCGGTGCAAGGCAGCCCTCCTCTCCTGCCGCTTGAGGACCAGTCACCATTTACCACTCTGAGTCGCAAGTGGCAGGAGAGGAGGGCTGCCTTGCGCCACTGGCTGGCACAAATATACCGAGGTGGAATGCTGTTGCCGTGCAAATGAAAGTAGTGCTTCGCTCCCGCAGCTTCCAGCCATCGCAAACGCCGCTTCTTCCCGCTTCTGCCGCCCCCTCCCCTCCGCCACAACAGCACCATTCCTTCCAGATGGCAAGGGCTGAGACAGAGAAAGAGACAAAGAATGAAAGAGAGAATGAGAGAAAGAGAAAGAGAGAGAATCAGAATAAGACAGAGAGAGAAAGAGGCAAAGAATGAAAAGGAGAGAAAGACAGAATGAAAGAGAAAATGAGAGAAAGAGGCAGAGAGAATCAGAATGAGAGAGAAAGAGTGGAGAGAGAGGGGGGGAGAGAAAGAGAAAGAGTGGGGGAGAGAGAAAGAGAGAGGGGGAGAGAGAGAGAAAGAGAAAATGAGAGAGAGAGAAAGAATGAGAGAAAGAGGGGAAGAGAGAAAGAATGAGAAAGAGAGGGGGAGAGAGAAAGAGAGAATGAGAAAGAGTGGGAGTGACAAGATAGGGCAAAAACGAAAAATGTGAGGACAGTCGTAAGTTCGAGGACTGGTCACAAGTGCGAGGACCAGTCAAAAATAACTTGACACAACCGTGTCACTCATTTCACAACTGCTTCTCTTCACCATGGTGACAAGATTTTTGTTTTTGTTGATCCTCTTTTCCACTTACAGAGCTAGTTTACTGTTTTTCTTTGAAATCAATATTCAAAAACATTTAACCTACTGATGCCTCAATTAATGTAATTTTATTGGTATCTATTTTTATTTTGAAATTTACCAGTAGCCGCTGCATTTCCTACACCTGGCTTATACTCAAGTCAATAAGTTTTCCCAGTTTTTTGTGGTAAAATTGGGTGCCTCGGCTTATATTCGGGTCACTTATACTCGAGTATATATGGTATATAAGCGTAACATTATAAGCATCATCATCATCATCATTATTATTATTGTTGTTGTTGTTGTTATTATTATTATTGGATTGCATTTGATTACAGATTAAATTGTATAGAACAACCAGGAGTGAAGATCATATTGTATATACAATGAAAATAATGGCAATAATTAAGGTGTATAATATTATGTGTATTCAAAAGAGATTTCATGTGGACAGTACACTGTGATTGCAGAAATGGAAATGTGATGTATAACAAAAGAAAATGAAATTTATATACAGGAATTGTTCATCTTCTAAACTTAAGATGATATAGGCCAGTGCCTTATCATGCTGCCTTTGATCTGTAGCTGCTAATGGTGCCTGAGGTGGATTAATAACCATATCCCAGAGCTCCTTAGCCTTCAGGAAGCATTCCATTTTTGCAGCCCAAATAATATAATCCTTCTGTCCCAATCGAGGCAGAGAGCTTTCCTTGAACTCAACAGCCATCCTGCAAGCCTTCTCAGCCTTGTTTTCTTTTCCTTATAACACAGGCTGTCCTTCAGCTTAATTACAGTTCTGTCTTAGTGTGTGGTTGGTCTGGTCTGGGCCCATTACCTTTCAGAGTTTGCAGCAATCCAACCAGCGCACAAGTAAATAATTCAGCAGGATTAATTTATAGAAGAAACTTGTTTATATACAATAATATAAAGCATGATGCATGTATACAATACCCATACAGCTCTTGCAACATGATAGCAAATATAAGCACAAAAAGGATCAGAACTAGAAGTCACAGAAGCAGTAGAATCACAGAAGCACAGAAGCACAAAAGCTACTCTTATATATGTACAGACCAGTTATGATAAGCCACACCCAGGCTCCGAGCTATCTCACAGGAATGTTGTAACAGCAGATATTTTTGGTCTTC
Organism: Ptyas mucosa; assembly: GCA_012654045.1. NCBI lineage: Eukaryota > Metazoa > Chordata > Lepidosauria > Squamata > Colubridae > Ptyas > Ptyas mucosa. The sequence goes on from WNWU01013428.1 coordinate 1,858,624, forward strand.
TATAGTTTCTTCCAAAAATTTATTTCTATCACTGTGTGCTATATATAATTTTTTATTGTATTATCATTTTCTCTTATCATTTTTATTGTTGTTATACTTTCGTAATAAAATTTTAGCTAATCTTTTTAAAAATCTACTATTTCTGAACAGGTAAAGAGATATCATAAAAATAAACAATGATTGATTTAATCTCTCTTTCAAGATAACTAGTAAAAGGGTGTATCCAGGAGCAATAAAACTGGTGAATTTTATTTGTCAGCATTTCCCTTAATTTTCTCCTATTTTCCATATGAATTTACTACAAAATGCCATTGGAGAGGTTAATTTAAGATATATGACACAAGGAAGGGAAATAAAAAAATACTTTATTCTTTACCTTTGACTTTTGCAGACAGGCATGTATTCAACTGTACTATAGAATTAAATCTCCTTTTCTTGCAGATAATTATATACACATACCTGGGCAACAAGGAATCTTTTGCTATTTGAATGACATTGGTGGCAGGCGATTATTACTGAAATGTTCATATAGTCAGCATTGTGATTTTTGAATGTTTGAATGAGACTTTTGTTCTTTTTGGTGCTAGAAACACAAGGAAAATTATCCTAACCATCCCATTTGATTGATAAAGCTGTAACTCACTGAACAAAAACAGTATATCCATTGGAATGTAATACATAGTTATATTATACAGTATAAAAACACATCTTGAAGAAAAATCTCCAGCATTGCTTGCCTTCGATCATCATGTGAATATAACAAACTCTCTGTGAAAAGTGTAACATGTCACCTTCTGTCTTCTCCAGATTCTGTTAAATGGATTCCAGTTGAAAAACCTGGCTTCCAAATGCAAGTTAATGTTCCAGATCCAGGTCTCCTGCTAGCAAATTTTTAGTAAAGCAACTTAAGGAATTGTATATGCGTAAGATCTCTGATCTCCGTGTATTTCGCTGTGCCCTCAAGACCCTGTTGTTCCACCAGGCCAGGCTATCAATGTAATGATTTTAAATTGGGTGTTTTAAATCTGAGCAGAAATTATTTAATAATTTTAATTATTTTTAATTGATGTCTGTCTTTGTGCTTTTAATAGGCTCTACACCACCCTGAGTCCTTCAGGAGAAGGGCGGTATAGAAATAAAATTATTTATCTATTTGTTTATTTATTTATAAGAAAAAGAAGAGCACTTCATCCTTCATTCTGTTTGCCATTTGAATGCAGACAATGTTATTTCAACATTTTCTTACAAGCAGTGTTTTTTTTTATATATATATCGAAGAAGAAAGGTGAAGTTGCATTGCCTATTAACTTATGTCACTTTATTAGCACAGGGGAAGCTCACATTACCCGCAATGAAGTAAATATTCTGCTTCATACAACGATGAATGAAACGAGCTGTCAACATTTCCCCTCCAAATCAAATATTTCTTACTATGTGGGTCTTTTAAATATATTTTTAAAATCCAGGGTGATTTTTATTTTGCACTGAAAGGAAAGGCAGAATTCATACAAAACATGTCTGCCTGATAGAGCTTTTGATGTTGATTTTCAATTGATTCTTATTTCTTCTTTCCAGAATACTTCTTGAATCCTAAGACAGGCACAAAAATCATGAAATTAAATCTAAATTTACCTGAATCAAAAACTAAAGATAAAAATCTGGCAATATTTCTCTTCTACAATATATAATACATGAGAAGAAAATTTTGGAATATTTCAGGAATGCTATAGGGAAAACTAACACAGATATGTGGAATAATAAACTGAGTTCCATATGGAACAAATTTAGAAGAACTAAGGAAATGATTGGGGAAAAGCTGGATGTATTTATTCATTACAATCTAATCTAATCTAATGCTAAATTGTACAAAACAATTTCTTAAAAACTAGACTATTTCATCTTCACTAATTTTAAAATAGATTTCTTATGAATCTTGATATTGTCTCTGAATGCCAACTTTGAAGAAAAGTTTGAAGGAAGCTAATGTGCTGTGGTATTCAAAACTGATTTCATATATGTTGTATTACTAATGTGCTTTATATATCTCACTCTTATTTATTTTGAATTAAATCCAGCTGTATTCCCAAGGTTTACTTAAAAGATGTATTGGGAATTTCAGCATATAACAATTCTAACCCACAAAATGTTCTTGAAACTAATACACAAAATCTACAACTGCCAATCAGATGGGTACAGATGTGTGTGATACCCCTAATTAATATATTCTGGAAATGTAGAGGAAATCCTCAAAAATTGACAAAATGGTGAATGTAGCTCTCATATAACACTTGGAAGAACTGCAATGTCAGGCATGAATAACATCTGGAAGACTAAAGACATCAGCCTCACAACCAAATGCAGATTGGTTAACACAATAATTTTTCCAACTGCTATTAATGGCTGTGAAACTTGGATTGTGAAAAAGGTAGATAGGAGAAAGCTGGATGCCTTTGAACTGTGGTGCTGGAAATAACTATTACATATCCCATGGACTGCAAAACAAACAAAGAAGTCCTAGAATTAACCTCACTAAAATTAACACTTCAAGCCAAGATTGCCGAACAGAGACTGTCATACTTTGGTCATGTCATGAGACTTGACTCATTCAAAAAAAATCAGTCATGCTGGGAGCGATCAGTGGAAAAAAGAAAAGAGGCCACCTAGCACCTACTGGTAGGTGCTATAAAAGATAACACTGTGATGACTATGGTGAATCTGAAGGTGGTGTGAGACAGAAGGGCATGGAGAGTCCTGATTTATAGCATGGCCGAAGATCAAGCACGACTGAATGGCTGACAGTGATGATCCTGGAATACCCCATTCCAATTGGCAAAATTAGTAAGACACTTTTCTGTTTTATTGAATTACTTATTCATTATATTTTACATCACTATTCCCACCTATTTTTTTCAATCTTAAATTAAGAAATATCTACCATAATCATATACAGGTTTTCAGAAAGAATGGCATTTATTTCTCTTCATGTTGAAACTAAATTGCTATTTAATTACACCCAGTTGTTTTACTGGGTTTATTTAGTTGTTTGACTAAATAAAATAAACTTTATTCTCAAACAGTGATTTTTCAATTTTCTGGAAAAAATTCATTCATACATTCAGATAAATTTCCTTTAGTTCCTTGAATTATTTTGCATGTTGTATTACTGCAAACCCTTTCAGCAATAGCAAATATAGCCTTGCCATGCACAAATAAATAAATCTAAAGAGAAAAGGAAATAAATTCCAGCATACTAATAAACAGCTTTTTACCTGGCAAATCCAACTCCTCTACTGACGCCATTTGCATCTCTTAATATTCTGGTGGAAATGACATGTCCAAAAGGTTTAAGCATATTCTCCAACTCTTGTTCATCCATAGAAATGGGCAAGTTTGAGATGTAAAGATTTGTGGGGTCTTGTTCTTGTTGCTAAAATAAAAGAAACAGTCCTCTTAGACCTTATTCAGCTATGTTATATCACAAGAGACACAAAACAAACCTTTTCAAGAGAAGAAAGGAGGTCAACTTTATATATTACCTTATAGGTGAATATAAATCCTTTAATAAATGTTATAATTCAAAACAGAAGTAGTCCTTTAAACAACACTGCAACTGATTTTAATAGCATTTTCACCAACTGAAGAAACATATTTATAGGCAAGCTTGTGATCAATGGATGAGTTGCAAACCATACATTGCTCAGTTATAAGCGAAGATATTTCATGTGCTAGTGTTTGGGCCAAACAAAAGAACAATGAAATGGGCAAAAACTAATACATGTAATTCTTGGTTAATGACCATTTGTTCGGCAACCATTCTAAGTTGCAAGAGTGCTGAAGTAGTGGTACTTATTACCGGTCTTTCCATTCTAATTCTATTGGCAGATCGTTATATTTTTTATGTTTTCAGTTTTTTTTCCTCTTCTTCTTTTTTTAAATCAAGTTTTTTATTTTTGGATAGTTATACATATCATTATGTGAATGGTGTGGTATCTGAGTATCATTCAATTCAATACAAATAAACATTATCATAATTATTACATTCCATTTTCCTTAGTCCATATTATTAATACATTGCTTTATAACCCTTCCATTCTAAACTTTCTTTCATTTCCCCCCTTCACATTATTATATTCAAAGACACGATAATCTGTTTTATTATTCATATTCCCATTATTTAACTCTTCCTCTCTCTATATATATATATATTAAAGTTCCTTTCTGTCTTCCTTCCATTATTCAATAGTCACTTCTAATATCAATCACAATCATTTAAAGTATTCCTACAGAATATTCCTATTCTATCTTTTTTCTAATTTTCTCATTCAAACTTTAGTTTTCTTGTTGCATATAATTCTACTATTATTACGCATAGCTATATCTTCTCATTTCCAATTAATAGTAAATTTTCATTTATAATTTTTACAGTTACATATCCATTTATAGTAAAATGTTTATCCTAATATTTATTATATTACATACTAACTAATTATCCAGACTATATCGTTCTAATATTAATACAATTATTACAATATGATCATAACATATCTATAACTCTTCTTCACCCCTTAACCATTATCTCGTGTCAACATTTAATCCTTTACTTCTACCTTTTTTTTTACTTGTCTCCCATATTTTTCTCTTAAGTCTTTTATTCCATCTACTTCAAGGTTTAGTCTAAATCCATAATTTAATTTTTTTTCTCCTTGTCCTGCCTTTTCCCACTGTTTAATTTGAAAGCTTTCTGTTCTAAATCCTATCTTCTCCCCCAAGCCTCTTCCTGTTCTTCCCATTTCTTTTTTAAATCTTTTAAAGTGTTTCCCCCCTGTTATAGTTCCTCAATCCTTATTAATTTTAAAAGTGTCTTTTCCTCCTTATCTTTTTTTTGCTGGTTTCTCAATTCTAATTCTCTTTCTATTCCAACTGTTAATTCCATTCTTTCCTTCTTGTCCTGGTCTTTGCTCCTTGTTTCTTGTATACAATTTTCCCATCTTCTATCTATACGATCAAATATTTCCACCATGTCCTTGTGTAGTTCCAGTATAAGGTCCTTAATGCTTTGAATCATTGACTCCATTCCATTTAAATCTCCACAATTGTCAGTTCAGAAACCAAGCCTCCAAGTTAAGTTTTAATGTCTCATCAATGTTCAATCAAATCAATTAGTTACTTCAGGGATCCTCCACTACTCAAGTTGTTTTTATATATCCAATAATATTCAGGGGTCTCCAAACACAAAATCGTATTTAATATTCCAGTCTCCAGTTAATGGGTAAATATGTATAGTTCAATAGTTATTTTCATTTATTTCAATGTTTACTCCCAAGTTGCAAAAATTCACTTTCATCAGCAGATGGCACTCTTTGCTTCACTCTGCTGCCTCTCTGCTTTTATTTTGACAAATCCGATTTATTTATCTTGTTTGTTTTCATTTATAAATCCAATACTTAAAGCAAATTATTTGAAGAAAAGGTGGGGTTATGGTTCCAGCATGTTAATATGCCTTCTTAAATTCACACCTTTTGTTTTGAGCATTCAATTTCCAGCTTCCAGATTTGTTTTCTTTTTAAACAAATATTTACTTTTTAAATTTCTAATATGTTTTTTTTACAATAATTGCACACCACTGTAACAAATCATTCTCAAATGTATTCCCCTTGAATTTTTGGGGGGGTCAAGCTTCAGCAATAAATCTTTTCTCACCCAGATGGTACATCATTCACCGTTTCTCTCCTCCTGCACAAACTTATTGTTTCTGGCTGTTCCCCAGCTTCATGGCAGCCATTTTGACTGCTGCTGGTCCTAGTCTTCGGATAAGAGGGTTTTCCAAGTCAGGAAGGGGAGATGAGGCTCCTCTCAACCTGCAAGGCGGTCTTCCTTTGCTTCACCACCCCTCCAGGGTGGCTTTGGCTTCGAATGAAGCCCCCAACAGAGAGAGCTCAAAACAGGGCCACAGAGGTCTCGCTTCCAAAGACACCAGAAGTTCAATCGGAAGTCCAGTTTTTTCTCTTCTATTCTGCTGTCCCCAGGTACCTGCCATCTCCATTATCCAGACCTTTTAAAAATTTTCTTAGCAACAGTTGTTAAGTCTAGAGTATGTGGCAGATGCCTATCTGTTTAAATTCTAAAGAGCAATTTAGCTTCTTCATTTTCTATGACTTTCTCTATTTTATAGTCCAACAGAACAAACAGTTCTTGCTTGCAGGAAAATGGTGTTTCTTGCAGATCTTCCAATACAATTCCAATTGTTGCTACTTTGTCATGCTGTTGTCTGTAATCAGTCTTGTGCCAGTTAATCAAGTGGTCTCCTGGTCGTTCAGCTCCTTTATAGAAATGGCACCTACTGTCTATTGCTGAATTCTATGAATTTGTTTTTAAGATTTGGTTTTGTTCAACCAGAATTAGCTCCTCTGTCTCTGCTTTAGCGATAACCAGATCTTTTTATTATCCACTTTACCTACTTTTTAAAAATAATATACTGGCTATGTAATACTTTGTTTTCCCATTTTTTTCTGTTCTTCATTTACTCTTTCCTGTAGACCAGTTTTGTCTCTGTAATACTAAATAAGCCCTCCTTGTATACTAGCATGTATGTATCTTCTTCACTGTCCTTCAGATATTCATTATTTTTGCAACATCATTATTCTAATTGTTATCAAAACCAGATGCTATAATTAGTTTGCAAATTTTATTGTCAGCCAATCAAAAACAAGTGCTGATATACTCCCACACATTCACTTTATAGATAGAACAAAACAAAAAACTATGTTTAACAAGAATATTATGGAAATCAATTAATTTCAGCCTTAGTACAATACAGAAAAAGTCTGTTTTGGAATTGTCAAATGCAATGTATGCTTTAAATACACACCATAAAAGTAAGTTAATTTTTCAATTTTTAATTTGAGCAAATATTAAGAGTAGTCTTAGATATGCTGCATATTACATCTGTTTTAAACATTCACTGATATTTTCAGCAATGTTTAAAGGTTGGCTGAATTCTCTTCTCAGGTATGTCAAATTAATAAATATAATCCACTTGTTACTTACGACATTTTCAAGAGGAAAAGTAAATCATAGATGATTGTTTGACTTAATTAAAGTAGATTACTATAATATTTAAGTCAAATATTAAACCTTGCTATTTCTGGAGAAATCCTTAAAATGTACAATATTATGTTTGAATCAGTCTACCATAATATAACAAGTGACACTTTCAAATATACAACAATGCAATTACATTATAACTATGGTGTCAATATATTTAATAGCAATAAACTAAATATATAGATTCCCAACTGAACAGACCAGGTCTTCCCTAGAAGGTAATGCATAGAGATTCAGGAAGACAACTTATAGAGTAATGCCAAGGCTATCCATGCAGCATCCCCTAAACCACATAATTGAATTTGGGTTTCCTAGTGTCTTGCAGAAAGCACATCAAAGCTATGTAGTAAAACACTATTAAAATATGTACTCACAAACAAACAAAACATAAAAGAAAAATAAAACAAGGTCATAAAATTCTTGATCAATCCCTTATGAGACATCATTTGCCCTCTTTAGTGCTTACTACTCTCAAATCATTAAGGATACATCCAATTTTTAAAAAATAACCTACTTTATTATGCAGCAAATAATCATTAATTAAGAAAAAGTATGAAAAAAATCCTGACTTTTAAGAAGAATGTCAAGAAATGCTTTCTTCTTTCTTTCTAGATAAAATAGGCTTCATTCTAAGTGCAATAAAGATATGATGGGAAGTATTAGACAAAACTTTTAACACATAAGTTAACCAAAATATATGGGGTCTTCTGTCAGAAATGATGTGAGTTAAAATTATCATCAATTTCAGCTCAGGTTTCTCATTATAGGCAGATTAATGTATAAAATATCCATTTTATTTTACAAATTTATCAATTTATCAGACTGGATCATAAGATGTAGATTATATTTATACTTTTAAATATGCAAGATGAGTAGAATATTGAGTCCAGCTTTGGTTATATAGCTGATTTACAATATGGAAATAATGAGATGTCAAGATTAATAAACAACTATGAGTATATAAACATGTTTCATTGTACTATGGTTATGTGTGATCATAAGAGGGAGACTAATAGAAGAATTAGTTATCAATTGCCCATGGTACATTAAATAAAGTTCATGGCAAATTGCTGTATATTGGACAGTATATGTTAAATTTAACTAATAACTTTGAATCAATAAAAATAATCTGTTTTATGCTTTTGATACCATCGACCATGGTATCATGTTGCACCGGCTGGAGGGACTGGGAGTGGAGGGCACCATTTTGTGGTGGTTCTCCTCCCATCTCTCCGACTGGTTGCAATCTGTGTTGACAGGGGGGCAGCGGTTGACCCTGAGGCGCCTTGTTTGTGGGGTGCCACAAGAGTCGGTCCTCTCGCCACTCCTGTTCAACATTTATGTAAAGCCGCTGGGTGAGATCATCCGTGGTTTTGGGGTGGAGTTCCATCAGTACGCTGATGACACTCAGCTGTATATCTCCACCCCAGACCATCCCAAAGATGCCTTGGAAGTGATGTCCCAGTGCCTGGAGGCCGTGCGTGTCTGGATGGGGAGAAACAGGCTTCGACTCAACCCTTCCAAGACTGAGTGGCTGTGGCTGCTGGCATCCTGGTATAGCCAACTGGTGCCATCGCTGGCTATTGGGGACGAATCATTGGCCCCCACGGAAAGGGCTCGCAACTTGGGCGTCCTCCTGGACGCACGGCTGTCTTTAGAAGAGCATACGATGGCTGTGGCCAGGGGGACTTTCTATCAGGTTCACCTGATATGCCAGTTGCGCCCCTTTCTAGATCGGGACTCCTTACGCACAGTCACTCAAGCACTCGTCACTTCTTGTCTGAACTATTGTAACGCTCTCTACATGGGCTCCCCTTGGGGTGCACCCGGAGGCTCCAACTGATGCAGAGTGCAACCGCGCGGGGGATTATAGGAGCGACGGGACGCTCCCATGTGACGCCTCTCCTGCGCGAGCTGCATTGGCTCCCGGTGGACTTCTGTGTGTGCTTCAAGGTGTTGGTGACCACCTTTAAAGCGCTCCATGGCTTAGGGCCGGGGTATCTACGGGACCGCCTTCTGCCACAAATTGCCTCCCACTGGCCAGTTCGCTCCCACAGAGAGGGCCTCCTCAGGGTGCCGTCAGCCAGATAATGTCGGCTGGTGACCCCCCAGGGGAGAGCCTTCTCTGTGGCGGCACCTACCCTATGGAATGATCTACCCCCAGAGATCCGAGTGATTCCAGACCTCCGAACTTTTCGTCAGGCCCTAAAAACCCACTTTTTTCAGTTGGCCGGGCTGGCCTGATCCTTTAATTGGTTTTAGTGTTGATATTGATTGATTTTAATTGACATGTTTTAAACTTTGGGCCAAATTGTATCTAAATTATTTTAAAATGATTTTAATTTTTGTACTATGTTTTTTATCTGGCTGTTCACCACCCTGAGTCCGCTAGGAGAACGGCGGTATAAAAGAAAGAAAGATAAATAAATAAATAAATAAATAAATAAATAAATAAATAAATGCATGATATTTCTAACATGCCTTATAAGAAACCACTTTAACCAAAACAAACAAAAGTTCCACCCCAAGCAGAATGTTTGGAAAAGAGACCTAGATAATATAATATTAATCTAATTTTTAGGTCATCATGAAATTAAAAAATATATAACAAATAATGTACAATTGTCTCTCTTTCACATGATCATCTATACTTAGACATTAGGTAAGAAATTCTGGCCCAACAAATCTACAAAGATACAGACAAGAAATATAAATCAAAATACAGTTAAACATTTATAAAGTTTACAGAATTGTCATATAATTTAGAGCCACAGTAGATCTTGTTTCTTGTGATATGATTCTATATCAGAGTATGTCCATTTTGGACACATTAGTTCACTTATTACCTTCGTTCTGGAATATTGCTATTTTATGTTTATGGGTTTTTCAAAAAAAATTAAAAATAATTAAATTACTTATGCTAAACTCATTAATTTCAGTGGGTTTGTTCTAATTATGTCCTGTAGCTAATTTAAAAAAACATTCAAAAGGAAGAAAATTAAAAACCTTAACTCCAAAATAGAATTAAGCTTCTATTCCAGGAATATCCCCATACTTTTATGGGATAGAGATGAGTATTTCAACCAGAACAAGTGGGTATATAGTAAATAACAAAATTGCACAGATCAAGAAACTAAGCATATTATTTAAGTTTATGATATCACATTATATTAGAACTTGGTGCATAATAGTCCCTAATCTGGATAACAAATATTAATTTTAAGGGTGACAAAGAGCAAAGCTGTACATGCCTGATGCAAACTCTTAAACCATCTGAATAACCTCTAATGAAAGGCAGGAACAAGGGAGGTCTGTGACAGTAATCTAAGTATCTATGCTATGTTTGATTGTTTCCAACCTTTATTTCATCAGGAAAGAAATATTCATTTAAAGGCATTCTTCATCAACCTTGCAATCAAGTTAACCCTGGATCCGGGAGCAACCCTAAGTAGGAAAACCGCTTCTGTTGAATGAGTAAAGAACTAGTCTGACCTAACCTTCATTCGATCCTATCATCAAGCATTAAAGCCTCAGCTTTCCCTTTCAGTTGCTTTGCCCCAATTCCTATCTTTTTAGCAATTTTAATTCCTTTGAAATATGGAAAGAAAAAAAACAGATTTACATATTAACTTATATTAATGGGCAACATTTAATCTTTGGATGTTTATTTTCAGTATATAGTTATATTTATTCATCAAATGGTTTGATAAAGAATAGCATAGGATGAAGGAGAATCTGCTGCTATTAATTTTTAAAGAACAATTATTCAGAAAGTGACTAAAACAGGAGTAGATATCTGTTGACCTCCAGATATTTTGGATTGCAGTTCCCCAATCCTATATCATTAATTGATATAATCCAGAGCATATGGATATCATAAAGCTGCCTATCTCTGGATTACAGATATAATAAACTGGTGCCCTTCTTTTCCATTTGGGGACATAATCATGAAAACTATTATAGTCAATGTCATGGAAAGCTACCAAGAGATCATAAAAACGTTAACATATATTCAATTCACTGCGGATCCTTAGCCAAAACAATTAGCACATTTTTATTTTTAAACTAGCCTAAAAACCAGATTAAAAACAGATATGATTAGAAGTAGCCTCTTTTTCTTAGAACACCAGCTGTTCTTCAGATAAAAAATCATACCAACATAAAGCCTGGAACCCACAAAAACTCACTGCTCATATGAAACTTAGCCTTCCATTTTTTCCAGATAAAGGAATTATACATCCATCTCAATTCTGTAAGTCCAAAAAGAAAGACCCTTCCAATTCATGTCATAGAGACACACAACATGAATGGGATATGTGAGGACAGTGTGCAAAAATCTCATGCCAGATTGGATAGTTCAGGAGTATCAAATTCATCACCACATCAGCATTATGGTTGTCCTCAAAGGGCCAGTAGCAGAGTTGCCACAAGTAGGTGTGGCTAGGTGGGCATGACCTGCTCGACCCTGCACACTGGGCGTGGTTGATTCGGGAGACTGGGTTGGGCTGGAGAAGTTGCACAGGCTAACTCGATATGGGGACAATTTGGTGCCAACAAGCTTCTCGCCTCCCCAAACTGCTGGCAGCCAAGTGCGTGCGTGCATGCGCATATGCTGCACACACACTACATTCCAAGTTAGGGGACTTTTATCCATAGAGGAAGGAGAAGGCCTTCTCTCCAAACCTAAGCATGATTGGCAGTTTGCAAGCTCAGATGTGCATAAAGGTATCCAAGTTTGGAATGGGAGGTGTGTGTGTGTGTGCGCGTGCGTGCGCATGCGTGTATGTGCACAACATGCTGAAGGAGATGTACTTTTCCCAGGTGTTTCCCTGTCTGATGTCCCACCCCATCCCAGCAAAGCAGGAGGCGGAGGACAACACTGCTGCTTGTGGAAGCGTGGAGGAGAAAGTTTGTAGGAAGCAGTTTCCTCTAAGTCCAACTTTGGCCTTGACAGATCTCTGGAAAGCATGAGGAGACAGTGGAACAGTACTCCTTGTTCCTGCACAAGGGAGGTTGGCCCTTCTTGAAAGTTAATCCCCATTTCCAATTGTGTGTGGTAAGGATACTGGCTTGTTGGGGCAGCCTTCCCTCACACAGCTCCACCACCCCCTTCTCCTCTCCAGAGATCTGTCAAGACAGAAGTTGGACTCAGAGGAAACTGCTTCCTGCAAACTTTCTCCTCCATGCTTCTACATGCAACAGCATCGTCCTCCACCTCCTGGGGAAGCAAGCAAGGCTGGAAGGGGGGGATCTGGGGGTCTCTGGTGGAGGAAGAAGAGACCAGGGAGAATGCCAAAGCCTAGTCCATCAGAGGAGCCTCACCATTTCTCTCAAATCATGTGGAGGACCCCCAGACAGCAGCACAGGCACTTTGGAGCCCGGGCCAGTGGAGGGCAATTACGCAGCCTGGCCAGTGGTGGGTTCCTCCCAGTTCCTCCCAGTTCTGCCAAGCCAGTAACAGTGATGATATGATGTCACTGAACCGGTTCTGCCCCCCCACCCCCTGCTTTATTCTTACCTTTTATTTAGCCCCGCCCCCAATCTATTGCTGCCTCCTGAGTCCCAGCTATTGGCTAGAGGGAAAAAAAACTGTTTAAACTCTCGCTGGGGGGCTTCAAAGGGCCGCCCTACAGCTGATCAGTGTTGAAAGAAAACAAATGAGTAGACCGGTGCCTGCAAAATAAATGGGTAGACCAGTGCCTTCAAAAACAAATGAGTAGACTGGTACAGCTCTGCAAGCAGTTAAAAGCCTGGTAGACCAGTACCTCTGCTAAATTCTAAAGAATTGTCACATGATCATCAAGCCATGCCCACAAAATAAGCCACGCCCACAGAACCAGTAGTAAAAAAATTTAGAACCCACCCCTGAGCTTGGCCCACGAGCTCCCATGGCACCAGCAAAACCAGTCCAGCCCCACTTCTCCTAGGGGGCACCTGGCTGCGCTTATCTCCTCCTCAAGAGAAGTGCTGTGCTTCTAGTGCTTGCTCTCCTTGGCCAGGTTGCTCATGGTGGATGCGGGAGGGCAAAGTGCATGTGTCAGAGGGAGGTCCATTCCCTCTCCATGGGAGGAGACCCCGGTTTGTAACCAAAATATCGTAATTGATAGGATGGGAGATCACCAGAAGAGGCCAGAAGGAGAGGGCAAGAGAATGGCAAAAGGGCAGCAGGCTGCTGGTGGCCAAGTGCTTAGGCAGAACTTTCTCAAGACCCTCCCTCCCACCCCTCCCTCCTCCCTTCCTCCCCTCCTTCCTCCCCTGCTTCTCATTGCCATCTCCCTTCTTCCTTCCTTCCCTGCCTCCTTCCTTCTCATTCACATCTCCCTCCCTCCCTCCTTCCTTCTTTTCTCTGCACTCAGGAAGAGACAAGGAGGGGGAGAGTTTGGCAGTGATGTGCTGTGGGTGGTCATGGATTTCTCATGCGGGGGTGGGGGTGATCTTGGTGAAAGGGAAACACTTGCATGGTGTGAGGCTGGGCTGGTGAATGGGCCATGGAGGCGCTGGTGGTGGGTGCAGCATTGATCTCGAACTTGGTGGCAGGCTTCTGGGCCAGAACACAGTCAGCCTTAGATCCATGGGACTGCCCTGGAGTTGGCGATGAACCACTCCTGCCACCTCAGGCCCACCCCCTCAGCATGTGCATAGGAGGTGATGAGCATCAGGGACTGGTATCCTGAATGAAAGGGATCTGGTCCACAGGCCTTGTGTTTGACATGTCCTAGCTGGTTGAAAGAAATAGTACAGCAGATTAAAGGTATTTTAAAAACACTATTTACACTAAATGGTGTGTGAGAGCATTTTATGCACTTGGAACCAAGCATCATGCTGTGAGAGCTGATATTGAGAAACATTTGTGTGGAAGAAGTGGCCAGAATTTTTTTTTTACTATTGCCAATGAGGGTGATCTGAATCAAGATTATGGAACGGTGCCAAGGAACTCTCCTGGGAGCAATCGAAACTGATTCAGCCTGAAAACTCCACATGGCTGAAGCTGAGAAACTTTAAAATGCAGGAGCAGAAGTACTGAGGCTTTCACATCCAGTTTTACTGCATGCTGGAGAATAGCATGAGCTGTGAATAAAGTTGGCCATTTTCATTATTGACAGCTTTTGGAAGCATTTATTTTCAGCAACCTAGCAACACTCTTAAAGATCAATGCAAGACAAGTCACTCCTTAAAAATGTGTTAAGAATCACATTACTCTCCTAGACTAAATATGTATGACTTTGTTAATTCAGACTGAAACCAAAGCAAAACCTTATAAATGGGAAGGAAGATATAATAAGAACAGGCTCAAGAATAGTTTGATATTTACATACAAGAACATTTCAGATTCAAGTATAAAATTTGGTAAGGAGATTTTTCCATCCCTTCAAACTTTACTGATACCCAGGGATGAAATGCTCCCGGTTCGGACTGGATTGGGCGATCTGTTAGTGATGGCAACAGGTAGTTCGGAGAACCGGTAGGAAAAATCCCTGGCTTCCCCCTGCCCATGCCCACCCAATCGCCCGGTCCCCACTTGCCCATAGCTGCTTCTTTTGGGCTCGCTTGCTTTTCTTGCCTTGCTTCGGCTGCTGCAATCCTTTGCATCACCTAGCAACTTAATCTGCCTGCCTGCCTGTCTTGTGACTTCAATTTGGTAAGTAACTGGGGTTGGTTTTTTTGGGGGGGAGGAGCTTTAAAAAATAGTTAATTGGGGTTTTTTTAGGAGTTTTATTATTTTTTTAGGCATAGCAATTTAAAGTTAAGGAAGTTTTAAATTTAGCTGCTTTTATCTAAAAATATAAATAATAATAATAATAAAATAAAATATTTGTGCAGCTTTCTGAGATTTGGTGTGTTTCTGTAGTGTTTCACTCTAACTACACAAACATACAAAATCTCACAAAGCTGTATGTGGCATTTTGTGTGTAAAGTTGTTTTTTGAGCTTTTTGTGTGAGGTTCCAGCTTGTTGCAGGGGCCATTTTGGGTCAAGTGCAGCTGCTTTTACATTGTGTGTGAGTCAGTTGTGTTGTGTTGTGTGATTAAAGTGTAAAAGTTGATTTTTGGTACCTCTTATTGTTTTGTGTACTTTGTTCATTATTTTTATTATTTATTATTGGCCACGCCCACTAGGTCACCTGACTACCAAGCCATGCCCACCAATTAAGCCATGCCCACAGAACCGGTAAGGAAAATTTTTAGATTTTACCCCTGCTGATACCCTTCATGACAAGGAGAGAGAGACTGGTTCTCCAGATGTTATTTCCACCATTGTATATCACTGATATTATTGAGTATGGTGAAATGATGAATTAGAGACTTTTAATTTTCAGTGTTCCCCATATCTGCTTTATCTCCACATGTTAAAAATATTGGTCGAATAAGTTATTCTATTTTCTGATTTTTGGCTATATATTTTTTCCATGCTGCTAATTCTTCTTTGGATTGTGAAAAAAATCAAGTTCAGAATAGAAGACTATTCACATTCACACACACAGATATCCAAACAACATCATTCATTCGAACCAATGATGCTTGATGGAACAAAAGTGAACTGAGGTACATAAGCATTTATGGCTTAAAGTATCTAAAATGATTGTCTTTCAGTGATTGCCAAGGGCTGAAGACAGATTGAAGGACCTGTCTCTGCTGTTATCCTTTCTGGTTTGCTTTGTAACAAGGAAGCAAGGAATATACAGGGAGGCAAAAGATAGAGAGGTCATCCATGTACTAAAAACTCTTGTGGCAAAACTTAGAAACAAGTTCATATAAAGGCTCTAGGAGATTTTCTAAATGAAAATATTTCAACTTTTAGAATTAACAATTTAAATTGCTCTATGCTGATGTTTAGTTTATATAATTTAGCCACATTGATTCACTCTCTAAAATTTTCAAATGATGGCTATTGTTAAGTCACTGTATTTATGAACATTGTCCCATATTCAAGTAGCTTTAAACTGGATTTTTAGTTAGGCTATTTTCTGCATTTGTTGCAGAACACTCCGTTATATATATTATCTACCAACAATGATCAGATTTGCTTCTCATTTACAAGAAAGAAACCTGTATGGCCTGTGCCTTTCAACAGAGTTGATAAACATTTTTTTATGGGACACAAAATATTGACAAAATATTAAAAAATTAAATCAGAACTATTATAAAATGATGCAGACTTTGGGAGCTTTTTCCCCAAGTTGCTTGGATTCTAAGTCACTTGATTATTTCTACTGGAGCTACATTTTGCAGTTTATGCAAATATATTCCATCTTACTCAGAGTACTGGCTCCCACTTAAAAATCCATGTTCATGTCAACTTACCTAAATATGTATAGATACTTTCACTTTATTTTCAGTAGTGAAAAAAGTCTTCATGTATAAAGCTGGACATTTCTCAAAGAAATAGATATATGTCGGAACATTAGACTAAGTTAATATTGCACTGAAATTTCCATCACCTTTCCTGCCCAGCTTTCTTCCTCTGCAAAAGAGGATACTGTTCTTTCACATCATTCACAGATGTATTAGATTGAAAATTTATGTTATCTCTGGGTGGTGATCAGTATTTAATTTACCACTGGATAATGGTAACGAGTATTGCTTTTTTGTTATATAACTCTCCATCTGTCTCTGCAGCCTCCATGGATGGATAAGCTGTCTTTCTTCGTGATTCCTTCCTTTTGGATTTAATTAAAGCAAAGACACCATGAAGGCTTAGAACTGATAAGAATGTAGTAGAATGGCCATCTGATAACTAAGACGGAAGTCCTATATCTCCAATCATGACCATTTTGGTGGATTTTCTTTTATTGTTTGGTGAAAAAAACTCACATCAGAATAATTGTTTTCCTGCAAACAAGGTGACTGTGATATAAAAATTGCTGAAGAAATATCTGATATAGAACTAGAATTTGAGAATTATTCCACATTAAATCACATGTTTTTAAATACCCCATTTCTATTGCATTCAATTTATTTGTATGTTTTGCCTGATCTAATGTATATGCATCTTATTTTCAATTAATGAAGTGGGAAGAAATACAACCATTTTAGCATGCATACTATTTTTTCATCCGAAGTGGCACATTTTTTACTTTAAGTACCGGATATACTAGGGTAACCAGACGTCCCGCTTTTGGTGGGACAGTCCCGATTTTCAACAATTTGTCCCGTGTCCCACGGCATTTTTAAAAATTTCCGATTTTTGGAAGGAATGCAGGACAAGCTACGGAACGGCGGGAGAACGGGGTTTGCTTACCCCGCCCACTCCCAATCTATTGCTGCCTCCTGAGTCCCAGCTGATGGCTAGAGAGAAAAAAATCTGTTTAAATTCTTGCCGCGGGGCTTCAAAGGCCCGCCCTACAGCTGATCAGTGTTAAAAGAAAACATAGGCAGCCCTTTGAAACCTCGCAGCAAGAATTTAAACAGTTTTTTCCCTCTAGTTTTTTTTTCTCCTTGTGCAATTTAAACTGAAACCAAAACCGAAACTAAGCAGGGTGTTGACTTTGCTGTTTGCTAGCAACGTTGGAAAGGCAGATTTCTTTTTCCTCATCAAAAACGGTAGGTGCAAACAATGGGAAATTGAGATACTATTAATTGTATATTGTGTTGAAAGCAGAAATGGTTAAGTTGTGGTTTGGAAGAATATGTGGGGGAAATTATTTGGTTTATTATTATTGGTAAATATAATTAATTGATTTGTAAGAAATTGGATTGCATGGAAATAATTGGAATATTCATATGCATATTGATTAATATACAAAAAAGATAGTTATATAACTAATTGATTTATATTAAAATGTTGAATTTGTATTAACCAACTGTAATATTACATAATTAACCAATGTGAGGATGGATATAAAAATAGATGACAATGGGAAGGGGTATAATATAGAATAGAAGGGAAAAATTGAATTTGATTAAGATTAGAGATGAGGATGAAGGGTAATATTGGTTTTTTTAAAAAACAGATGAGGAATAAATATGGCAAAAAGGAAATATAGAAATTGTAAATTTAAGTGAAATGACTAAACACTGTTTAAATTTGTGAACCGGCCAAATACTCTATTCAAGGAAAATACATTGTATGTTTGTATGTGTGTTTCTAATTATTGCTATTTATTCATATTTGTTCTCTTTTATTCTTTAAAGTTTAACAATTCATTCTTTATCTTAATATCTTTATATTTGTTTGGGGTTGGTTTTCTTCCCTTTCATCTTTTTTATTGTACAGCAATCTTTCTCCTCAAACCTACCACCTCTTTTTTTTCTTTCCTTCTTACTTTCTCTTCCCCCCCTCTTCTTCTCCTTCCTACTTCCTCTTCCTTTCTTCTTCTCCTCCTCTCTTCCTCCCTCTCTTAAACTCACTCCTACTCTAATTTCCCTTCCTTCATCCCTCTCTATTGCTGTATCCTTTTATGCACATGGACTACTCAGAAGGCTGAAAAGGTTATTTTTGACTGGTCCTCGCACTTTTGACCAGTCCTTGAACTTACGACTGTCCTCACATTTTATGTTTTTGCCCTATCTTGTCACCATGGTGAAGAGAAGCAGTTGTGAAATGAGTGACACTGTTTTTAAGAATGCTACAATGTGCATAAATGATGACCAGTCATAAGTGCAAAGACTGGTCAAAAGTGCAAGGACCTGTCAGAAATGACTTTTTTCAGCCCTCTGGGTAGTCCTTTTGTGCACATGGACTACTCAGAGGGCTGAAAAAGTTATTTTTGACTGGTCCTCGCACTTTTGACCAGTCCTCGAACTTACGACTGTCCTCACATTTTACGTTTTTGCCGTATCTTGTCACCATTTCTCTCTCCCCCTCTCTTTCTCATTCTTTCTCTCTCCCCCTCTTTCCCTCTCTCTCCCCCACTCTCTCTCATTCTTTCTCCTCCATTTCTCTCTCTCTCCCTCATTCTCTCTCATTCTCTCTCCCCCTCTTTCTCTGTCTCTCTCCCACTCTCTCTCTCTCATTCTCTCTTTCATTCTTTGTCTCTTTCTGTGTCTTAGCCCTCACCACCCCTGATTTCAAGCCCCATAATGCTTAGCCTGCCTAAAGAATGACACTCTCTGTAGATTCACCCGCCCAACTCCAGTGCCCCTATTCCCCAGGCAACTTGACGTCACTCACTGTTAAGAGCCAGGAGCTGCACATTTTGAAGCTCATTCTGCCCTTCTGAAGCCCCCAATGCTTTGAGTTTCCCTCCACCACCCAAGCAAACATTGGAACCTTCTCTTGCAGAAGCAAAATCCAGGCACAGAAATGGTAAAATGGGGGGGGGGGAGGAATGGGAATGGGGAGGAGAAGGGGTAATTAGCAGAATCCAGGCACAGAAATGGAAAAACGGGCTAGGGGGAATGGGAATGGAGAGGAGAAGGTGTAAGAAGATGTTTCCTTAGATCACTGACGCTCCCAACAATGAGTTTGGTGAAGATGTAAGGAAATGTCTTCCAGCTCTTCAAGACTGACTTTAACCCGACAGCAAAAGTAGTGGGGGGGGGGCAACAGGGGCGTCTGTGTTTATGTAGGACCCTCCCTCCGCAAGAACTTGGAAGCAGACGCTGCCCTTCTGAGGAAAAGAGGAGGCGGCGAAGCCCTGGCTGTCACCTGGGAGATGAGGAGGGCACGCTGGGAAGCTCCCTTCCCCGCAGCCCTGCGAAGCTTGCCTGCCTTCCACATGGCCCGGTTCGAGGGCATGGCCAGCCACCAATTGCTACCAGTACGGCGAACTCGCCTCAATCTCCGCTACCTACTCGCCTGAGCCGGTCCAAAGCGGGAGCATTTCACCCCTGCCTCCCTCCAACCCCTAAAGCCAAAAAGGGGCATGGGGGAGGGGCGCCGCACCACCCACACTCCATTTTGGCTTTAGCAAGCCTCTCTGCAACCCCGGGAGCCAAAACGGTTGCAGGGAAAAAGGCATTTTTTTTGTGACTCGAATATAAGCCGAGGGGTCTTTTTTCAGCCTGAAAAATGTGCTGAAAAACTTGGCTTATATTTGAGTATATATGGTATTTTTAAAAAGTCATATGGGTGTCCATCATAAAGCACAGAAAATATTAAAAACATCTTTTTTTATGATCCCATTGGGTTATTTCTATTCATCTCTGTGACATTATGTAACATCTTTTAAACACTCTTGTCATCTTCTGCATTTATCTTATTTCATTCATTTGAATTCTGCTATACATAGATGATGCGATCGGAATTTCTATATCTTGTGTATGGCTTAGAAAGAAATAAAACTGAGGAAACTGTATTTTGAAAAAGTTCTGCTATCATTTGTTAATATTATCATAAGCTGGGTGAAATCCTTTTAAATATTCTGGGTCTCTTTAAATATTAGCACATTCCTTTTGTCTACAGAAGCAAAGTCTATCAAATGCTATCTTACATCTTGAGAACTAGAATATCAATAAGCATGTTGATCCATTCCAGTTGGGTTTCAGGCCTGGGTACAGCACGGAAATGGCATTGGTTGTGTTGGTTGATGATCTCTGGAGGGCTCAGGACAGGGGCTGTTCCTCTGTCCTGGTCCTATTAGACCTTTCAGCAGCTTTCGATACCATCGACCATGGTATCATGCTGCGCCGGTTGGAAGAGCTGGGGGTGGGGGGCACGTTCTGCGGTGGTTTTCCTCCTTTCTCTCTGACCGGTCACAGTCTGTGTTGGCAGGAGCGCAGAGGTCGACCCTGAGGTGCCTTATGTGTGGGGTGCCACAAGAGTCAGTCCTCTCGCCTCTTCTGTTCAACATTTATATGAAGCCACTGGGTGAGATCAACTGTGGTTTCAGGGTGAAGTACCATCAGTACGCTGATGATACTCACCTGTACATCTCCACCCCAGGCCACCTCAATGATACCCTTGAAGTGATGTCCCGGTGCCTGGAGGCTGTGCGGATCTGGATGGGGAGAAACAGACTCAGGCTCAACCCATCCAAGACCAAGTGGCTGTGGTTTCCGACGTCCCGATATAGCCAGCTGGTGCCATCGCTGGCTATTGGGGGCGAGTCGTTGGCCCCCACGGAGAGGGATCAAACTTGGGTGTCCTCCTGGATACATGACTGTCCTTAGAAGAACATCTGACGGCTGTGGCCAGGGGGACTTTCTATCAGGTTCACCTGATTCGCCAGTTGCGTCCCTTTCTGGATTGGGACTCCTTATGCACGGTCACTCATGCCTTTGTCACTTCCTGCCTAGACTATTGTAATGCTCTCTACATGGGGCTCCCCTTGAGGAGTACCTGGAGGCTCCAACTGGTCCAGAATGTGGCTGCGTGGGTGGTTATGGGAGCGACATGGCGCTCCCACGTAACACCTATCCTGTGCGAGCTGCACTGGCTCCCGGTGGTCTTCCGGGTACGCTTCAAGGTATTGGTTACCACCTTTAGAGTGCTCCATGGCTCAGGACCTGGTTATTTATAAGACTGCCTTCTGCCACCGGTAGCCTCTCACCGGCCAGAATGCTCCCACAGAGAGGGGCTTCTCAGAGTGCCGTCAGCCAAACAGTGTCGACTGGCAGCACCCAGGGGAAGAGCCTTCTCTGTGGGGGCACCTGCTCTTTGGAACGAGCTCCCCCCAGAGATATGGAGGATCCTGGATTTGCGCACTTTCTGCCGTGCCCTGAAGACCTTTTTATTCCAACAAGCAGGGATGGCCTAACCCTTTTTAATTGTTTAATTTTAATTCAAATCTGTTCTTAAAAATAGGGGTGTTTTAATTAGTCGGCCAGATCTATTTAATATGTTTTTTTAAACTTGTTTTTTAAATTTTGTATTTTATTTGTTTTATTTATGGCTGTTCACCGCCCTGAGTCCTTCGGGAGGATGGCAGTATATAAATCTAAACAAACAAACAAACAAACAAACAAACAAATAAAATGTGTTGGCAGCTGTTAAGATATATAGAACAAAGACTCAGAACTACCTGTAAGTAAATTCTATTCTAGAACATTCAGTCAAAATTTTCTAAAGGTTTTGTTGAGCATAACTCTACAGAGTGTCCAGTTCTTTTTTCAGGCTGATTTCATTCAGCCACACATACATCTTGATTCTTTTGACCATATTAAGGGCAGCTTCACAGTATGATTTTAATATATCACATAGCTGAGTCATAAGAATTTAACCCCAAAGTGTACAAGAGATATACTTCCCTCAATAGAAGTGAAAGCTCAGACACAACCCATCCCCCATTTTTTTATACTTCTCCCTATTCAGTCCTCAGGAAAGTTAAGACCACTTCAGAAGTTCACCAGGGAGACCACACTTAATAACCCCTAAGGATTTTAGTATTTGGTACATTGCAACGACTCTCTGCCTGCTCAGATTCTATCTAACCAAATTGCTCAAAATGAAGAAGCTACTTGGATAAGCAACAAAGTATTTCAATCTAACAAGAAGATAAATTCAGTTGCCATGATTCAACTTCCAGACAATTCTAACTGGATGGCAGAATCTTCATCAACATACAAGAAATACAGTTATTGCTATAACAATACAATTTTCATACAACTGAATTTTCAAACACATTTTTGAAAAGTGGTCTTATTTAATTAGCTTCTATTTTAAAAAGTCAGCTGTGGGTTTGGGGGAAATGAAAAATAAAGAAAATACAAGCAATAATTCATAACACCAGATTAAAAAAAAACAGTAAATTGAACAGGTTAGGCATTTCTATTTACATTTGACAATCCCTTGAGTTTTCTCCTTTTGAAACACACCCTACACAATTTCTGTCTACAGAGCTGAGGTATGAGCAAGATCTATAAATTTTCGCTACTGAGAAAGTGTAAGAACTTTTGAGAGAATTTATAAAGCTATGTTATCAGTGACCTAGTGGAGGAAGTATCAAATGCTATAAAGTCAATGAAAAATGGCAATGACTGTGTTACAGTTGAAATGCTAAAAGCTGGTGGCCACAGTTTACACAAGATACTAGCAAAACTATACTCAAGAATCCTCAGAGAAGAAAAAATACCCAGCTCAAGTGATTCTTATGCACAAAAAGGGGTCCCAAGATGATTAAAGAACTATTGCCCAACAAGTTTTCTTTCAGCTATCTACAAGGTTTTCACCAAAATAATAGCAAAAAGAATACTGAGAACAATAAATGATGCACAGCCAAAAGAGCAGGCCAGGTTCAGAAGTGGTTATAGCAAAATGGATAACATCCAGGTTGTTCAGATAATTGAATGGTACAACAAGTACATCATGACTCTATGAATGACTTTCATTGTCTACGAAAAGGTGTTTGACTCGGCATTGCTCAACCAAGGTATAGACACTGCTTAAACTGACTAAAATCAATATATGAAAAAACAATGGCAACAATTTGCCTTAATGACCTTAAAGTAGAAACCAACATAGAATGAAGTATATGACAAGGCAATACAACATCGCCTATCCTTTTCTCAGACTGCCTTGAAAAAATATTTTGCAAATTAGACTGGCAAAGAGCCACCCTGCATCTCCTAAAAGAGGGAATGTTTGTTATTGTATAGCCCCACAATTTTACTTCATGCCTGTGAAGCAATCTTAGATAGGTGCAGGGAATATTACAAACATTTTCACTTCCACACATTCTTCATATATTTTATGAGCCAAAAATATTAATGATTCATTACTAGGCTAATTAATCAAGAGAGATAGAGGGGACTAGGACAACCCTGTATTTTAAAGGATCGGTTTCAAGTCAATTAGACCTGTAAAGCTATTACACCAAGAAAAAGTTGCAATGTTATCAAGGTTTCTCCAAATGTACTCTGAGTATAAAATAAGTGCTATTATTCAGGAGATACTGAATTCTTAAATTTAATTTATTTTAAATTTTCACAATTTGGAACCTGCACTACATTCAAATGGTCTCTGAATCATTAGCATTCACAACCACGCTTAGAAAATAAAGCTCTACCCATGCCTAAGAAAAGCACAAGTTCTGTTCCTCCAGTTTGTTTTTAACGAATTATTGAGTCAAAACTTGTACCAGCCTGCTTAGCAACTTCTGTCTGGAGAAACAAGAGAAGAATATAAAAAGAACATGCTAATATCCCAAGCAGGATGACTAAAATTTACCAATTTGACACAATAAAAAAAATCCCAATAATTTAGTTAACATTGATCTGTTGGTTAGGGTTTAATTTTCTCCCTCTGCCAATAATGGGTAAGTCACCTTCAAAGTTACAAAAACACGTGTTCTGCTTAATGAACACGAAATTCAGTGCCACAAGAGAAAAACCCCTTTTCAGCTGTCATCCTTTAGTTTGAAGGACAAGATAACTGATACTTTGGTGCCAGTTACAATAAAGTCTACTTCATCCTTATGAGTTGCTCTAAATGAAAACTGCTGTTATTTGCTTGACTGCAGTTTTTAATGGCCTTGAAAAGAACTTGAATAGTTTAAAAATTCTTTAGTGTGCACTCTTTCTCCAGCACACAGCTATTACAAAAGCTATTCATTTCAAAATCAAATCATCTTACTTCACATTAGAAAGTTTGCGTCTACTTTGTAAAAAATATCATTTGGACAGATAAATCTGTTGAAGAATGAATGTATTATGGTATACCATGATGTTTCCTAAAGTTTCCTAAAGGGGGGAAAAGAAAGAAAAAGCTAATGTGTTATAGATATTCCCAAGCTCAGCTCTGAAAAATTAATACTGTAGATTCAGATACAGATACAGATTAACAAGTGTTGGAAGGGACCTTGTAGGTCATCTAGTCCAACCCCCTGCCCAAGCAGACCCTACACCATTTTTGACAGCTGGCAGTCCAGTCTTGCAGGAAGCCAGAGAGCCTGATAATATTAGACTGATACATGCTGATGATGCACGGTAGGAAAACTGCTCCTGCTATTTATTGTTGTACTGAATAGAATGGAATGGAATGGAATGGAATGGAATGGAATGGAATGGAATGAAGGGATCTTTAAGGTTATCTAGTCCAACCCCCACACCTATACCCACCCAAGCAGGACTTCCTGCACCATTTCTGTTAGATGCCAGTCCAGTCTTGTCTTGAAAGCTTCCAGTGATGAGGCTCCCACAACTTCTGAAGGCAAGCTTTCCATTGGTTGATTGTTCTCACTGTCAGAAAATTTCTTTTTATTTCCAGGTTGAATCTCCCCTTGTTCAGTTTCCATCCATTATTCCTTGTCAGCTGCTTTGGAAAATACTTTGATCCCCTACTCTCTGTGGCAGCCCCTCAAATATTGAAACACTGCTATCACTCCGCTGGTCCTTCTCTTCACTAGACTAGCCATTTCATCGTATGTTTTAGTTTCCAGCTCCCTAATCAACTTGGTTGCTCTTCTCTGCACTTTTTCTACAGTCTCAACATCTTTTTTATAGTGTGGTGACCAAAACTGGATGCAGTATTCTAGGTGTCGTGTTACTAAGGCTTTATAGAATGGTATTAGTACCTCACTTGATCTTGACTGTATCCTTCTGTTAATGCAGTTTAGGATTGCATTGGCTTTTTTGGCTGCCGCCGCACACTGTTGGCTCATATTTAATTGGTCGGCCACTAAAACTCCAAGATCGCTCTCACAGTTATTGCTATTAAGTCCGGTTTCTATATGTGTACTTTTGGTTTTTCTTGCATAAGTGTAAGACTTTACTTTTCTCTACATTGAATTGTATTTTGTTAGATAGGGCTGTCAAGTCTGTCAAGGTCCATCTGGATCTTGAGCCTATCATCTAGGGTGTTGGCTATTCCTCTCAGTATAGTATCATCTGCAAATTTGGTAAGTTGCCCTTCTATTCCCACATATAAATCATTTATAAAGATATTGAAGAGTAGTGGGCCTAGGACAGAACCTTGTGGTACCCCACTGCTTACTCTCCATGTAGATGTAGTACTATTAAGGACTACTCATTGAGTACGGTTTGTCAGCCAGTTACAAATCCATCTGATGGTGACGCTATTTATCCCACTTTTTTCTAACTTATCAAGAAGTAGGTTGTGGACTACTTTGTTGAATGCCTTGCTGAAGTCTAAGTACATTATGCCTGCAGTATTTTGCTGGTCTACTAATTTAGTCACTATGTTGAAAAATGAAATAAGATTGGTTTGACGTGATCTATTTTTAACCAACCTGTGATGACTTCTATTTATTACTTTACTCGTTTCTACCGTGTTTCCCTGAAAATAATACTTTCCCTGATAATAAGCCCAATCGGGCTTTTCAGCACATGAGCTAAAATAACCCCCCCAAATAACGCCCTCTAAAACTACATGTGCAGCTGATCCCCGCCATTTCCACTTGTTGCTTGCCGCACAAACAACACGAGCTGAGGAGGTGAGGCTGGAGGGGGAAAGGGAGGGGAGAACATGCCCCATTTACCCCACAAACTCTTACCTAATGGCCACTCCTGCAATCCTAGCCACTGCACCTCTTCTGTCACACTGATGGCCACTGCAAAAAGTATGGTAAGCCCACCAATGTGCCTTACAACCCACTCCTTACCTACTGGTACCTACCTACCCCACATGCCCTTACCTATCGGTAATACTAATGATCGCTGCAAAAAGAGCAGCAGGCCCAGTGATGCACCATGCACCTTGCATCCCACTCCTTATCTACTGGTACCTACTTACCCCACACACCCTTACCTACCAGTAATGCTGATGGCCACTGCAAAAAGAGAAGCAGGCCAGCGACGCACCTTGCATCCCACTTCTTATCTACTGCCACATCCAGCAAAAATGAGAGAGAAAGAATGAGGAGAGAGAAAGGAAAGAAAAAAAAGAGAGGGAGGGAGGGAGGGAGGGAGAGAAATGAGAGAGAGAGAAAGAGGGAGAAAAGAAAGAGAGAGGGAGAGGGAAAAAGAGACAAACAGAAATGAGAGAGAGAATGGGAGAGAGAAAGGAAAGATATGAAAGAGAGAGAGAGAAAGAAAAAAGAAAGTACTGTACAACTTATTTCCCTGTACACACGGCGAGACACACAACGGAGCTGGAAGTCAGGTAAGATGTGTATCTCACTTCTCCCTCACCCCACTCTTCCCCCCTGCCACCCCCCTCGATAAAGAGTTGGATGCTGTGGAAAAGGGAGCCAGGCAGGCACGGGCTTTGGGTGCATGTCAAAGATTCCCACCTTTGGTTGTCCAAAATTGCTGGGTGGCACCTCGCTTACCCCGCCCACCTCATCAGAGGCCTTTTTTTTTTAATTTTTAAAAGCATTTTTTCTACAACCTCTTTGGCTGAAAAAATGTTTTTAAAAGTAAAAAAGTAAAAAAAAAAGCCTCTGATGATCGTGCGACTCAGCTGGGATCATCAGAGGCTTTTAAAAGCAATTTTTTCAGCCGAAGAGGTTGCAGAAAAAAAAAATGCCTTTAAAAGCCTCTGGTGATCCCAGCTGAGTTGCCTGATCATCAGAGGCTTCAGCCCAAGAGGTTGCAGGAAAAAAAATGCCTTTAAAAGCCTCTGGCGATCCCAGCTGAGTTGCCTGATCGTCAGAGGCTTCTAAAAGCATTTTTTTCTCTTAAGAAAAAATGCTTTTAAAAGTAAACAAAAAACTTGGCCACGCCCACCCAGTCACATTACCCCCACCAAGCCACACCCACAAAATAAGCCATGCCCACAGAACCAGTAGTAAAAAAATTTAGAACCCACCCCTGTATGACATGGTCATTCTCACCCAAGGTTCCTGCAGTTTCAATTCCTTCTATCATTTCTTCTCTGTTTGTAAGATTCTTCAAGTGATGTTCCAGATTTCATTTCTGAATTAAGATGGGGTGAAATTATGGCCACGGTGCACTCTATAATTAAAATTATTGTCATTATATTTGAAGGGGCAAGTAGCACTCCTTATGTTTCTGTGCATACATTCTGCAACACCAAATGAATTGCACCCAGATTGGAACACCAATAATGGAACAGACTGACTTCAAGGTGGTGAACTCTCCTTCATTTCAGTGAAGGCAGTAAAAAGAAATGAATGGACATCTATAACTGTGGATTCCAGTATCACACAGAGAGTTAGACTATATCTCCAAAGTCTTTTGTAACTCTTACATTCTATTATAAACAAAAGAGGATGCTGCAGTATTCTCAACTTTAGAGCTTTAAGAAACTTTAGGCAATAGGATTTAAAAGTAAGAGTTAGAGATGCATACCATAAAATTCAAAATAAATATAATTGAAAGTAAGGGTAAAAATACAATAATTACAAATTGGGAGAATTAAAGATTTACTGTTTATTTTATAAGAATAGTGTACCAATCTATCCATATATTACTAACATTCTCATTGTGTTTGTCTATTTGCACCCTCAAATTAGTCCAAATTCCACCCATTATTCCATAGAATTGAAATTTCTAGGATTTTGGGACCAGTTTTATTTGAAAACTTATGGCATCTTTGTAGTCATATGATCATGATTTTTGATAATGCCTACCAGTTCTCCACAAACTTAGTCAATGAAGAAATTGGAAATCACAATTGTGTGACTGCAGGGAGCCATATTTGTCTTTTACACATCTTTCTTGAATAAACAGATATTGTTTTCTTTAATTTCAAACCAAAGCAATAGGATTCAGGAAAATTTAATATTCATCCTGGTGAGATCAGACTTTGCTACCTTTCTCTAAAAATATGAGCCAGTCTACTACTAATAAGTAGTAAAAATCGGTTGCCCCTCCCTAAACATTGCTGATTGGCAAATCTAATGGTTAATGGAAGAAGCACTGCAAAGTATACTGAGATAACCCAAATTCAATCCTTGAAAATTCTCTTTGATTTTCATTTGGGACCTTTCTAGGGATAAACTTGAAATTCCTTCATATTTCAAGCTTGATTCTTTGAATTTCTCATTTCTTTAGTCTCAAATTCAGCTCCTCCTATTTCTGGATCAATGTGAAATTCCACTCAATTAATATGCATAGATATACAAAATATGTATATACAAAATATACATATTTTGGCTTAAAATATTTTCCAAGAAACCAATAATTATATATTTGTACATAACTTTCCTTTATACTTTCATATATTTTTCACAAACTGGATTTACCTCAAAATAAAACAGCTCTAAATTTAAATAATCCACTTGATTGATCTAAATTATCAACTTGATAAGTATGTTAAATAACAAACTGGTATATGTGTATTCATCTTAATCTTTGTTTGCAGATTTGTGAGTAAAGAATGAGTGATTTGCAAAATTGTCAGGGTATATGTACTTGTAAATTTTATGTTTCCAGAAGCCAGATTCCAAAAAAGGACAGAGGAAGAAAACCAAAACCAAAATCTTCCATCACCAATTTTGTCTGTAAAGCATGGCAACCATTTGTTAACATTAATTGACTTCCACA
This sequence comes from Ptyas mucosa, assembly GCA_012654045.1. Classification (NCBI taxonomy): domain Eukaryota; kingdom Metazoa; phylum Chordata; class Lepidosauria; order Squamata; family Colubridae; genus Ptyas; species Ptyas mucosa. The sequence continues at coordinate 1,888,013 of WNWU01013428.1, forward strand.
CACAAGCCACTATCTCTCATTTATATCATCATACAATTATAAAATATATATCTTCCCCACATGGTTTCAGCAAGGAAGGAAGGAAAGAAAGGAAGGAAAGAAAGAAACAGGATGGATATGAATTAAGTGAAACAGTAGAGAATAGGCTAGAAAAGGAGAAATTATGGATGGAAATGAGCTGAAGTAAAGAGGCAATGTACAGAGAAAAAACAAGCAAACATTAAGTTTTTATGGCAGTTTTTTGATCCCTACAGCTAAAACCTTTTCTAAAACTCTAGCTCTTCAACAATATTTAGCCACCAGTTGTGTTTTGGTTACCCAAATCTTGGTAACTAATAAATGGCAGCGAAGCCTAGTCATCAACCAATAGAATGTGAAGTTCTAAAAATTGTTTACCTTTCTACCCTTAATAGGGCTAACCCAGTGGTGGGTTTCAAAAATTTTTATTACCGAGTGTGGCTGAGTTGGCATGGCATGGTTGTTGGGCATGGCAGGGGAACGATACTGTAAAATCTTTATTCCCATCCCAATCCAGGGGAAGGTTACTGCAAAATCCTCATTTCCTCCCAATCAGGTGGGACTTAGGAGGCAGAGAATAGATGGGGGTGGGGCCAGCCAGAATTTTTACTACCGGTTCTCTGAACTACTCAAAATTTCTGCTACTGGTTCTCCAGAACTGGTCAGAACCTGCTGAAACCCACCTCTGGGCTAACCATATCTTTAACTGAAAGGACAATTATTTTCTTTACTCTCAGTGCTTGGGAATTTCTTTCCCAATGGGCCTTTAATCTTGCTCCTTCATATTGTTTAATTTAATTTGTGTCTTGTCTTTATTATTTTTACAAATAACTCTATGTTTTTAGCCTACTTTACAGTTACCACCCAGACTCCTTCAATTAAATTCTTTTCTCAAAATTGCAACACATCAGGAGCATTTGCCTCTTGTCTCAGTTGCACAAATATGGCAATTGATAGATATAAAAAGTCCTTAGTCTTTATTGACACCATTGGTCATCAGCGATAATCAAAGATTGGAAAGGCAATTGGTTAACAATAAAATTGAAAATAAAAAAACCCCGAAGTGCATGAACTAAGCAGAACACGGTGTAGTACAATACACACAATGGTGATGGGTAAGACTGGAATTTCAGCCAAGGGAGCATTCAATCATTGCCCTTAGAATGTTCACCTGAAGGTTATATGGACAGCAATGGAACAAAAACTCATTCCAGATGCAAGTAAGGGTATGCTGTATGAAGCTCAAGATATAAGATGGTATGGATCTACTTAAGTGCCATCTGTAAAACATTTTGTAAAAATTCTCTCTTAAGTTTTGGGCCTGCGTGAACCTTATATTTCTGACCCAAATGCTTTCCCACATTTCCATCATTATTGGTTCTCCAATATTTTGCGCCCATTTTATCATACAGTCCTTAACTAGCTCTGTTTCTGAATCTATTTCTACCAATGCATTATACAACCTTTTTATGTGCATTTGACTTTGATCTCTAATTTGTTTTATTAAATTTTCATCCCCTTGCAAAATACCAATTTTTTGATCTTGTCTCCATCTAGTTTGGATTTGCCCAAACTGAAACCATGTTTTTAATTATTCCTTCTTCCCTTAATTGGTTCATAGCTTTTAGTTGTAACCTAGCTCCTTCTTTATAAAGAAGTTCTTTATAGGTAATATCATCTTGTTTTTGTTCAACACTTATATTCTCCATAGCGTGCCTGGGTACTGTTCAAATTGGTAGCTTATTGTTTAATTTATATTGATACTTTTTCCAGACACGCAATAGAGCATTCCTTAATATGTGACTTTTAAATGTCTTGTCCACTCTTTTATCATATTTTAAATAAGCATGCCATCCATACAGCAAACCATACCCTTCTATATTCAGTATTCTTTCCTCTGTCAAGTTCATCCAATCACTAATTGCTGATAAGGCAGCTGCCTCATAATATAGTCTTAGATTGGGCATTTTGAGACCTCCTCTTTCACGTATATCTTGCATTATCTTCTGCTTAACTCGGGGTCTCTTTCCTCCCAAACAAAATTATTAATTCCCTGCTGCCATTCCTTTAAGTTTTCATCTTTTTTAAGTATTGGAATCATTTGAAAAAGAAATAAAAACTTTGGTAAAGCATTCATTTTTACTGCTGCTACTCTTCCCAACAGAGACAGTTGAAGTTTTTTCCAGTTTTCCATCTCTCTCTGTATTTTTTTGCCACAACAGTTCATAATTATACTTATATAATTTCACATTGGAAGTTGTAATATAAACCCCTAGGTATTTGACCTTCTTAACCATTTCAAATCCTGTGAGTCTTTCTACTTCTTCTTTTTGATTCCTGGTCATATTTTTAGTTATTATCTTTGTTTTACCTGCATTTATTTTAAATCCAGAAACTTGTCCATATTGATTAATTATTTCCATTAAACCTATAACCGATTGTACTGGTTGAGTTAAGGTAACAACTAAATCGTCTGCAAATGCTCTTAATTTATACTCATGTTGCCTAATTTTAATTCCCTTTATTTCATCTAACCCACGTATTTTACTCAGTAAAACTTCCAATGACAAAATAAACAACAATGGAGACAAAGGGCATCCTTGCCTTGTTCCTTTTTCTATGTTAAAAGTATCTGTTAATCCACCATTAATTATTATTTGTGCTGTTTGTTTCTGGTATATTGCCTTAATGGCTTGTGTAAAATATTCCCCAAACTGCATCTTTTCTATTAATTTCAAGAGAAATTACCAGTTCAATCTATTGGATGCTTTCTCTGCATCGAGAAATATTAGCACTGCAGGGATTTGGTTGTGCTTTTCCAAATATTGTAATAAATTAACAATTTGCCTTACATTACTTTTCATTTGTCTACCACTTATAAAACCCGTTTGATCATGATGAATCATCTGTTGCATAACTGTCATTAATCTATTTGCTAATATTTTGGCAAAAATTTTATAATCTGTATTTAAAAGTGATATTGGGCTATAATTTTTTGGTTGCATATGATCTTGTTCCTCCTTTGGAATTAAAGAAATAAAAGCTGTTTTCCACGATGGGGTATCCCTCTTCCAAGTTATATATTAGTAAATAGTTCCTTAAGTGATTCCACCATTTCCAGTTGTAAATGTTTGTAATATACTGCTGTCAGACCATCCGTCCTGGATGCTTTGCTCACCTTTAGCTATTTAATTGCAAACAAAATTTCCTCAGAGGTTATCAATTGATTTAAACTGTCCCTTTCCTCTTTTGAAACTATACAAATATTTTCTTTTGTAAATAGCTATCTATGTCTATATCCTGAATTTTCTCACTAGTGTATAACTTAGTATAAAATTCCAAAAATGCTTTTTTAATCTTCTCTTGCTGATAAACCTCTTTACCTTTATAGTTTATTTTCTCTATCATCCATGATTTTTGTTTCTTCCTTAGTAAGTATGCTAACCATCTACCTGGTTTATTAGCATTACAAAAAGTGTTATGTTTAGAATATTGTAAGCTTGTTGCAACTTGATCTGCCATTAACATATCAAATTGGCCCTTCAATAGGTTAATTACCTCCTAAGTTTTCTTATCTGATGGATTGGCTATTAAAGCTTGTTCTTTCTTTTTAATTTCATCTAGTTCTTTCCTTTTGTTCCCCTGTTTCTTTCTATGTTTATTATTCAAATATATCAATATACCTCTCATATAAGCTTTACTCGCATCCCAAACCATTTCCATTGATGTACCCTTATCCATATTCATAATAAAAAATTCTTTCATAAATTTTTTACATTCAATTATATTTTCCTCATATCTAAACAATTTTTCATTCAGCCTCCAAGATCTCTTGTGTCCCTTGCCATATTCTAATTCCATCCACACTGGACTATGATCTGTTAAAGTTCTCGGGCATATCTTCATGCTCTTCACCCTGGAATAAAGATCATTAGTGATTAGTATAAAATCAATCCTAGAAAAGGATTGATGCCTGTCTGAAAAAAAAAGTAAAGTAGTTTTCTTCTAGGTTCTTCTCTCACCAAACATCCCTCAATTCCATATCCTCCATCATTTCAAAAAAGGATTTTGGTAATCTTGCACATGTTGAAACATTTTGCTTAAGTTCCTTTTTGTCTTTTTTTGTATCCAAAACTCCATTCCAGTCACCCAATAAGATACAGGTTCTATAATCCCACTGTAACAGCTTGGAATGTAAAAGATTATAAAATTTTTCCTGTTGCTGATTCGGCGCATATAGTCCAATTAAAAGTATTTTTCCCCTTTTATTAAAATTTCAATTGCTATAAATCTTCCTTGATCATCTGCTTCAATTAAATTAGCAATTAAATCTGGTTTAAGATATACAACTATATCATTTTTCTTGTCTTGTGCCGACGCAACAAAGTGTGTTCCTAATCTTGCATTTATTAAGTATTTTTGATCTTGACTTCTGATATGAGTCTCTTGTAAGCAAATTACATCATTTTTAAATTGTTTCAAATAGTGAAATATTTTCCTACTCTTTTGTGGTGAATTCAAACCGTTGACATTCCAGGTTAAAAATCTAGTGACCATCTCTAGGCCTCAGAAGCCTTTGGAGCATTTGCTGGTGATCTTACGCATTTGACCTTTAGGTCTGGCTCCTCCCACTGCTGCTGTTTTTGTAGATTCTTGAGTTACATCTGGGGTTGCTGCAGCCTTAGTTCTTCTTTACGTCTAGCTGCTGCTGCTGCTGTTCTGGTCTGTCTTTGTTCTCTAGGTTTCTCTGTTACCTCAAGTACATCCAGATCTTGAACAATAGTCTGCATTAAAGAGTTTGCATTAAATCTTCTTGGATATTTAAACCTCCCCCTTGTGCTTGTGCCAGTAATTCTTCGTTCTCTGGCTTTCTTGTCACCAGTTCTTCCTTGTCTTTTCTAACCTCTGGAGATTTCAGGGGTCCAGCCTTCAGCACGTTGACATAAAAATCTCTAGCTTTCCATACTGTGTTTAAATGATATCTTTCTCCCAAATAAGTCAACACCAATCCAACTGGCACCTTCCATCTATACTGTATCTGGCAGTTTCTCAGTTCATCCACCAGAAAGGCATAATCCTTTCTGGCTCTTAACATTTTGGGGGGAATTTCTTTGATTGTCATAACTTCCTGACCTTCCACTTGAAGCTTGTTTTTAAAGGTGGCTTGTAAAATTTCATTACGTATTCTCCTTGTAATAAAATATATTACAATATCTCTTGGTAAATGTTTCTGCCTTGCCACCCATAAATTGACACGAAAAATTTTATCAATCTGCCACTCTAGGTTAACTTTTTGATCTCCCAGCATCTGAGCCAATGCTTCTGCCATCATCTCTTTCAAGTTCTCGTTTGTTTTCCTTCACACCTCTTATTCTTAAAGCAAATTCCATGTTTCTGTATTGAATCATTGTTACATCTAGTTCAGCCTTTTGAATTTTATTCTGTGCCTCTCCCAGCCTGTATGTATCAAAGTTTACAGTCTAAATGTTGGACAGGTGAATGTGAAGATGGTACGTATTATCATATATGGTGGACCTGTAACAAAATTAAGGCTTTTTGGATAAAAATATGGTAGATCCTTCAAAATATTTTAAAGAAAAAGATAAAATTTGCTCCATTTTTTTCTGTTGGGCATATTTACAAATTTCACAGTAATAGTGACTAAACTGATATTAAATTTAATAACAGCAGCCAGACTTTTGGTGGCACAATATTGGAAAAAGGAAGAGTTACCTACTATTGAAGAATGGATTTTAAAAGTAGGGAATTTGGCGGATATGGAGAAAATTTCTGGATACTTGAAAGATCACACAAATGAAAGATATGTATTGGAGTGGAGAAGATGGATCGACTATATTCAAATATTTGAATGGATCGATTGATATCAAACTAAAAAACTCCAAATAGCCTTTGAATGAAATATTATTAATTTTTTTAGTTTATGATTATAGTTATTTGAACTATACGGAGTTAAAGATCTAGTGAGAATTTGGAACTGATAAAATGTTGGTTTATTTTAGCTTATGATTGTTAATTGCTTTACCCTGTATTTGTTCTGGGAAGTCCAGGGAGGGGGGAGGGGGAGGGGAGAAGGGGGGGATGGGGAAGAGGGAGGGGGGATGGGCGGGAGAAAATGCTTGTATTCTGAAAAACTTTTTAAATAAATTAAAAAAAAGATATAAGGTGGTATGAGTTCCTGTTATCTCTGGAATAGGAGTAGAGCCTGGCTGTTCTGTGGATGTAGCCAGTATCTTCTATCCTTTCCCCCCCAAGCAAATAGAAGATGCTCCCAGTTGAACTGGGGAAAAGAAGCTTGTGTTCCTGTAATGTATACAGTGATTATAATTTTATACATATTTTCCTCATGTGTGTGTGTGTGTGTGTGTGTGTGTGTGTAAATTGCAAAATTCAAGAAACTGCATACAGTGAGGAATACTTGAGTTTCAGTTCATGCAAAAATTTGAAAACCAGAACTAGATACAGAATTAGAAATTTTCCTCCATGTCTACATCTCTCTGTTCTAGTTTTGACTGTATATGAAATGTGTTCATAATTGGTCTTTAAAAATCATGTATTTTATTTCTGCCAATCAGAAGAGCAGAGAACATATGAAGTGTACTCACAATTGTTGGTTTATTTGTTGTATTGCTGATTTACAACATATGCAGGAATTTATTGCCGAAGGCTAAATACTTTAAAAATTACTACAGTGAACAGGAAAACAAGCAATTCCAAGAATAATACATTTAGCCTCTGGTCATCATTGTACTAATTTAGGATTATTGTTGGCTAATGACAATTTGATTATGATACTTTTCTCTAGTGGAGAATATTGGAATGGTTTCAATGAAGAGTTGAATTCCTCAAATTTATTTATGGGATGGGTTGCAAATCTCCATTATTACATGAAAATATAAATATGCTAAAGACTAACCAACCCCTGAAAGTTCCCCTTCCTGTTTCCCAGTAGGATTACTCTCAGCTACAAGAAAGTCAGTTTAGAGCATCACTTGTCAAAAGTTACTAATGAACTGATTTCTCACATACTAGAATTAACTATTAATTGATTACTCATCTCCTGGTCAGGTGTTCATTTGAATAACTTTAGAAAGGATAAACTGTGATAACTAGAACAGAATATTTAACATTGGACATGATGGATAATTTTGCATCTCTGTAAGAAAAGATTTTATTCTTATACATACATTGTATGGCCAAATGGAACAATGTGGTGTTTTTGAAGGACAAATATCCTGGAGTACGAAAATATGGTGATAGCTCTTGCCTTGATGGAGCTAGGCTTTTCTTCTCAGATACAATAGAAGTGTTTTTTAAAATGGGATGCAGCAAGAGGGAGAGCTTTAATGTGATCCCATAAAATTAAAAACTGAAATTAAATCCTGAAAACATTCTGTTCACAAATATTACAGAATGTTAGAAAACTTGGAAACTTGCTGCTCAGAGTTTAGCTACTTCCTTATAATGTCAGCATTCTCTGCACATATCACAGCTGAGCAAATTTGAATAGTAGCTCTTTTTAAAATAATTCATTTGATGATTTAAGATGATTGATCCTCATTTAAAAAAAGAGATGACAGTTTTATTCATTCTGAGTTAAGCATCATACTTTTCACCTTCATTAATAGGCAGGGGTAGCAACAACAATAGCATTTAGGCTTATATGTCACCCAATAACATTTTACAGTACTCTCTGGGCAGTTTACAATGTTAAGCATTATTTGCACCAACAATCTGAATCCACATTTTACCAATCTTGGAAGAATGGAAGGCTGAGTCAAATCTGAACCTTGTAAAGATTGAACTCCAAGTTGTGGGAGAACTTGCCTGCAATACCACACTTAATCGTTGCTCCACCACACTCTTCAGGGTAAGAGTTCTCCTTTGTCTATCTTTATAGTAAAGATGCATGTGGGTTAGTATATACATATTTTGAATGCAAGTACCTGCATACTACTCTCTGTTCTGTTTAATTCCCCATAAAAATTATTTTTTAAAAATGATAAATATAAGGTGCATATACTTTTTTTTAATGCAACTATATCTATTCCTCATTCAGCAATCAGGTTTTCTTCCAACTATCAGGTTAAGTGAAATTGTTGCTAAGCAAACCATGTTACAGGAGAGGGAGAATGAGGGAGAGGGGGAGGGGGAGGGATGGAGGGGCAGAGGGGCGGAGGGAGGGAGGAGGGAGAGAGAGAGAGAGAAAAAGAAAGAGAGAGAATAATTACTTGCTAACATCTCATTCAGATATGCCACCGTTACTCTCACTTCGGTATGTCAGGCACACAAATTTTAATTGTAAATGTGAGCATTGGTTAGAAAATGAATTTGCAAATGGTGCTAAATGAAGTAGTCATAAACAAAGAGTGAGTGTATCTTATTTATCACAATCAGTTTTGTTTTATGCTAATTCCTCTGATACAGCCATTTTTATCCTATCAAATATAAACTTTCCTTAGTATGTTTAGATAAATTGAAATTAGCTCTAAAGCATTTTTAAAATAACGTTCTTAAACATATCATTAGTGTTTATGCAGCTTTATCAAAATGCTGACTCTAACAACAGTTTACAGCAATAGACTCTATACATCAGAATCTATTTTAATCAGAGCATTTTAAGATAAAACAAATTTTATCCAGTGCTCTACAGGGCACCACTCACTGAGAAATCTTTGAATGGCCAATATACCACCAAAGCTTTTTGTTTACTTTGTAGAACAATAATTTCTTTATATACCCCTTGTATATGTTCCTAAATATTTTTCTGTCTCATGAATTCCCAGATAAAGTTAGATGTAGAGTGCCTCCTGAAATAAGCATGATATATTTCTATCTCTGTTTAGAACCTTTTCAATTTAATTACAACTTTCTTTGGTATCCCACCTTAAGAATACCCTATTGCTCACCAGAACATTCCTAAAAACTGGCACACACAAGCAAAGTAGAATCAAAGGTTCTTAAGGGTTCAAATTAAATAAAATGCTTTTCTATTTTCTTAGTGTCATAAAATTCAGCTCATACAGAATCCTGAATTTTCTTTGCTACAAATTAGCCATATAATCTACAGATGGAATCTTATTGTTCAGCTAGATCAATTCAACTGAAAAAAATTAACAATCCTGCTAGCTCAGGATTTACTTTCTGTCTGGGCAGACATATCTTTAAGAGCTCTGCAGGCTACTGATATTGACTCCTTCTTAATCTCAACAATCCTTCCAGGTTGTAGTCTATCATTTTTCCTTACTTCTAATCTCTTTGTGCTTGCCCCACAGTTACAAACAATGTTTTACCTGTCTAGCTTTCTCTCTTTCCTGCTAAGAAAATGGGAAAGGAGTTAAACTTTGCCATTTTGTTTTCTTTTTCTTGGTACAACCAGTAGTGGAATTTGTTCCGAAATCATCATATCAATGTGCTAAATGTTCCTGATGAAGTAAGGCTAGGTAAAGGCTACTGTCTTTAATGGACAATATTATAATGGACAATAGTGTATTGTGTCCAATACGCTAGGGCAATATTGGAGAAATGAAGAGTTTTTATAAAAGACATTAAAGGCACAGATTATACAACACTGCATAGACCTAGCTTCTATCAAGTGGAACCTCTTATATCCCATCTAAGGTCCCTTATCCTGTCACTGATGGAAAGAGCTGTCAGTAGGCACATCATTCAAAGAATAGGACTGGTGCTTTTTGGGTAGAAGAGTGGGATATAATTTGTATAAAATACAATTTTCAGCCAAGGATATATACATATTTTAATCAAAAGGTCTTAGGAGTCAGACTCAGAGTAAATTTAAGACAAATCAAGCTACTGTGTTGTTACTGTCTTGTTGTTAGTTATGGTGTCTGACCTATTGCAACCCCATGGACAATGTTCCTCCAGGCTTTCCTGTCCTCTACCATCCTCTGGAGTCCATTTAAGCTCACGCCTTCAGTGACTCCATACAGCCATCTCATTCTCTGTCATCCTCTTCTTCTTTTGCCCTCAATCTTTCCCAGCATTAGGCACTTCTCCAGTGAGTCCTTCCTTCTCGTTAGGTGGCCAAAGTAATTGAGTTTCATCTTCAGGACTTCTAAAGAGCAGTCAGGGTTGATGTCCTCTAGGACTGACAGTTTGATTGCCTTGCAGTTCAACAGACTAACAGGAGTCTTCTCCAGCACCATGGTTCAAAGGCCTCAATGCTTTGGTGCTCAACCTTTCTTATGGTCCAACTTTCACAACCATACATTGCAACTTGGAACACCATAGCCTTGACTATATGCACTTTTGTTGGCAGGGTGCTTTTTAGTATGCTGTCTAGATTTGTCACAGTTTTCCTCCGCAGAAGCAAGTGTCTTTTAATTTTTTGTCTGCAATCCCCATCTGCGGTGATCTTGGAGCCCAGGAAAATAAAATCTGTCACTACCTCCATTTCTTCCCCATCTACTTGCCAGGAATTGAGAGGGCCGGATGCCATGATCTTAGTTTTCTTAATGTTGAGTTTCAAGCCAACTTTTGCACTCTGCTTCTTCACCCGCATCAAGAGGTTCTTTAGTTCCTCTTCACTTTCTGCCATTAGAGTGGTATCATCTGCATATCTGAGGTGGTTGATATTTCTCCCGGCAATCTTAATTCCAGCTTTCGATTCATCTAGCCCTGCCATTCTCATGATGTGCTCTGCATATAAGTTAAATAGGCAGGGCGACTGTTCTGTCCCTGTCGCACGCACACACAGTTAGCCAGGAGTTAATGAATCAAACAGTCAGGAATTCTTTTAAGATAACAGACTTGGCAGCAAACCATGAACTGCCTGCCAAAAGATTTTACTCACTAAAGAAGGTTTTCTTCTCCTCAGTCCGATATACCAAATTAATTCCACAAAGCAAAGAATTGTCAAAGTCCAGTCCAAAGAAATCCAAAAAGAGATTCTAACAGGGTTCTAGAAACACGATATGACTTCCGAGCTTTTCAATTTGTCCGTCACAAGGCCTGAATAGCCAACACAGCCCCTTTTATCCCTTGTGAGGTGTGGTCCAGTGACTCAGCTCAATCTCTGGCCCGCTCACACCTCTTTCTCTGCTGCGTGCGCTTATCCTTCCGACGCTGACTGGGATCCAGCCAAAACTCATCCCCCTCGCTCTCTATCTGTGGCTACTCCGAAGCGCCTTGCATATCTCCTGGCTTTCGGAGGAAACCTGAGGCATTTGGCTGCTCCGAAGTGCCTGGCATATCTCTTGGCCTTCAGAGGAAACCTGAGGCATTGCCAGAGAGGAGGGTCCTGGAGAGGGAGGCCTTGCCAAATCCTCTCCTTCATCTTCTGAGTCCTCTCCCTCTGTTAGGACAGGCTCGGGGGTAGGAGTCACAACAGCGACAGTATACAGCCTTGCCGGACTCCTTTCCCAATTTTGAACCAATCAGTGGATCCATGTCCAGTTCTCACTGTTGCTTCTTGACCCACATATAGGTTTCTCAAGAGACAAATAAGATGGTCTGGTACTCCCATCTCTTTAAGAATTTGCCACAATTTGTTGTGATCAACACAATCAAAGGCTTTAGCATAGTCAATGAAGCAGAAGTAGGTGTTTTTCAGGCTCCCTAGCTTACTCCATGATCCAGAGTATGTTGGCAATTTGATCTCTAGTACCTCTATCTCTTCAAAATCTTGCCTGTACTTCTGGTAGTTCTCAGTCCACATACTGTTGGAGCCTAGCTTGTAGGATTTTAAGTATAACTTTACTAGCATGTGAAATGAGTGCAATGGGGCGATAGTTTGAACATTCTTTGGCATTGCCTTTCTTTGGAATTGGAATGTAAACTGACCTTTTCCAATCCTGTGGTCACTATTGAATTTTCCAAATTTGCTGGCAGATTGAGTGTAGCACTTTTACTGCATTGAGTTTTAAGATTTTGAATAGCTCAGCTGGAATACTGTTACCTCCACTAGCTTTGTTGTTCTTCAGATTTCCTAAGGCCCATTTGACTTCACATTCTAAGATGCCTGGCTTGACATCAGTGACCACCCCATCATGGTTATCACGGACATTAAGCTCGTTCTTGTATAGTTCTTCTGTGTAATTTTGCCACCTCTTCTTAATCTTTTCTGCCTCTATTAGGTCCCTGTCAGTTTGGTCCTTTATCATGCCCATTTTTGCATGAAACGTTCCCTTCATATTTCCAATTTTCTTGAAGAGATCTGATCCTCCCTATTGTTTTCTTTTATTTCTTTGCACTCTTCATTTAAGAAGGCATTCTTATCTCTTCTAGCTATTCTCTAGAATAGAGAATTCTGCATTCAATTGGGTGTATCTTTCTCTTTCTCCCTTGCTTTTCGCTTCCCTTCTTTCCTTAGCTATTTGCAAAGCTTCCTCTGACAGCCATTTTGCTTTCTTGCATTTCTATTTCCTTGGGATAGTTTTAGTTGCTACCTCTTGAACAATGTTGCAAACATCCATCCATAGTTCTTCAGGCACTCTGTCTATCAGATCTAATTCCTTAAATCTATTTGTCACCTCTACTGTATATTCACCTGAATGACCTACTGCTTTTCCCTACTTTCTTCAATTTAAGCCTAAATTTTGCAATGAGAAGCTCATGATCTGAGCCACAGTCAGCTCCTGGTCTTGTTTTTACTGGCTGTATAGAGCTTCTCCATCTTTGGCTGCAGAGCACATAGTCAATCTGATTTCTGTGTTGACCATCTGGTGATCTCCATGTGTAGAGTCATCTCTTGGGTTATTGGAAAAGAGTGCTTGCTATGACCGTCGTATTCTCCTGACAGAATTCTATCAACCTGTGCCTTTCTTCATTTTGTACTCCAAGGCCAAACTTGCCTGTTATTCCACTTATCTTTTGGCTTCCTGCTTTAGCATTCCAATCCCCCATGATGATAAGGACATCATTTTTTGATGTTTATTCTATAAGGTGCTGTAGGGCTTCATAGAACCGGTCAATTTCATCTTCTTCAACACCAGTGGTTGGGGCATAGACTTGGACTACTATGATATTGAATGGTTTGTCTTGCATTTGAACTGAGATCATTCTGTCATTTTGGGGATTGTATCCCAGTATTGCTTTTCTTATCTTTTATTGACTATGAAGGCTACTTCATTTCTTCTGAGGGGTTCTTGCCTGCAGTAGTATACCTGATGGTTATCTGAATTAAATTCACCCATTCATGTCCATTTTAGTTCATTGATTCCTGAAATGTCAATGTTCAGTCTTGTCATCTCTTATTTGACCACGTCCAGCTTGCCTTGGTTCATAGATCTTACATTCCAGGTTCCTATGGATAATAGATCTTTACATCAGACTTTCATTTCACCACCACATACATCCACAGCTCAGCGTCTTTTTGGCTTTGGCCCAGTCGCTTCATTTTTTCTGGCGCTACTAGTACTAGCCCTCTGCTCTTCCCCAGTAGCATATTGGACACCTTTCGACCTGAGGGACTCATCTTCCATTATCATATCTTTTTGCCTTTTGGTACTGTACATGGTACTTTGCATGGGATGCAAAGATACTCAAGTAGGTTGCCATTTCTTTCTCCAGTGGATCACGTTTGTCAAAGCTGTCTGCTATGATCTGTCCGTCTTGGGTGGCCCTGCATGGCATAGCTCATAGCTTCATTGAGCTACCAAGCCCCTTCATCATGACAAGGCAGTAATGAAGGGGTTTTACTGTCTAGAAAATAATAATCCGAACATCAGTTAACATATTTTATAATTCTTGTATTTTAACCTTCAAAGAAACTTCAGGGCAGGATTAGCTTTTTCTATCTCAGTAAAGGAGAAAAAGGTCAACATGTAATCTATTTACTAAAAAAAAACCTTAAGAAACTTTTATTTGATATTAGAGTCAGTATACTATACTAATATTCAATGGATTCTGTGAAACTGAGATATCTGCAAAACTGGAAATAAAACACTTATGTTTCATACAAAGGAAATGCTCATCTCTTTCAATTCTGCATATGGAATCCTTGCTCATATCTGCTGAAATGATGTAAACATAAATTTAATATGACAAAATGATGGGTAGAATTGGATGAGGCAAAAAGAACAACTACTCTATGCAGAGATGTATTGATTCTAAGATTATAACCAGGTTTTCAATAAAATCGCTTTAAGGTAGGATACAAAAATGAAAACAACTCCAATGATTCCAATTATGCTGATGAAAGAAAATGTACTTCCCATTCCTCCTGTTCTAATTTCTTTGTAAGGATTTGCTCCTTTCTGCACTTTTTCAGTTTATATAAGGAAATAGTGGCTTTCTTATTATCCAAGCAATTCCTGATATAACCCCATTAATTTCCAAATAAACAGTGACATTAAAATAAACCCAATTTGATATACTAAACTTACTTTCCAGCAATGTCTGACTTCACCCCCATCCCAATAAGCTATGGTAGCCATTTATTATTTAATAGTTTTATATAGCCATCCATCCATTTTGGCTCATTTCCAAAAGTAAAGTGGATAAAAGTTATCCAATCTGGGACTTCCGGTTGAGGTGTGGGTCGAGGCAACACGGAGAAGGAGCACTCCATATTCCGTGTTGGTTTTTTCAGTATTTCAGGGCCCGTTGTGGGAGAGATCAGCCCTGAGGAGGACTGACAGAAAGAGGGATACTTCGGGAGGGCGGCGTGGAGAGTTGCGATCTCCCACCGCACCGAGAAGAGCCCTTATTCTGGACATGAAAAGAAGACGGCCGCCTTGGCCAGACCAGAGACTCAACGTTTCAAGCTCAAAAGAAGGAAGGAAACAAGTGAGCACAGGGTGAGAATCAACGTGAGCAAAGAAACAAAAAGTTAAAAAATCCTATTGACGATCGCTGCAAGGAGGAGACAAATTCGAGAATCCGGAGGAGCAGCAGAAGACAGAGGGACTCAGGAAGGTGCAAGTGGCAACCAACAAGGGGAGTAAAGGAGTAAAGTGACTCAGCGAAATCTGTCACGCTAGTTCTGTTTATCGAAGAAACATTCAAACATTTGAAAGAGTGTATACCTGGATGAAAGGAATGGTAGAAAGCGGGTCGCTGATTTTTTTTCTCTCTAGACAAAGCTGCACCGATGGAGAGAAAGAATATAAACAACAACTAACTGAGGGCAAAAGAAAACCGGAAAGTAAGGATCGCCATTTTGGACAGTAAGAAGGAAGGACTGGGTGCACATTACTTCCCAACTTTATAAGACTCCACTAACATCAGTGAACTTTGAAGAGCTGCAAAGCCTGTTTTGTGCAAAGGACAGTGAATCTCACAGTAATTAACCCTTAAAAGAAAAATCTTTATATATTTATATATTTATATTCTCTATATATTTTATACATAGAAATATTAAGTCTTACTGTTTAATTATAACAGCATATTTATTTCAAAGTATTTAAGAATTTATTAATTATTTATTAGAAGATCAATTTAACTTAAACAGTATTAGTTATTTTATATATATTAACTTAGTACTGTCTATATATCATAATATTTTTATTTCTATTTTGTTACAGACACCTTGATAGAGATCTATTTATAGTAACATTAATTAGATAAGTAATTAATTATTTTAGAGATAGGACAGTATAATATTTAGTATAAGTTGGTATTAATAATATATAGCATTATATAATATTGTACAGTATAACTAATTCAATTAAAAATTAATTAGTATTAAGTAAGTTAGGATCAAGTAAGTTAGTAAAATAGTAAGGCTATAGAGATTGTAATTGAAAAGGACGTACTAGACGTACTAGAATTTTCTTTGTTGTTCTTTGTGGAATTTAACTAATATAAGACAAATAGGAAAAGAAGATATTTAACCTTATACAAGAACTTTAATACCAAATAGTACATAAAATTGATTAAGAAGCAGATGCTGATCTGGGAAAAAAATGATAGAATTTTAGAAAAACAATACAAAATTTTGCAAGAAATGACATCTACTACAATAACCACAGTAAAAACAGGGAAGAAAGTTATCTCAATGCCAATTGGATTAATGTCATCCCCAGTGACACAAAAACCGCTAGAAGGGATTTTCCCAACTGAAAAACAAACCGCTACCATGACTATGCAGTCTGTCCAGACTACCCTAACAACTATACAAGAGAATATGCTAAAAATGCAAGAGTGCATGACAAAAAATCATGAGGAAACCAGAAGGGACCTAGATGAAATTAAAAACTCTGTCAAAGAAGATATTCAAAAATTAGATGGAAAATAGACTCCATCCAGGAGATAATCACAAAAAATGGCCAAAGGATTACAGCAATAGAAAAAAAAATGGAACAAACAGAAGAGAAATTGGACTTACTAGATGCAAAAATGATAGGTCTCAATAAGGAACTTGAAAATACAGTTGCACAATTAGAAATGGAGAGAGCGGAATTTTATTTGCGATTTCAAAATATTAGAGAAGAGACGAGGATTTGACATTAGTAATGACTGAAATGATAGCAGAGACTCTACAAAGAGACAAGGAGGAGATTATTTACGAAATTGATGAAGTATTCAGAGTGAATATTAACTATGCGAGACAACATAGGCTTCCAAGAGAGGTCCATGTACGCTTTGTAAGGAAAAAGGTTAGAGATATCGTATTCAAAATAGCCAAGGAAGAACCAATATACTATAAACAAAAAGAGATAATAATACTAAAACAAATACCCAAAAGAATTAGAGAGTGGAGGAAAAATTACGGATTCCTCACCGCACTATTAAACAAAAAACAGATATTATTTCGATGGTTATTGACAGAAGGAATATTAGCCACGTGGAAGGGGAAAAAGATAAAAGTGGACACTATAGAAAAGGCACAAAACTTATACAATCAAGTGATGGAACTAGAAGGAACAGATGGCAGAGGAGAAGATCCGGGAAGGAGAGCCAAAATAATACGGAGATGAGAAGATCAAACAATTCCACATGAGGAGAATGGCAAGGAGAAAGAAAAAGAGGAAGAGGGGGAAATCTAAGAAGAAGAGGAAGGAGTAACAACAAGAGCACACAAAACCAAGCTAAAAAAAGAGACAAGAAGTAAAGAAACAAAAAGAAATAAGACTAACTTTCAAAAATGGACAGAAACCTGAAAATTTTATTAATAAACATAAACGGACTTAACTCTCCTGTCAAAAGAAACCAAATATTTAAGAAATTAATTAAACAAAAAGTGGACATAGTATGCCTTCAAGAAATCCACATAAACATACAAGAAGAAAAATATCTACAATGCAAAAAACTAGGGAAATTATATGTAACATTAACAGATGAGAAGAAAAAAGGGATAGCGGTCTATGTTAAAGAGGAGATAGAAAGTAAATTGAAATATGTAGATGGAATAGGAAGAACCTTGATGATCGAAGTTAATCTTAAAGGTAAAAATGTATTATTAGTTGTGATATATGTAATAGTCAACAAAAAGAATTCTATCAAAATTTACATGGAAAAGTAATAGAACAAGGTATAGAAAACGTATGTTTATTATGTGATTTTAATGCTATTGTAGACCCAAAAAAGGATTATAGAAGCAATCAGAATAAAAAAACCAATAAGAAGAATTTGTTGCCAAAAACGTTTTTATCTCTCACAGAAGAATTAAATTTGGTAGATATATGGAGATTATACAATCCTAAAGAAGAAAAATATACATATTACTCAAACCCGCACAGATCTTGGTCACGGATAGATATGATATGGGCCACAAAGACTCTAACACAAGGGATTGAATCAGTAGAAATAGGGACTAATGACTGAGCTGACCATAACCCATTAACAATAATCTGGAAAGGATGGAGAAGGAGGAAAAGCAGATGGATGATGAACACACAGGTAATGAAAGAAAAAGAATACACTGAGAAAATAGAAGAAGAACTGAAATGGTTCTTCAAGGATAATAATAAAAATCAGACATCTTTACAAAATCTATGGGATACAACGAAGGCATATATCAGAGGAATAACAATAGCCTATAATAGCAAAAAAGGGGGGGGGAGGGAAAGGGAATACAATAAAATTTATGGAGAGATAAAAAATTGGGAAGAGAAATTGCAGGAAAGACCAGGGGATGAACAAATAAGGGTTAATTGGATGACAGCCAAACACAAATTAAATATACTGGAACAAGAAAAATACATTAATTCACTGAAATTTATAAGATAAAATCAATTTGATCAGGCAAATAAACTGGGGAGGTGGATGGCATATAAACTAAGAAAAGAAAGGGATAAATGAATAATACACCAACTATAAGATAATGAAGGCAAATTACAACAGGAAAAAAGAAAGAGATAGCAATTCAATTTTTTCAAAATTTATATAAACAAGATAAAGTAGATATAGAAGAAATAAACCAATATTTAAAAAAGGAGGAAATGCCTGCGATAACGGATGAGGAACAAAAGATATAAATAGAGAGATCACGATGGAGGAATTACAAGAAATAATCAGGAAACAAAACAACAACAAAACCCCGGGAACAGACGGATTGCCAATAGGACTATATAAAGGGCTAGGAACATTATTAAATCCCATACTATTAGAAGTGTATAATGAGGCATTAAGAGAAGCAAAGATACCAGAATCCTGGAAGGAAGCACACATTTCATTAATCCCAAAAGAAGAGACCGATACAACACAAATCAGCAATTATAGACCAATTTCTCTACTAAATACCGATTATAAGGTCTTCATGAACTTGATGGCGAATAGATTAAAAATAATACTAAACGATAAAATACACCCAGATCAGAATGGATTTTTGCTGACAAGACAAATAAAAAATAATTTAAGAATGGTGATTAATATAATAGAATACTATGAGGTGCATCCAGAAAAACAGGCAGCCCTGATTTTTCTGGATGCACAAAAAGCATTCGATCAGGTCAATTGGGAATTCATGATACAACAGATAAAAAATATGAAATTCGGAGATAAATTTGAAAATATAATAGCCACAAATATATGAACCAGAGGGCAAGAATATTGGTAAATGGAGAATTAACAGACTTCTTTGAAATAGGTAGAAGAGTACGACAAGGGTGCCCACTCTCACCCCTACTCTTTATTTTAACATTAGAGAATCTGCTTAGGAGAATTAGACTAAATAAAAATATAAAAGGACTTAAAATAAAGGGGGAAGAATACAAGGTCCAAGCTTTTGCCGACGACCTTGTATTCTTCATAGAAAACCCAATAGAAACACAATTAAAATTGACAGAGGAGATAGAAAAATTCGGTAGAGTAGCAGGATTTAAATTAACAAAGCCAAAACCAAAATATTAACCAAAAACCTAACAATAAAACAAATAGAAGAATTAGAACAACAATCAGGACTACAAAGAGTTAAAAAAATAAAATACCTAGGTATAAATCTGACTACCAAAAATATAGCCATTAAAGACAACAACTATGGAGAACTAGTAAAACATATTAAGAAAGACCTAGAGAGATGGGGGAAACTCAAATTATCACTGCTAGGGAGAATTGCGGCAATAAAGACAAATATACTTCCAAGATTCCTCTACCTATTCCAAACCTTCCCAGTAAAACTAGATAAAAACTTTTTTACAAATTTGAACAAAATAATTGCAAAATTTATATGGGAAGGGAAAAAACAGAGGATAAACTTAAAGACACTACAGGATGACAGAACTAGAGGAGGCTTTGGCCTATCAGCCTGGGAAAAATATTATAAAGCAGCAAGTCTAATATGGATAAAGGATTGGGTTAATTTGGACAATCAAAGAATACTGAAATTGGAAGGTCACGATTTATTAAAAGGCTGGCATGCTTACCTGTGGAACATTGGAAATAAAACATCCAAATATTTTTAAAACCACACAATAAGAAACTCACTAATTAGCACTTGGTTGGAAATTAAACATAAGCACTATATGAAAGTCCCAGGCTGGATATCCACGTTAGAGGCAACAATGCATCCCAATACATTAGACACCCAAAAAATAATACAGTACAAAGAAGTTCTGGATTTAAACGGAAGGCTAAAAACGCGTCAAGCATTGAAGGATCAGGACATAGAAATGGACTGGTGGCCATACTTAATAATACAAACTAGATATAAAAAAGACAGAGAAGAAGGAGGAGTCGAAATAAAACCTAACCAATTAGATAAATTACTAGAAACCAAAGAAGGGTAATTAATTTCAAAAATCTATGAATACTTAGTAGAGTACGATTTGGCAGAAAACATAGTCAAAGGCCCAATGATAGCTTGGGCTAGGAATATCGGAAGAAGCATACAACTGGAAGAATGGGAAACAATATGGGAAAATAACTACAAAATAACAAAAGCAACAACATATAAAAAGAACCACTACAAGATATGGTATAGGTGGCACCTAGCCCCAGCTAGGCTGGCAAAAATGTATCCAAGCTTCAATCCGATATGCTGGAAATGCAAACAAACAAATGGAACTGTTTATCATCTATGGTGGCTTTGCTCAAAAATTAAAAAATTCTGGACGAAAATTAGAACTTGGATAATAGAAATAAGAGAAGAAGATTTAGATTTAAAACCTGAAATTTTTTTATTAGGGATACTTAAAAAAAGTAGTAGAAAAGAAATAAAATATATGACATTACACATAATTACGGCAGCCAGATTAACCTTAGCCCAAGCTTGGAAATTAGAGCAGTTGCCATCAGATCAGCAAATAATTCAAAAAATATTTATTTGCGCAGAAATGAACAGACTAACTTTAAAACTAAACGAAAAGGAAGACTCACAATACTTCAAAATATGGGACAGATGGTATGACTGGGTGAATCGTTGGAAAAATGATAAAGTCAAAAAACCAGTAAGAAATTAAAGGTAAACAATATACACTGTCAATAAGAAATAATGACTAATGTATATATTTAAACGTTCACACAATATAAATATAGAAAATTAGTTTTTGTGTGCATGTAGGATAAGAATGTAACTCTCTTTTGTTTCTTTATATATATATAGAGTTAAGAATGTTTTTGTTGTATTTTAACTTTTTTATATTGAATAAAGTTCATTTTTAAAACCAAAAAAAAAAAGTTACCCAATCTGTAAATGACCAAGGCATGAGTGACTTTGAGTATTTGCTCTGGATCCAGGAAGGGATGCAGTACAACATGAAGCAATACAAAGGCTCTCCTAGCCACAAGTGTCACCTGATTCTTGAGTAGGACTTGTCAGTCTAGAGGAATCCAGATTGTCCATGGAATTTATTTGGGATAGTGCAATTCTATCCAGAACAAAAGACAGTATAATTTCATTGCTAGAAGAAATCAAAACCCAAAGAAACTCAGTCTTGACAGGGTTCAGCTGAAGCCTGTTTCCTCCATTCAGAACTCCACAACCTACAGGCACAAGGACAACACATGAACATTACCACTTAGTTCACCAGGGGTGGAGTTTTATAACTAGATATTAATGATACTTCACCCATAGCAACAAATTATCTCATCCAGTGGCTTCATAAAACTGTTAGAGAGGAGTGGAGAGAGTGCTAAACTCTGCACATAATGGGGATTGAAGGCAGGACCTCTCCATTCCAATAAAAAACCCCATTTGATATTGGTCCTACAGAAAAGAAATAAACCAAGACAATGCTGTGCCACCCACTCCCAACCCATGCAACTGATCCAGAAGAATATCATGGTTGATGGTATTGAAAGATGCCTAGAGATCAAGAAGAGTAAGAACATATGTACTATTCCATCCTGCTTATTCCAGAGATTATCCAAAAGCATGACCAATATTGTCTCTGTCCCATGCCGAAGTATATGGAATAATATACCATGGTTAAGTTGACAAAAATACTAAACCAAAATGGCCAAAATACTAAACCACACACACTAAACCAAAATCAACCAACCAACAAATTTGTGACTTAACTGCTTTGTGAATCTAGACCAGGGGTGTCAAACTGGTGGCCCGTGGACTGGATTCGTCACATGCAGGCCATTCCCACCCAGCTCTGTGAAGGGAAAAAACATTGTAATATGTCATGTGACAGCAATGTGACTCGATGAGTTTGACACCTGTGATCTAGACTATACAACAAAACCAGAATGGGGAAAAAAACTGTATTATGATCTAGGAATGAAAATTGTTTAAATTTAAATATAAATATTAATACCAGAAAATTAAGCTTGTCATAGTATTTAGTAAGAGAAATTATATAATTCCCAACCAGTGTGATGTTTAATTCCATGCAGAATATTTTACTATTTATTGCTTTCTTTTATTTGAGCAAACATCTGTTACAGCTATCTAGCTGAAGCATTTTTAATATAGAAGTTTCATGCTATGGAGAATGAAAAAAAATTATTCTGCTCATTTTGCTATCTCACTCCTTGTGTCTACCCCTGAGGTAGGTGCATAATGATTTAATAACAGAAACAGCAGGCTCGCAAACCTCTATACCCCATTAAAAAAGAAAACAAAAACAAAAATCTAATATCTTTGAGATCTGGGTGTCAGCTTTTTACTGGAAGATTTCTTGAGTTATGAATACAGCAGTTTTGCAAGTAGATAGCATCCTTATTTATGAAGCTCTGTCTTAAAGTGTTAGAACAAAAACAGCATTAATTGCTGTCAATCAGGAAGCTTTTTCATCGGCTCTTGACTTCAAAAAGCATTCTTTCCCAAATGGATGGATCAATCACCCCACATTACATTTGCTATTAAGAACAATTTCACCATACTGTCATCTCCTCAGACTACTAGCTAATAAATATGTAATTTAACATTCGAGACAAACCAAACACATTCAAGCAGCAAACCAACTGCAGCATTGATGGTATTCACCTGGTTCTATCTGGTTTGGGTGAACTGGTAGCAGTGGCTGCAGGAGGCTCCACCCACGTGCCCAGATGTCATTACATGACTTTTTTTTTTATTGAAAAAGTTTTTTAATAAAATTTTTACATATATTTTCTCCCCCCTCCCCAACCACCCCCCGGACTTCCCAGAGCAAATACAAGTACATGATAAAATACAGCTCAAATTCTCTAAGTTAAACTCCATTTCACACTTATCATAATCCTAATCATTAAACAAGTAAATAAAAGGAAAGCAAGTCTTCTTTTCTTCTCATTCCATCTAATTCGACAGAATTAATCTCCATGTCTCCATTTATAGTTACAGCAGTTAATAAAACAATTAAATATTACGTAATCACACCTATCATTACTCAGTATAACTAATTAATACTTAACAAATTATTAAGTATACAATCTAACAAAATATTTTGTAACTTTTCATTTAAAACAGAGAAAAAAAACCCAACAACAAAGAAAAATAAAAAACCCTCAGTCAAAAAAAACAACAACCCAGATTTAAAATAGAATACTATATAAAATCTTCCGTCCTCCATTTTTGAACCATCAAGGTCCATTTATAGTTAAAACACTTAAAACAATAATAATAAAATTTTTAGTCAAAAAAGAAATATAACAATCAAACCTCTTATAAACTTATCAATACAGATAAAACATCATTTAATAACTATATCAAACATTTTAATTCTTCATACTAGATTAAACCAGTTGCTAATCTTCTTGTCTTCACATCTTCCAACAGCATATAGAACATCTTCATCATTTGCGTCTACCCACCTAAATAGTAAATTGCTTCTTTATTAAAAAAACCCCCCCGAGTGACTTTATAATTATATTTGTAATAATATCCATCAAATCCAGTCAAAACTAGATTAGTAGATCCATCAAACGTATTAAGGAAACCACCAGATCAACTGCAATTGCTCTAGATCCATAGACCTTTTGCCTTATATTTATTACCATCAGACAGAAAGCTCCGATTTAGTATATTCAATGAAACTTCTACGTTTACAATTAAATCCAGATTTATCACAATCCTTAATAAAATATTCCAATTCCTTCAAGTCAGGGCATATTTCACAGCCCAACACACCAGCATTGCTGTGATCTGTTTATTCTTCTCAAAATATTCCAATACAGCTATAGATTGCCTCCTCATCGTTCATCACTTGGTTAACTGGCATTAAATTGCTGTCTACTTTTTTTTTTCTTCCCCCCAAAAGTTCAAAGTCTTTAAACATTTAAACAATGCTTTTTAAGGACCATCATCTCGTCAAGCAGGGTTATTTTCCATTTCTCCAGGTTTTCTTCTTTTCCTTTTTACGAACTTTCTTCTTAACTTTAATCCCTCTGCCTTTTTTAACTCCAGCAAAAATTTGCGGTTTTTGGGATTGAATATTATAAACTTTTTGCAGAAATGTGGCTTCTTCTGGAAACAGCTCATCAGCTTGCAGAGTTTCTTGCTCCTGCTCAGCCTTCATCTTTCTCTCTTCTGTAAAATCTGCTGTGGTCTTTTGTTGTTTTTTTTCCTTTCCCAGCTCTTGATTCAATCCCCCACTGCTAG
>WNWU01013428.1:1912821-2088605 GCA_012654045.1 Ptyas mucosa
CTTTGTTTTCAAAAAGCCCAGCCATCCTGCCCCCCTTCTTCCTTCCCCTCCAGAAGGACGGGGAAAAAGAAAAGAAAAAAAAAAGGAATTTCAAGAAGAAAAAAGAAAAAAAAAGACTTTTTAATTTATATTGCTGCTTGAGTTATTATTATTACATCCTTTCTTATTCCATCCACTTTTCAAAAAGGAGTTTTACGTTTCAAGCAGGGGCTTATCAATAATTGTTTTTAACTTTCACTTCTTCACGCCCCGTTGAAACTCAAACGCCATCTTGCTTTCACTTTCCACTTAGGAGAAATCTTTTAAGAAAGTAAATCCCTGGAGTTAGAAAAAGAGAAAAAAAAATACTTGCTGTTTCCTTCGTGCAACTTGTGCTCTGCCAACTTGATTCAAAAGGTATTTGTTTAAAGTTGTTTGATGGGGTGGCCGCGGCATCTAGTTCTGACAGGGAAAGACTTCCCAGTCAGAGGCATCCCAGGTCCGGAGCTTTTGACAGGCTTCACGGGGAGCTCTCATCTTCGAGCACCAGATTATTAGGTAAATCTGGTGCTCTCAGGGAGCTCTACCCCACCTGTCTGCTCTCCTTCCCCCCTTCTTCCTGGGGGGAAGGATTCCAAACCGCAAGACAGCCGATTTTCGCTGTTCTTGCGGTTCTACGGAGTCTGGGGCTGGCGCTTCACAAAGAAGCGTCTGGCGATGTCGGCGGCTCAACCGGAAGTCCCATTACATGACTTTTTGACACTCTGTGCATGTGCGGAAGGTCCTGCGCATGCACGGAGGTGGGGCGTGCACTCACATTTGCGGACCGGTAGTGAAGGTAAGTGAATACCACCCATGAAATGCAGGCACCTATATAATATTGTTCCCATTTTCTGGGGTTATCTAGTCTTAAGTCAACTAGAAACCATCCCTCTCCAACTTCCTCTGCTATCATTTCGTCTAACCTGTAGTTTGTGCCAGTTACTAAAAGAAAGCCTGGATGAATGAAACAGAACATCTTCAAAGTAATCATTGCCTGACCAATTTCTAAGGTTTGTTTCAATAGCTGTTAAATATGATTCCATACTTCTGTTTCAAAAATTCAGATCATCATTAACTAAAGATATTCAGAAAATATTAACTCTTTACTGTTACCTGATTTTATAGCCCAGCTATGACAGATCTATTTTCAAGAAAACTAAAAGATCCAGTTAAAAAGACAATTTAAAATTTCAAGTATTATACAAAAACAATACTGTACTAATCCAAAAAGCAATTAAATATGTTCTAAAGGATCACCTCAGTAGGGCAGCGTTTGCTCCATGGGAGAAAGCATCTATGCACGGTCTACTGCTGTATTCAGTAACAAACCAAGTAGCTTTGAAGAAACTGGTGCTTTAGGTTCTCAAGTACTACTATACATGCAATTAAAATCCTCCAAGTAAAAATGATGCAAAAAGTGATTTCTTTAAATCTTAACTCTCAGTTCTTCGATTGTTTCAAATGTAAACCAAATTTAAATTAATTTAAAATATATGTTATTTTAACCACTTCCTTAATTCTAGTTTTCAGCAAATATTAAACTTTTATTTATGGCATTTTTTGTCAATTGGTTTTAGTTTATTTAATAGGAAATGTAATATTTAAAAAGTGTAAAAGAATACAGAAGACCAAGACAATGCACAGCTACAACTCTTTCTATCACTACCGCAAAATCTAAGCTTTATTAACAGCTGAAATGAACCTAAGAAAGAGAAAACAAGGCCTTCTTCTCCAGAAACTTCCCTGAATAAATTTATGCAATAGTTTTGATGTACAGTTGTTTTATATTTAAAGGCAAATGATGCTTCAGATTAAAGAGATTTTCAAGCATCATACCTGTCCAATTTTTTTTGAAGCAGCCATTTCTTTTCAGGAAATTGTCTTCTGCACTTGTAACAAGATCCTAGGATATGACTAACTTACTTAAGGCAGAGATGTCAAATTGGCCATGCCCACCCCAACTCCACAAAGGCAAAAAATGTTGTGCTATTTCATATGATGTGATCGAGTTTGATACTCATGGTTTAAGGAATTACAAACAGGTGTTGCATTTACATTCTTGCATGCCCAAAACCAGCATTTTGCCTTCAAATCCACGGCTACTATTTAGCATAGTGAAGACCAAATTTGGAGAAGCTGGAAATAAGAGAGCCGAAACCAGAGAAATAGTTTTCAAAACACAGCCAAGAAATAAATTTCAAAAGTCGATTGCTATACAAAGCAGAGAAACATGGTGTAGGAATTAAATCCTGGATCTGGATACATATGGCTTGATTTCTATTTTTTGTAATACCAGTATATTATCTTCATTATTAAAACTCTTTTGTTATCAGAAATGAAAATAACTTCATCTATATGAGCTTCATCTTTGACTTTTGAATTCCTAAAGAGAAAGTTATTATGATGCTCTAGGTAAATAATTGCACTAGAAAAATAATGAAAATCAGATAATGTGAAGTTTGTTAGCACGGCTTGCCATGAAAGTTAGCATTTCAATTTGAATTTCATCTGTGATACATTCGGAGGTAAGAAATGAAATGCTGCTTATTATCCTGGATCCTTCATCGCTTTCAATATTCTAGGCCATTTTGAGGGAGTATTGTTTGTGATAAGTTCCAGTCCTTTTTTCCAGGATGTGGAGGCTAGAAGAACATTAGATCAGAATCCCTCGTTACAGGTCTCCTGCATGAGCAGGGGGTTGGATTAGATGACCTCCAAGGTCCCTTCCAACTCTG
This sequence comes from Ptyas mucosa, assembly GCA_012654045.1. NCBI lineage: Eukaryota > Metazoa > Chordata > Lepidosauria > Squamata > Colubridae > Ptyas > Ptyas mucosa. The sequence goes on from WNWU01013428.1 coordinate 1,915,578, forward strand.
TTACTGTTACCCTCCTCACCTCTTTCCTCCTATCTTTTCCAGCATTAGAACTGTCTCTAGAAAGCTAGAAAAAATTCTAATATTTCTCTTTGCATAAAAGAAATGTTCTCTTTGCTTAAATTGTCCAAAATATGATAGCTTGTGCTATGTGACAAAACTCTGATTTGTCAATTATCCATTTGTTTTCTTGATTTTCCATAATATTGTCGAGAGTTTGGTCTGATACCAAATTTCAAAAGCATCAATGCTTTCTACTCTACTTGACAATTCAACTTTTATTTCCATAATCTAATCTTTATAAGTACAGATACACAGTGGCATCCAAATACCTTTTCTAAGAGCTAACTAATAAGAGCTGAATAGTACAGGCTACAATTTCAATAAAACAGCAGGAAGGTCCAAGCTATCATGGATAGGGTAGTTTATAGTACTTGTCCTGTTGGACTCTTTGAAATTGGCATAGACAACCAGTTTACATATTTTGGTGGGAACTTGGTTAACCAGAAGTTATATCTGTAAATTCTTATAATTTTTAGTAACTTTCCTATTAGTAATTTTACTATTAGAGAGCCAGATCCTTATCCTATTATAGACTCATGTAGCCATATTAAATATTATATTTATCCTAATTTCTTTTTAAACTCAGCTAAGTTTGATTTGGGGATGCCGTGCAAAGCCATCTCCTTATAATTACTGATACTTACTGACACTGATCTTTTTGTTAGGAAAAGACAAAATTATTACATAATCCAGCACCATACAGTCTGGATTTTAGAAACAGAAGAAGTGTTTGAAAGCAGTATGGAGTGGAGGGAGGACTGAATAGGAATTGTTTGAATTACTTATGCTGAAAGGTCATCACAAAGAGGAAAGATAAATGTCCTTATTTTGAGAAACAGAATACAAGATCCTCACAAGATCTTCTTTACATGACAGATCTTTTGTTGATGATAAATGAGACGACCTAGAGAGGAGTAAGTGAACTGAGAAATAAGAGATAACCAAAGAAAAGTCAACAAGAGAGATTCAATAAAGCACCTCAAAATTAAGCACCAAGAAATTCTGCTGGATTTGGGAATGGATAGGAATTTTGATATGAGTTTAAAATAAAATTCAAAATCATAGTGGTGATTGAATTATTTTTTAGCAGTTTGTTACCTGGCAGAAGGAAACCAGGTTGAGATACAGAATACTAGAGAAGTTAAGTTTGGGAAGACATAGTCCTGCTTTTAATTAATTAAATAAAGTAGCTCCATATGCTGAGTTATACTGTGTTTGTCTCGCATAGGATAGCAGTTAGGGAAATGTGTCCTGTGGTGAATTGCCCGGTGCGAGGCAGTGGGGGAGGAGAGGTGGGAGAGGGCCAATGGCAAAGGAATGCCTAGGGCATAAAGCCCATTGTGGTGCAGAAAAGCTAGGTGCCGGTGGTAGAGTGGCAGGGCTGGGTAGCACAGCAAAAGGACCATGGCAATGTGGCCACAGCCAATTGTCCTAGACCAAAAACAATCAATGTTGTTTCCATCCCATATCTGGTTCTGAATCCTTATGGAAAAGGATTTAGATCAGTGGTTCCCAATGTGGGGCCAATTTGATTTTTAATAGGGGCAATTTGGAATCTTGTTTAAACCAAGTTAATGGGCTTTTAGGCTTCCTCCATGTGAGTAAAAGTTCACTTTTTGAATAGTAAGAATTATAAGTCACCGGGGGGTGGGGGGATCAGGATTTTAGAGATCCTTAGGTGGGACATGGCCAAAAAAAAGGTTGGGAACCACTGATTTAGATAATCCATTTCATCCACAATCCTCTGAAATTGTTACCTTCACCTTGCCAATCATTTTCTCAATCACCTTCCCCAAAAAGTGGAAGTTCAATACTACATGAAAGTTGGTCAATATAGTGGGGTCCAGCAATGGCTTCTTGAGAAAGTGCAAATCAAAGCCTCCTTAAGAGACAGTGGACAAAGCCCCTTACTCAAAGAAGAATTTATCACAGCTAGCAACTACTCAACAACACCCCCATGGGTTGCTTAAACTCAGCAAGGAGCACAGATCTAAAGAACAAGTGGTTGAGCAGTCGTAAGGATTTCATCAAGACCAACAGGATTAAAACTATTTCTAGGTCCAAATTCAGTAGCAGTTCAAGTAGATCAAATCAAGCAGATGAAGAAAATATTTAGTCATACATACAATATGTCACAGGAATGAGTACACCCCCTCACATTTTGTAAATATTTAAATATATTTTTTAATGTGACAACACTGAAGAAATGACACTTGGCTACAATGTAAAGTAGTGAGTATAGAGCTTGTATAAAAGTATAAATGTGCTGTCCCCTCAAAATAATGCAACACACAGCCATTAATGTCTAAACTGCTGGCAACAAAAGTGAGTACACCCCTAAGTGGTAATGTCCAAATGAGGCCCAAAATGTCAATATTTTATGTGGCCACCTTTATTTTCCAGCACTGCCTTAACCATCCTAGGCATAGAGTTTACTAGAGCTTCACAAGTTGCCACTGGTGTCCTCTTCTCTTCCTCCATGACAATGTCACTTCCATCTTCCATTTCAGGATGCCCCACAGATGCTCAATAGGGTTTAGGTCTGGAGACATGCTTGGCCAGTCCATCACCTTTACCCTCAGCTTCTTTAGCAAGGCAGTGGTCGTTTTGGGGTCATTATCATGTTGGAATACTGCCCTGTGGCCCAGTCTCTGAAGGGAGGGGATCATGTTCTGCTTCAGTATGTCACAGTACATATTGACATTCATGGTTCCCTCAATGAACTGTAGCTCCCCAGTGCCTGCAGCACTCATGCAGCCCCATACCATTACATTCCCACCACCATGCTTGACTGTAGGCAAGACACACTTGTCTTTGTACTCCTCACCTGGTTGCTGCCACACATGCTTGACACCACCTGAACCAAATAGGTTTATCTTGGTTTCATCGGACCACAGGACATGGTTCCAGGAATCCATGTCCTAAGTCTGCTTGTTTGCAGCAAACCATTTGTGGGCTTTCTTGTGCTTCATTTTTAGAAGAGGCTTCCTTTTGGGATGACAGCCTTGCAGACCAATTTGATGCAGTGTGTGGCATATGGTCTGAGCACTGAAAGACTGACCACCCCTATCAACCTCTGAAGCATTGCTGACAGCATTCATACGTCTATTTCCCAAAGCCAAATTCTGGATATGACACTGAACACGGGCATTCAATTTCTTTGGTCGACCATGGCGAGGCCTATTCTGAGTGGAACCTGTCCTGTTAAACCACTGCATGGTCTTGGCCACTGTGCTGCATCTCAATTTCAGGGCATCTTTATGTAGAGCAACAATTCATTTTTCCAGATCCTCAGAGAGTTCATTGCCATGAGGTGCCATGTTGAACTTACAGTGACCAGCATGAGAGAGTAAGAGTGATAACACCAAATCTAATACACCTGCTCCTCCTTCACACCTGAGACCTTGTAACACAAATGCATCACATGACACTAGGGAGGAAAACGGCTACTTGGGCCCCATTTGGACATTATCACTTAGGGGTGTACTCACTTTTGTTGTCAGCAGTTTAGACATTAATGGCTGCGTGTTGTGTTATTTTGAGGGGACAGCACATTTACACTGTTATACAGTACAAGCTGTATACTCACTACTTTACATTGTAGCCAAGTGTCATTTCTTCAGTGTTGTCACATGAACATATACTTAAATATTTACAAAATGTGAGGGGGTGTATTCACTTCTGTGACATACTGTATAGAAGAACAATCCATCCCAAGCTCCTGTTCTCTTCACTATCTTGCAGGAAGTTTAGTTCTTGATGTTGTACGTCATACTGAAATTGCATGGATTTGTTCAGCAAAGCCATCATTCGTTCAGCAAAGACTACTAAAGGTAGATGCTTGCCTTAAGATGGAGACCCTAATGGAAGAGAAGAGCTGCATTTAGCCAGTAGCAAAACATCAGCTGCCAGTGTCAGGCGGGCATCTCAGAGGGACAACTTGGCAGAAATTGGCATCAGCTAACCAAAGCAAAGATGTCATTTGCAGATCTGATTGCTTTGATCACCATGCTCAAGGAGTCCTGCCAACAATGCAGCAACCGGAGAAAGCAACACATGGTAATCTTTGCCTGTCCCCCCTCCCCTGCCCAGATAGAATTGTAGCAGGATAAACAGGCTCCCAACAGCAGCATCAGCTATGGTCACTTAGAAATGGGGGGAGGAGTTTGCAAAGTTTTAGCTACCTTGAAAATAGGGGGGAAGTTTTCCAAAGACAGTTTAGCCACATGTAAGAAATATTTGCCAAAGAATCTGGGTCTGAAAAAGAGATAGAAAAAGAGATAGAAAAGACAGTGAGATGCTGAGCGCAAAAGGCAAAAGTTGGTGTGGAGAACAGGTAGAGAAGGCAGCTGGGCGAAATAATGTTTCCTGACTTGAAACTGAATTTTGCAGCCTAGATGTTTGGTTTGAATGAAAGAGTGGATATTGCTGAGAAACAGAAGCTTTTGGAGACAGAAGAACATGACCTGAGATTTCGATGACATGGATAATTGTAGTATGATAATGACACAAAAGTACCCCAAAAGTGTAGAGTGTCAGGTTCCGATGTCATCTCAAATAAATTACACTCCCAAGCAATTAGTCTTTGCTGAAATATTTCATTTATTAAGAACGACAGATCTGATCCCAACTTCGTCAAAGCCAATACTAGCCCTCTTACCCCAAAACCTTTTCCTTCTGTTCTCCCAAACCTCATCTTCTTATTGGCCATCTTCCTGCTCAATCTTCTCAGCTCCTGCCTCCAAACCCAGGAATTCCCCCCTCCCATCCCATCTCCAAGCGACCCTATCTACAGACAAAAATAAGTAGGTAAAAGTTCAAGCCTCATCTTCCCCTCCTTATGGCAGCCTTAAAGGGCTGACATAGAGTTTAATGTGTACAGGTTAATGTGTATTTTAAAAAAAATATTATTAGATGTCCAAAATTGAAAACAGGAAATAGATACAAATATCTTTGTGTGTCCAAAAATATCATTGTGGCTCTCAACACAAGAAGCATTTTATAGATGAGAAATAATAGGTAAACACAAATGGATTAGTAAGAGATATTAGAATTTTTTCATGGGGAATGTAAAATAAAATCATGAAATGAACTGGTCCCATCCCAGAGATGGGAGGGAGAGAGAGGCAAGCGGGAAGAACTGAAGGCAGTTCTTTAGCTTACTGAGGCTTGCGGCTGGTAGGAATCAAGCCCAAAAGAGGTTGTATTAGGGTGAATATTTACTTAATGATGCACAATTTAATGACCATAACAGGAAGAGCTTCACTGCTCTTGTAAGTCAGTGCATTGAAATGCTATCTCACTTTATGATTGCACCGATATATGACAGAAGTTCTACTTCCTCTTTTCTGTAAGTGATTTTACTTTATTCCTGTTTAAACATTACAGATTTACCCACAAAGTCTTATGACACCGGCCCCAAGACAGTGTTTCCAAATAGTCTTTCACATGCAAACATCTATAGTGAGGTCTTAGATAGTCACATATGTATTAGAGTCTATATGTGTAAATTTTGAGTTAATAATTATTTGCAGTTATATGAAAGCTAGTGCATATATAACAATGTGTGAAGGCTTTGTTAGTTCTTGTAAGAGCAGAGGAGGATTTATCTCAGTTACTTACAAGATAAATATAAATCAGTTTTGTAATAGTTAAATGGAATTACCATCCTTTATCGTCTTCCAAAAACAGAATATTCTTAGTTTACAGGCTGCCATGGGGAAAAAAATTAATAGAGGTCCCTGATTTTCTTTCTCATCAGAAAAGCACATGTATCTTTGGTGGTAGGGATGAATAAAGTATTAGAAAAATTTATGAATTGTTGCAAGCTTCTAAATGTCTTTTTGTGCATTTTGGTTTTTGACATACATTAAAATTAATATTCCTTGGGTATCCAAACCTTCTTAAACGTTTCTAGGGCTCTTTGATTTTGCATCACTATTATTGAATGTTTAAAATCTATTAAAATGCACAAATGAATTTATGGGGGGAAAAACATTGCCCTAAGCATATTTTTATGACCCACACATTTTGAATATTTAAAACCATATTACTAATAACAAAGAACTCACTCTCGGGGGTTTAATTTTGCTCCTATATGTTCATCTGATGGTTTGTAAGTTTTATTACATTTCATTAGGGATATTTTTAAAAAAGAGAGAGGAGAATTAAATGCACAAAACGGTTTATTTTAAATTGGAAAAAGAACCCTCAGTAGAGCTCGTTTACCAATAGTGATTTCCTGATAAGCTTCCATAGCAAAAAAAGAATTGCACATATAGTTTATTGCTTATACAGAAAAGCAAGAGACAAAAAACTTGATTATTTGCTAAATGCTTTTGCAGTCTTCCAAACTGCTCTAGACAATTGCTCCTTATTTGAACAGTATTCTTTACATTAACACAGAAGTGGGGTTTTAGATCTACTGTAAGAAATATTTATGTACACTGAGAGCATATGCACCAAGACAAATTCCTTTTATGTCCAATCCACTGGGCCAATAAAAAATTCTATTCTATTCTATTCTATTCTATTCTATTCTATTCTATTCTATTCTATTCTATTCTATTCTATTCTATTCTATTCTATTCTATTCTATTCTGCTTCTGGCTTTTGCTTGAATGAAAAGTACATTAGCATAGCAGATGAATAGGAATCAATGGATCATTCCATTTGATCTCCACAATTAATAAGACAGAATTCTAATTGCTTTATAATATAGTGATTAAAATACCAGTATTTGTTAGCCTGCAACTTTCTATAAGATTTGAACATAGCTACTTCAATATTTAATCAAACATTATTCATGGCATACTTGCTAATTTATTAATATCCTTCCGTGTGTGTGTGTGTGTGTGTGTGTGTGTGTGTGTGTGTCCCCTGCATCTTGTTATCAAGTAACTTTCAGGACTTACAACATGATAAAAACTTACAATATAAAATATTAAAACAATAAATGTAATATTAGACTAGACAGAAAATTAGCTAAGATAGAGGTCAGTGTCCAACAGGAAGGAGTTTGAATCTTCTACTCAATCCTCTAATCACTCCAGTATGGAATGCCAGCATTTGAACTCCAGGCCAATCTGCAGGTTTTAAGGTCCTTTCAGAAAGCCAAGAATATGGGGAAGGTTATCAACTCAAGAGGAATCTTGTTCAGGCAGTGAAAACCATAGCAGAAAAGGCTCTTCTCCTGGAACCCGTAAAATAGAATTCCTTGACTGATTGGGTCTGCAGCATGCCTCTTCCAGTTCAAGTGGAGTTGGCCAATCCCATTGTAGTAAGATGGTTTCTCAGGTAACCTGGTCCCTTGCCATTAAGGGCTTTATAAATGATAAACTTTATAAATGATAAACTTCCAAAACTTTGGACCCGGAAGCAAACCAGCAACCACGCAGCTTGCACAACAAAGGTATGATAAAGAACCTGGAATCTCCTTGAATTGTCCATGCAGCTGTATTCTGTGCCAGTTGTAGATGCCAAATATTCTTCAAGGATAGAACATACTGTGATAGTCCAAAGATGAACTAATCAAAGCCTGGGTTACTGAACTTAAGGACTCACGGTCCAGAAAAGGGCACAACTGGTGCATAACACAATGCATTGAAAAATCTCAAGTTGTGCACAGGGTCTATCTAGGGCTCTACAACCACATATAGAATTAAAGATGTATGTGTCAATATAATATATGTATGTGTATAATATAAATCACCTATGGTATGCATTATTTCTATGCATTTTCAAAAATTTGTATTTGGGATTTTTTAAATATAATTTTCAGAAATTAATTTTTGTTTCTTCCTTTTGAATGAATATCTCAAATCTGATCATAGTGGTGGTAGGAGACCAAGATTTCTATTTTTCCCAGCTTTGATACCTATATAGCGCGCTCAGTGAACCAATTGTTTAATTGATAGGATCCCACCCCTGATTACACCATCAGGTGTCCTTCAGTTTAGCACTTGAAGCTTTACATATTTTGGAAACAAGTAAAATAGAAACATAATGTACACAAATGTTAAAATGTACAGGTAGTACTCACTTAACAATCACAATTGCACCAGCAAATTCATTACTAAGGGATGCCGACATTAGCAAGGCTAGTCATGTGACTGTGACTTGTGATTTTAAAGCTGGCTTCTCCATTAGTCTGCTTGTTGGAAGCCAGATGTGAAGCATGCATATGGTAATCATGTGACCATGGAATGGTACAATGGTCATAAACAGCTGTTGGTTGCATCATTGGATCGGCTTTGCTGTTGGATTCTAATATTCTGTTGGTTATTGGAGCAAAATACTTCATTGGTATTAGAAGTTTAAGAGTTCAAGGTGGCATATGGACTCTAGTATATTAGTACTGAAGAATAGAAAGATGCTTGACTGAGATTTGGGACTAAGCATTAAAAAGTTGACACTTTTATTTCTCAGTAGTATTTTGAGTGTCAAATTTGTATTTCCTTTTGGAACTGACTTTTCCTTTGGGCATCAGAGCTTTGCTTATTTTTGGAATGATTCGGGTTGTTTTATTTTTGTTTCTTTTAAAGAGTTTGTTTGAGACCAGAAAGGCATGATGCTCTGGAGACAGGGAAAAGACTCTCAGTAGGAGCTTTATGCTGATTTGATTTCTTGATGAAGACATTTCTTAATGCATTGTGGTAGAAAGTAAAACTTAAATGTAAGTAACAATAGAAATGCCTGTTTAAAGTAAACTTGGATAACAAACCTATTCAAAATAAAATAATAGTTTAATCTAGATGTCTGTAAAATTGATGTCATTTAATCAAGCAAACCAATCCACAATAAGAATCAGTGATAGTACTAAGCATGAAGACATCTAGGTTATTTGTATTGTTCTTAAAAGAATTTAATAATATGTGCAAATTTCCTCAAGAATGACGATAGATATTTTAAAATGAATTTTGAAAATATCAAAGTGACAGACAAATGCATTGTTGTTTATTGTTAATGGCTGTGTCAGATCTAATTGTAGCAAATGCAACCAGTGCCCTTCATGGGTGTTTCTGGAAAAAAAAATGAGCTTCTTGTTATTTCGCAGTAGTATTGGGGTGTAAAATTTGTCAAATATCCTTTGGGATATTGGGAGATTCTTCCAGACTTACCAATATATGACATTATTTTAGTTATTACGGTCAAAAATTTCATGTAAAGTCAGCACATAAACCCTTGTAATTATGATAAAACTGAAAATAAATCATTTAAAATTTAAAGGAATCTATGCATTCTCTTATGCCACAAGTAATTCACTTAATTTGAAATAAGCTATTCACTGATGTTTTAGTCAGCATAATATATTTTTCCCCTTGTGCACCCCTAGAAACAAAGAAAGGTACTGCTGTGACATCCATCAACTATGACACATAATCAAGTTTGGATGGCTTGAGCAGCTGTACTGAAGAGGCCTAATGTGTCCTACTTCCCTGTTCGTTGATGTAATAATTTTGATAGAGGAAGACAGGTTTGAATACATATCACACAAGCCATTCTGGGGCGTAGTGGTGGTGGTGGTGGTGAATGGAACGTAGCTATTTGCAGCTTTATTTTCAAATGGTGTCAGGCCAACACAAAGATATATTAGAGAATCTGAAACTGCTTAAAGACTTTGGCTTTGTTTGCGCCAAAGACATATGAGGGTAACATATCTTTGAAGGTGCTGCCTCTTGGCATAACTCTTATAGATCCATTTTCTCCACTTTATTTGTATAATTTTTTTCCAGGAATGCATAGTAAAACTTCACTGTAATAAAAGTGACATTAGTTGCATATTTGAGTGTGATTTCTGGGGAGAGTGAGACTGACTGCATGCATGATACTAAAAGTCATGACTTGATAAATAATGCACAGTGTCTAGGTTCATACAATACACTAAACCAAAATAAACAAACTACATCTTGCATGACAACCTATGATTGTTTCAAATCAGTGCATTTCTTGGTACATACATAGACAGATAGACAGACAGACAGAGCAAGATAAAGAGTTATTTGTGTCATATGTTGTTTAGATTAGCGGGAAATAATCCTGAACAGTAATGTTTGTTTCCTGTATGTTCTTTATACATGAAGCTGACAATGAAGCATTTACATATTTAACATTTTAATATTAAAATGTTTTAATATTAAGACATGGTGGGAGGAATAAAACAAAAAGAAAATTGATATGGTTTTTCTCATACGGAACTTTCCTTAACATACCTTTTATTTTCATCTTCTATGCAATTTTGCAAGAAGCATATATTGCCTGTGTATCAGGAACATGATGTTATAGTAGTTCTTTTCTTATACATTGCAGTACTTGGAGTTGAAATTATTGAAATAATAAGTCATTTAGTTATCTAAATACATGTTGATACTCAGAAATATTTTTATGTGAATTAAGTGAGGTAGTGCAGAATTGGAGTAATATCGGGGGATAGTAAAGACAGCAAAGGTTGATGATTATACATTTAAATTAAATCCTTTCAAGCAGTTGTTGGTGTGCAGTTTCTACTGAATAGAGTTTAAAGGTCCACAGTGTCCTCTAGATGACCAAGATCACTAAACTATGTTCAAAAATGGGTTCTGCCCATATTGTACCATTCACTAAGATAACTAGAAGAGCGAAAAATCCTGGTTCTCATGGGCCTTGCTCCGCAATAATCTGAAATGATATTTAGAATAGACTTGATTTTACTGTGTTTTTATTTTATATCCCATTTTTCACTTGTATGCCCACAAAATTTCAACTGATAACTAAAATAAATGAAGACTGATTTTAGCTCTTTGATTTCCTTACTTTTCTTGCCGCTAAACTGGCATGAAATTATAACTCAGCTTAATGTGAGATTCCATCTCCCTGGGGATCACTTTGACTTCTTTTTTTCTGCTCACTTTCCAATTCTGCAAATAATGTTTTTGATATGCAAGTATAATTTTATTTTTGAGTAATTCATCTAGATTTTTATTTGGAGCATTATACGTAGGATTAATGGACCTCTTTGCTTTATTTATGTTCATATTTTAATAGGGTTAACAGGAAAATATGCTCAAAGAACTTTGATATGTATAAGAAAAAATACCATAATCACCATAGCAAAACGTAAACATAGACTTATCAAAGTTCAATTCCAATTATGTTTTTAACAATAATGGCATGATACTGTTAAGAGTAAAACATCACTATAAAATTATTTATTGATATTTTTTTAATATAGCTATAGCAATATTATTGGTGCAAGGTAAGCAATGACATAAAAAATAAGAGAGTCACAGCTTTAGATAGAAAGCTTTGCATGAGCTTAGACTTCCGGTTAGCGATCCGCGGTGACATGGCATTGAGAGGGTGATCGCCACTTTCCAACACTGTTAGTCATCGTGTTTTTCGGATCCTTTCGGGGCTCGGAGCCTGGAGAGCTCCGCGGAATATAGAAGAGGTCTGGTGAGTGAGAAAGCGAGGTGCAAGCACTATTTGCGGAGCCAGACAACTCTGTCAAACCAGCACGGGTGCATCTGTCATTTAATGGTGGACCCGAGGCTGTGGTAGCCAGCAAAGAAACAGGAAGCAAGGAAGATCAGATATATCAGTATTGCCAGAGGACATTTATGCCCTTCCCTGAACACTGTGGAGATTGACATCAGAGGCGAGGGGCCGGTGGAGTCAGGCAAGAGAGTCTCAAAAGAAAGGAGCAGTGATTGAAATAAGAGAGCAGGCTGAAGCAGTACCAAATGCCAACAAGATGGTAAGGATTGATAGAGAGACTGTTGGGACAATTTGTTGGCGCAGATAGAAGATCGGTGGGACTCAGTAAGCTTCAATAACATGGGAGAAATATTTTTTGATGGCAGCCATGGATTGATTGATTTGAGACTCGGAGCTAGTTGACAGAGAATCAGCTGTAGCTGAGAGGGGAAGAACAGGAAGGGCAGCCATCACTAAGACCTGATGGACTGACAGTTGAAGAGTGATTATAGAGGCGGAACAACTGAAAGCCAGTAGAGGAAAGTATATTGGACTGTATAATCAGATTTGTTTGATTAGAATTTGGACTTTGAAAAAGAATTTGGACTTTGAACTTTGAACTTTTGGGCTTTGGAACTTGGATTTTGAAGACATCAGAGGCAGAGTAACAATGACTTCCACGTTATAAAAAAAAAAGAAGAAGAAGAAGAAGAAGAAGAAGAAGAAGAAGAAGAAGAAGAAGAAGAGGAGGAAAGAAAAAGGTCTTCAGATATATATAGTAATTTTGCCACTTTCCTGACAACTTTAAACCCTATATACATCTATACTTTTTATATATTTATATATTTATCTCTCTACTCCTATATCTCTGTATTTCTATATATTTACATTTACTTCAAATAATACTATATATCTCCATATTTCTGCCTATTTATATATAAATCAAATATATTTATCTATATTTATTTACTTATATAATATCTATAGCTTAATAGCCTATTGTTAACATTATAAAATAAGCTGCATATTTAAGATAAGTTATATATTATAAGTGTGATATAAGTTACGAATAGTGTATTATTTCATTAACATCAATTAGACAATTATTGTACTCTGGGAAGATTTGAATTAATTATTCGCAATTGTAATTAGAATAACAATAACAATTAATTAGCTATTAACCGCTTAATTAATGAATTATAAATTAATTTCTACTCTTATTACCATCACTACAAAATAAGCATCTCCTGTTACAGATATCGATTGAATTTTATATTGATTGGCTGGTCGTTCGATTGTTTGATATAAATTGACAAATACAGTTAATTTACATTTGAAGGCTAAAAGGGGCTGCTAGCAATATCAGAAAGAAGATAACATCCTTGCGAAGAGGTAGCTAGTGAATGATAATCTGGAGAAATATTGAAAGAATAGTAAGAGACCAAAAAAAGGTTCTGAAAGAAATGACAAGCCTGTCATCAACGGTACTGAAAACAGGAAAGAAGACTACCTCCAACCCTATGATAACCATGATCTCACCAGCAACACATAAATCAACGGAAGGATTGTCCAAAGCAGAAAAATCCACAGTAATACCGACTATGTAAGCCATGCAATCGACTTGGACTCTAATCCAAGAAACCATGATGAGGATACAAGACAAGATGTCTAACAACCATGTAGAATTAAAGACAGATATCCAAGCTCTGGACCAGAAGATGAACGAGATCCAAGTCTCAATACATAATAATGAACAAAGGATACAGAAGGCAGAAACTAGGATAGAACAAAACGAGAAGAATTTAGATACTGTTGACCAAAAACTAATGGCGCAAAATAGTGAGCTAGAGAACTTGATAATCCAGCTGGAGATGGACAGAGCGTGTTTCTCTTTACACTTCTAAAATATAGTAGAAGATAAAGAGGAAGACCTGGGACAGATGATGGCAGAATTAATTGCAGAAATATTACAACAAGATAAGCAAGAGATAATTAAAGAATTAGACAATGTTTACAAAGTACAGACGAATTATGCAAGGAGGAATAGGCTTCCTAGGGAAGTAAATGTCAGATTTGTGAGAAAAAAAGTGAAGGATATATTGTAGCAATATACAATATATATCGCTACATGGTGAGAGAAGAACCAATATCATAAAGAGGAAAAGAAATGATAATCCTGAAGCAGGTGCCCAGGAGAGTGAGGGAAGTGAGAAAGGACTATAGATTCCTAGCCATACAGCTAAATAAAAGGAATATACTATTTAGATGGTTACTGCCAGAAGGGATGTTAATTACTTGGCAAGGGAGGAAAATCAAAATAGATAGCTTAATCACAGCACAAGACTTCCTCGACCAGTTGAGAGGAACAGAGGAAGAACAATGTAGTAAGGAAGAAATAGAAGCAACGGCACTAGAAGAGAAAACCCTCCACCAACAGAACCCTAAAGAAGAAACCCAGGACAAGAAGGAGATAGAAGAAAAGGAAAGTAAAGAGACAAAAGGGAGAAAACTAAGATCACAAAGAGCCGTACAAGCTAATAGAAACTAAAACCGGACAGGAAAATCAGAAATGAGCGATTGGAGACTAATATCAGTTAATGTTAATGGATTAAACGATAGTAAGAAGAGGAAACAAACACTTATAAAATTAGTTAAGCAGAATGCTGATATAATCTGCCTTCAGGAGGTGCATATAAGAAAAGATGGCCAATGCTTAGAATATAAAAAAAATGGGAAAACTTTTACTTCACTAGCAGAGAAAAAAAAGAGGGGAGTGGTAATATATGTCAAAAAAAGGGATTGAGACAAAGCTAAAATACAATGACACTAAGGAAAGGATATAAATAAAGTCTAGATATCAAAAAGATAAAGAGGATTTCGGCATAGAAATAGGATCAAATGGATTTGACAAGGTTTTGATGGGATCGGGGGGTAAAAAGCTGGTCAAACTATATAATTTTTTGTTGGATCATGATAGGGCAGAAGAGACAGTCAAAAATCAAATGATTGCATGAGAGAAGAACATTGGGCATAGTATAAATTTGAATGATTGGGAAGTTATCTGGAACAAGAATTATAAACTGACTAGAGCAGTAGCATACAAAGAGAATCAATATAAAATGCTATATAGGTGGCACCTGGCTCCTGCAAGGTTAGCAAAAGTGTATTCAAATATAAACCCAAATTGTTGGAAATGTGGCCACTGCCAGGGTACCTTCTTCCACATGTGGTGGACATGCCCTGAAGTGAAAAAATACTGGAATAAGATTCGGAAATGGATACAAGAAATAATTGGATAAGATATTGAATTGGCACTGGAAACGTTTCTCCTGGGAATACTGGGCCTACAGGGAAAAAAAGAAGTATCTAATAATACATATTATTACAGCTGTCAGACTGATATATGCACAATATTGGAAAGAAAAGGGATTACCACCAGAAGAGCATATAAGTATTTGAATGCGCGGAGATGAGTAAATTAACCTATGAGATAAATGAGGATGAAAATTCTGACTACTATACGGTATGGGAAGGATGGTATAAATGGATGGATGATAAAGGAAGGAATAAAGGATGGTATAATTAATAAAAGGAATAAGTAAGTTAAGAGACACCATGTATATATCCTGTATATAAGTATAAACGCTGCTTATCTGATGCTAGTAGAACTGTAATATTATGTACTTTCATAAAATCAATAAAAAATTTTTGAGAGAAATCTTTGCCTAACTTATTTAACTGTTTATAAAAGAATTAACTACTCAAGATTTTAGAATATACTTGACCAGGAATTTTGTACTAAATATTATTTTTATACATCTTTATACTTTGTGAACCCAGACAGTATTAAGCCACAATTTAGTGAAACGAATCAAGGAATAAGCATGCAAATCTATTGCTTTTCCTTCATTTTCTTGCTTCCAGAGCAAGAAAAATATAAATACATGATAGCAGTTATAAAGAATAGGCCTAAATGTAGAGGGCTCTTTTCATAATTGCATGATAATGAGATATAAGTCTTGGCAGATGCTAATGAGTTTCATCCAGATGCATCTGGAGTTATGAGTCCACCATCTCATCAGTCACCTTGCTGAAGAATGCAATATTTAACTGCATTGAGATATAATTGTAGTGGAGCCTGTTCTCCTTGATGCAACCATTTAAATGAACATATGAATTGTTAAGTAAACCTTTCTTCACTGGCCTTTTCTCTCCCACCAGGTCCATGCCGCCTTTTTGTCTTCCCACAGGCCTTAGGCTTGATTCCTATCCCACCAGGCTATATACTTGAATGTGTAGAAATGGATAGATTAACGTTAAAAATTAAAGAAAAAGAAGATTCTGAATATTTTATGACATGGGAACTTTTTTAGAAATGGTTAGTCGATAGATACAGAGATCAGATGGATCGGTTTATATGAAATATGGATTACATGAAAAATAGATTAGATCAACATTTTGATAATTATATATCAATTATATAACAGCAATTATATAATTGATGTTAATATGGATGGCAGTATACTTTATAACAATGATTGATAGTATCTATCAGTTGTGTGTTGCAACCAGTTCACCCCAGTTCGGGCGAACCGGTAGCTGCAGCAGTGGAAGGCTCCGCCCACCGTCCCAGATGTCATCATATACACTCTGCGCATGTGAAGCAGAAGTGGTATAAGAACACTATTAGATGAACAGAAACACACTGCAGCAACCCTGAATATCAGGAAAAGGAAACAGATTCATATAGCATCTTACAACAAAATGGATACCCACACAACCCTATCAAAAAATGCAATACAAGTTATGAAAGTGATAACACAGCCATATATCAAAACATTGCAGAAAGAAACAATGGATTATTAAAATTATGTGGCATCAGCATAGCACACAAAGCAACTAAAGTCCTCCAAAACAACTTAAGTAAAACATAACACATAATGCTATGTGGACCCAGCAGTTCCAGAAAGGGAAAAAAGCAGAAGTCATCTACAACAGGGGTGTCAAACTCAACGCCCGGGGGACAGATCCAGCTCACAGGGTGCTTAGAACTGGCTCATGGGACTGCCCTAGAAACAGCAAAGAACCAGCCCACGGTGCCTCTGCCAACAAAAATGGAGCTCAGGGGACTTCTGGTGGTGATGTCAGAGCAAAGTGGGTGAGGGTGCAATCTTTCGCTCCTGAAAATACCAATTTATCCCTGATAAGGAGCCCTTTAATGGCATTTCTGATCTTGGAGAGATCAGAAAATAAAAGGGGAAGGTCAGAAGACTTTGGATGACCTGCTATTGTCCTGGAGGACAAGACCAAACCCCTTAAATCCGGCAGGGAAAGAGTTTGTCTTTAAGGTGGACCAAGAGCGATGGCGGCTGCACAGTGAGGAAGTGGAAAAGTGAAATCAGCATTGGGTGGTGATTGTGAAAGAGCTAGAAAAAGAAAGGCGGAATCTGACTTAGCGGAGGCATGAGAGGAAAGAGACGCTGAGAAGAAGTAAAGACGGTGACGGAGAGGAAAAAGCACAAGATGGAGAGAGGATTGGGTGGAGAGGTTAGTGCAACAGAAAAGAAGATCCCATAAAGTGGATACAAAGTAACGGAGAGAAACTAAGACTGAAGCGAAGGGCTTATCGTAAAAAGGAAAGTGGACAGGGCACAAAAAGGAAAGGAAACATTGAAGGGGATTCAGCGGAAATAGTGCAAGAGACTCAAAAATACCGGTTTAAATAAGACTATAAGAACTACAGTTGCAAGAAAAAGTATGTGAACCCCTTGGGATTACGTGGAGTTTTGCATGAATTGGTCATAAAATGTGCTCTGAACTTCATCTAAATCACAACAATAGAAGAACACAGTCTGCTTAAAATAATACTACACAAACATTAGATGTTTGCCATGGTTTAATTGAACATAACATGTAAACATTCACAGTGCAGGGAGGAAAAAGTATGTGAGCCCCTAGCCTAATGACTTCTCCAAGAGCTAATTGGAGCCAGGAGTGAACCAACCTTGACTCCAATCAGTGTGATAATATTGGATGTGTTGCTGACAGCTGTCCTGCCCTTTAAAAACACACACCTGTTTTGGGTTTACTGGTTTCAAGAAGCACTGTCTGATGTGAACCATGCCTCGCGGAAAAGAGTTCTCAGAAGACCTACGATCAAGAATTGTTGACTTGAATGAAGCTGGAAAGGGTTACAAAAGTATCTCCAAAAGCCTTGATGTTCATGTGTCCACAGTAAGACAGACTGTCTACAAATGGAGAAAGTTTAGCACTGTTGCTACTCTCCCTAGGCGTGGTCGTCCTGTAAAAATGACTGCAAGAGCACAGTGCAGAATGCTTCATGAGGTAAAGAAGAATCCTAGAGTGTCAGCTAAAGACCTACAGAAATCTCTGGCACATGCTAACATTTTTGTTGACACATCTACAATAAGGAAAACATTAAACAAGAATGGAGTACATGGGAGGACACCACGGAGGAAGCCATTGCTGTCCAAAAAAATATTGCAGCACATTTGAAGTTTGCAAAAGAGCACCTGAATGTTCCACAGCACTACTGGCAAAATATACTGTGGATAGATGAAACCAAAATTGAGTTGTTTGGGAAAAACACACAACACTATGTGTGGAGAAAAAAAGGCACAGCACACCAACATCAACCTCATCCCCACTGTAAAACATGGCGGAGGGAGCATCATGGTTTGGGGTTGCTTTGCTGCCTCAGGGCCTGGACGGATTGCTGTCATTGATGGAAAATGAATTCCAGAGTTTATCAAGACATTTTGCAGGAAAACGTACGACCATCTGTCTGCCAACTGAAGCTCTGCAGAGGATGGGTGATGCAACAGGACAATGACCCAAAGCATACAAGTAATTTAACAAAAAAAATGACTTCAACAGCACAGAATACGCCTTCTGGAGTGGCCCAGTCAGAGTCCTGACCTCAACCCGATTGAAATGCTGTGGCATGACCTTAAGAGAGCGATTCACACTAGACATCCCAAGAATATTGCTACACTGAAACAGTTTTGTGAAGAGGAGTGGTCCAAAATTACTCCAGATCGTTGTGCAGGTCTGATCTGCAACTACAGGAAACGTTTGGTTGAGGTTATTGCTGCCAAAGGAGGGTCAACCAGTTTTCAAGTCCAAAGGTTCACATACTTTTCCCTCCCTGCACTGTGAATGTTTACATGTTATGTTCAATTAAACCATGGCAACATCTAATGTTTGTGTAGTATTATTTTAAGCAGACTGTGTTCTTCTATTGTTGTGACTTAGATGAAGTTCAGAGCACATTTTATGACCAATTCATGTAAAACTCCATGTAATCCCAAGGGGTTCACATACTTTTTCTTGCAACTGTATAAGAACTAATATAAAGACTAGTGACTGTGGAAAAGACAGACTAAGGGTGGAATAAGGACAGAAAATACAAACAAACTCATGGATATTTTGGCAGATATTTTTGCAGATAGCTATGGATTTATAACTTTGGATAAAAAAGGAAGATTATATTGAGCAGAGAATAAAAACAGAAAGAATCAGAGAGACTACTGTGAAGAAGATGGAGACTGATGCAATAAGGACTTAAAAGGAACGATACAGAAAAGAAACAGGAAACTTTGGAAAGACTCTAAAACAATTGTTGATTGTGTAATAAGGGGGAAATAACTCTGTTAAGCTGTCTTAATTTATTAATCAGTCTACTGACATTGAAAGAGGGGAAATTTGAAAAAATCTTAAAAGACTAACAAATTGTAGAAGGATTGTTTGGATTGCAGGTGAAGGAACTAAAGTAATTTATATATCTATTACTGGTATAAGATAAATATAGAATAAATAATAAGATAATTATTGATAGAAATTAAGAGGATAAAATTGAATATTATTATAAGTTTTTCTTTTTTTTTATTGAAAAAGTTTTAAAAGTTTTACATACATTTTCTCCCCCCTCCCCAACCACCCCCCCGACTTCCCAGAGCAAGTACAAAATAAAATACAGCTTAAATTCTCTAAATTAAACTCCATTTCACACTTATTATAATCATGATCATTAAACAAATAGATAAAAGGAAAGCAAGTCTTTTTTCTCCTTATTCCATCTAATTCAACAAAATTATCTCCATTTATAATTACAGCAATTAAAACAATTAAGTATTATCTAATCAAACCTATCATTACTCAATTTGGCTAATTGTTACTTAACAAATTATTAGGTCTATACAATTTAACAAAATATTTTATAACTTCTTTCATTTAAAACAAAACAACAACAACAACAACAACAACAACAACAAAAGGAAACCCTCACTCAAAAAACCCCCGATTTAAAAAAAAATTACTATATAAACTTTTCCGTCCTTCACTTTTAAACCATCAAGGTCCAATTATAATTAAAACACTTAATAAGAAATAATATTAACAATAATTTTTAATTAATAATCAAACCTCTTATATCCATACATATTAACAAATCAACTAAGAACATCATTTAAGAACTTTATCAATCATTTAAATTCTTCATACTAGATTGAACCAATTGCTAATCTTCTTGTCTTCACATCTTCCAACAGCATATAAGGTATCTTCATTTACGTCTACCCACCTAAATAAAAATTGCTTCTGTATATATAAAAAAAAGCCCCGCGAGTGACTTTGTAATTGTAATTATATTTGAAATGATATCCATCAAATCCAGTCAAAAATTAGATTAATAAATTCGTCAGACATATTAGGGAAACCACCAGATCAACTGCAATTGCCCTAGGTCCATAGTCCTTTTGCCTTATATTTATTACCATCAAGCAGGAAACTTCAATTTGCTATATTCAATAGAACTTCTGCGATTGCAATTAAGTCCAAATTTGTTGCAGTCCTTAATAAAATAATCCAAATCATTCAAGTCAGGGCATATTTCACAACCCAATACACCAGCATTGCTGTGATCTGTTTATTCTTCTCAAATATTCCAATACAGCTGTAGGTTGCCTCCTCATCGTCGCTCATCGCTTAGTTAACTGGCATTAAACTGCTGTCTGGTTTTTTTTTGTCTTTTTCCAAAAAAATTCAAAATCTTTAAACAGTTAAACAATACTTTTTAAGAACCATCATCTCATCAAGCAGGGTTATTTTCCATTTCTCCAGTCTTTCTTCTTTTCCTTTTTACGAACTTTCTTCTTAACTTTGATCCCTCTGCCTTTTTTAGCTCCAGTAAAATTTTGCGGTTTTTGGGATTGCATATTATAAAATTTTTGCAGAAATGTAGCTTCTTCTGGAAACAACTCTTTAAGTGCAGATTGAGTTTTATAAAAAAAAATTCGTGGAACCAAAATTTCATCAGCTTCCAACACTTCTTGCTCCCCTCATCTTTCTCTCCTCAGTAAAATCTGCTATAATCTGTTGTTGTTTTTTTGCATCTCCCAACTCTTCATTCAATCCCCCCACTGCTAGATTGCAACTCAGTATTTCCATGTATTTCATTGTTTCCAGCTTGAGAAGCTTGAAATATAGTATCAATTCTTTTCAATAAAGCAGAAGTAATTGAACTCAAAGCTTCCTCAAAATCAGACCATTGAGGGTTAAATAACCCTCCTTTTTTTTGAAAAGATCTCGTCTCTTGAGAAGCCCAATCAAAGTTTCCCACACCACTTCAGGGAACGCTCCTCGTGAGAGGAGAGCTTGCAGGGGGCCGGAGAGAGCAATGGAGAGCAAAATCCGGCTGCTCCCCGAACCAGACGCTGTTTACCGCTCCAAGTCCCAAGCAACAGGAGATGAGCATGCTTATCTTAACTGGTCTGTATATAAGAGTTAGTTTGTCCTTGGATTATGGATTCTGTGCTTCTGTGCAGTATTGTATACATGGATCATGTTTTATATTATTGTATATAAACAAGTTTCTTCTATAAATGAATCATGCTGAATTATTTACTTGTGTGCTGGTTCGATCACTGCAAACTCCAACACAGCCCAATCAAGCCCACTCCCACCAACACTGACCCAGCAAGTCACTAGTATATAAAATGAGACCAAACTGCATTCCCTATTAGCACTGATGATGTTGCCTGGTTTGCTAATGAAACTTCTGCAAGAAAACAAGTGGAGAAAGGACCATGGATCCCACAACTATTTATAGTTTCTGAATCCCTTATAGAAGATAATTTAACCTTAATCCCTTGTAAGCATCTGATAAAGAGGCTGATATTGGAGATTGTCACATATTTTTGTTAGACCAGTAATCTTTGTCTCTGAATTCTAAATTCAGAACTCTGAGTTCCAAATTCACAAAAAGATGCCAAATAGACTAGAGGTCAGATGCAAGCCTGATATCTTTGTGTCTTAATAAGCACACATGATATTACTTGTATTTATCAGATGCCATGCCATCAGAACCAAATAATTTTATGCAAACAGTTTATTCTCTTTTCTGCAATAACCATACAGATCTTTAGTATTTTTAAGAGAGATTTCTTTTTTCTGCTTTTTTAAATACCATGTTGTTTTTAATTGGACGCTGCCCTAAGCTGGTTTTGAGCTGCGACAGCTTCAGTGAATGAATGAATGAATGAATGAATGAATGAATGAATGAATTAATTAATTAATTAATTAATGAGCTTGATAACTAGTAGTCCAGTTGTCTCAAAGGGTGCTTTTTCAAAAGGCAAGTGTGCTTTGTTCTTTTCCTTAAGTAAGATGTTTTGCTTCTCATCCTTCTTCTTCAGTTCAGACAGGATATAAGATGTCCCCACTCCCCACACACATGCATGCACGTATAGCAATAATTCTACAAGTGCTTATTCAAATCATCCAAACAACCTGTTGCACAGGTCTGCATTCTAAATTCAGTACAGCAAGAGACACTGGGTGATCGAGTCCAATGGGCACACATAAAGTCCAGGAGTCAAACAGGCCAGGATACAAGGCACAAGCACACAGGGCACAAAACTGGGCACATTTCTCCAGCAACACTCAGTATGGGGTTAAGTAGAAAATGCCAGTGCAGCCTTTCATGAGAAGCAAGGTTGCCTCCTTATGAGTAATCTAGTTTACTGGCATGGTATCAGTCTCCTCTCTGTTCTACGTGTCTTTGAATCAAGAGGTGGTGTGGACTCCAGCTTTACCTCATTGCTAATAAGAAGCATCTGCTTCCGGTCGTCGCCTAGACCCTCCTGGCCAATTTGCTGTAGCTGTAGCTCGCCTACCTCAGCATCAGCCTGTCACTCATCTGATTGACCAAGTTAAGGCTGCTCCATCAGGCTAACATTCTCTGAGCCCTGGTTCGATCAATACTCGGCTCACTTTCCTCTGTAGACTCAAACTCCTCCTCCTCTGAACTCACATATAGAGAGGGGTGCAGGGGCTGATCCATGACAGAGTGGTGGTGGGGGAATAGAAGGATTATATACCAAGCCCTTGTCATGGTCAGATCACTCTCTCCTTTGTCTTGACTTCCGAACCACTCCACCCCACCGCAGGGAGGCAGAGCCGGTAAGATGGTTCTGCCCCAGGTACCTGATGGAACCTGATAGGTTCCAGATGGAGCTTGGGCCATTTCCTGAGGCTCTGGCACATGCCTCGACTGGAGACCTAGTGGCCGCCTGGGATAGGGCGGCCGCTGGAGCTCTGGATCGGGTTGTGCCTTTGCGGCCTCTGACCTGGTGCTGATTTCAATTGGCTCCTTGGTTCTCTGAGGAGCTGAGAGAGTTAAAGCGCTGGAAAAGACACCTAGAGAGTAGTTGGAGGGCCAGTCTTTCTGAATCTGACTGGACACTAGTAAGATCCCATATTAGGAATTACTTAGTGGTGATAAAAGCAGCTAAATGTAGTTATTTTGCTGCTCTTATTGCCTCATCAGATAATCGCCTGGCCGCCCTCTTTAGGGTGACCTGCTCCCTGCTCCATCAGGAAGCGCGGGAGGAACCCTTGGAAGGGAGAGCCGAGGATTTTGTTCAGTATCTGCATGACAAAATCACTCAGATTCGGGACGGTCTGGACTCTGACTGGATTCTCTCAGGGGGAGGGACTGGGGCAGGTCTTGAGAATGTTATCTGGGATGAGTTTGATCCTGTGACCCCTGAGGACATGGACAGGATTCTGGGCAGACTGAACGCGACCACTTGTTTATTGGACCCGTGTCCTTCCTGGCTAGTGCTGGCTTCCCGGGAGGTGACACGAGGCTGGCTCCAGGGGATTACAAATGCTTCATTGAGTGACGGTGACTTCCCCGCTGCCTTGAAAGAAGCGGTGGTGAGGCCTCTCCTCAAGAAGCCTTCTCTGGACCCGGCAATGTTGGTAAATTATCATCCGGTCTCCAACCTCCGCTTTGTAGTGAAGGTTGTTGAGAGTGTGGTTGCGCAACAGCTTTCCCAGCACCTGGATGAAATGACGTATCTGGGTCCGTTCCAGTCGGGCTTCAGGCCCAGGTACAGCACGGAAACAGCATTGGTCATGTTGGTTGATGATCTCTGGAGGGCTCGGGACAGGGGGTGCTCCTCTGTCCTGGTCCTGTTAGATCTCTCAGTGGCTTTTGATACCATCGACCATGGTATCATGCTGCACTGGTTGGAAGAGTTGGGGGTGGGAGGCACTGTGTTGCAGTGGTTCTTCTCCTTTCTCTCTGACCGGTCGCAGTCTGTGTTGACAGGGAGCAGAGGTAACCCCGAGGCCCCTCATATGCGGGGTGCCGCAAGGGTCGATCCTCTCGCCCCTCCTGTTCAACATTTATGTGAACCCGCTGGGTGAGATCATCCGTGGTTTTGGGGTGAGATACCATCAGAACGCTGATGACACCCAGCTGCACATCTCCACCCCCAGACCACCCCAACGATGCCTTGGAAGTGATGTCCCGGTGCCTGGAGGCCATGCGGATCTGGATGGGGAGGAATAGGCTCAGGCTCAACCCATCCAAGACCGAGTGGCTGTGGTTTCCGACGTCCCGATATAGTCAGTTGGTGCCATCACTGACTATTGGGGGCGAGTCATTGGCCCCCACGGAGAGGGCGCGCAACTTGGGCGTCCTCCTGGATTCACGGCTGTCTTTAGAAGAGCACTTGACGGCTGTGACTGGGAGGATTTTTTTATCAGGTTCGCCTGATTCACCAGTTGCGTCCCTTTCTAGATCGGGACTCCCTATGCATAGTCACTCATGCCCTCGTCACCTCTCGTCTGGATATTGTAATGCTCTCTACATGGGGCTCCCCTTGAGGAGCACTCGGAGGCTCCAACTGGTGCAGAGTGTGGCTGCGTGGGTGGTTATGGGAACGACGTGGCGTTCCCATGTAACACCTCTCCTGACGAGCTGCACTGGCTCCCGGTGGTCTTCCGGGTGCGCTTCAAGGTCTTGGTTATCACCTTTAGAGCACTCCATGGCTTCAGACCTGGCTATCTACGGGACTGCCTACTACCACCTATAGCCTCCCACCGGCCAGTACACTCCCATAGAGAGGGGCTCCTCCGGGTGCTGTCGGGCAAACAATGTTGACTGGCAGCCCCCAGGGGGAGAGCCTTCTCTGTGGGGGCACCTACGATCTGGAACGAGGTCCCCCCGGAGATACGGACGATCCCGGATCTGCACACCTTCCATCGCGCGCTTAAGAATTTTTTATTTCATCAAGCTGGCCTGGCCTAAATCTTTTCCCCTGTTTAATGTAAATTTTAATTTGTTTCTTAAATTATTGGGTATTTTAAATTTGTCTTAGCCAAATTATTTAATTCGCTTTTATTCTATTTTTAAATTTTTGTATCCATGTGTTTTATTCTGTGGCTGTTCACTGCCCTGAGTCCTTTGGGAAGAGGACAGTATACAAATTTAATAAAAATAAAACAAACAAAACAATATTCCTTTGCAATAATCTGGTTATTAACACCCTCTCTGAGAGCTGTTGAGGCCACTTGGGTGTTTATCTGTGCTCTCGGAATCACCTGAGTGCAAATGGGTGTGGAATCTTTTTGGAACTGCTGAAAGGACTATGTTGTAAACAGGAAATACTTAGTATCTGAGATACAATGCATCTGGGTTTATAACTGTTAACCCTAGGATATTGCTATGCAAGTTAAATAATCTCACCAGAGATAATACGTTTACCAAGGTCACTGGCAGCTTCTTCAAAACTGAAATGGTAAGAACAGTAGATGAAGAATGTAGAAAAATGGATTGCCGCAATAGAGTCCATTGTCTCCAACATAAGTATAACATGTATACAAACAATCAACTAGTCCTATTAGACAACACACATCTATTCATCTATGCACACAATTCAGCAGTAGCTATAGAAGGATCAATTTTTGATGAAGTAGCTTGGAAACTTAAGATAGCACTTAAAGATATTACCCCCTCAACCATTTAAAGCCCAACCCAAACAAGACCCAAGTGTGTGCTTTCCATCTCCAAAATTGAAATGCAAGGAAAGACTTGGATATTATGTGACAATGGAACCAACTACAACACTGTCCAGCATCAAAGTATCTCAGTGTGACACTCAATAGGACAGTCTCTTTTAAATAGCATTGCATGAATGCTAAAGCTAAAGTCAGCTCGAGGAACAATATCATCAGAAAATTGATAAATTACACAAGGGGAGCTCAGCCATCTACACTGCGCACAGCATTAGCCTTCAGCGACTTTGCAGCGGGGTATGCTACTCCAGAGTGAGGCACATCTGTACAAGTGAAACAAGTTGATATCACTCTCTATGAAGCAGTTCACTTAGAGACAGGTTGTCTCAAAGCTGTGCCAATTGATACAATATATATTATCTCACTAGCATTGCTCCAGCGAAAAGCAATTTCACAGACAGAAGTTGAAACTTTTAAGAATGCTTCAAAGATTGAGGCAAGATAGTCCCAGAAACAAGCTATCTGAACAGAAACCACATTTTTAAAGTGTAAAATAGCCTCTTTTTCTTAAATACTTGTTCTCATTGGGTCTTCCTGGATTTTCTCATATCCATGCAGATACCTAAACACAAGAATTTATTCATGTTCTGCTAAGAAAGGTTTTGGTGTGTGAGTGTGTGTGTGTGGGGGGGGGTTAGTTCAGACTCACAAAGGAAAACTTTCATTAAAAAAAGAGAGGTTGCAAGTGAACTAGTATTAGTATCAGACTCCATGCTGGCATTAAAAATATAATCTAATCACTATTAAAGAGATCCCTTGGGAAATAGAAAATTGCAAAAAAGAAGATTAGAAATGTAGATACTGAAAGCCACAGAAATGGTCTTAGACAGGAACTGGTTGTTGATGTTGAACTGTTAGTCTCCTATAAATAAATACATGGAGGAAGTGTCTAAATACATTCCCAAAAGACAACATAGCCACTGGGCTGGTAAATCTGAATTGAATTGCTCATGGACAAATTGGAAGATTGCCAAAAATAATTGTTTCAGAACTACCTGAGGAAATGTGCTGAAGAGGAGTAGTTACCAAGTTACCTTGGTAAATTTATTATAGCTTATTTTTACAAACAATATATTTCCAGAATCATGATTACGGTAAGAAGCTTATTCAAATGCATTCAAATGTTTAAATGATGAGAAATGCATTATATCAAACTTGTTCCTCCAGGGTTGCAGTTCGCAAAGCTAGACCACAGATGAGTAGAAAAAGAGATGATCATATTTACCTCAGTGTCATAAATTACTGCCAGCACATATTAGATGATTTCTCCATGCACTGCTCTAAGCATTTTTATGGTGAGCTAAGTGTCCTTCCTCCCTGTCTTAATACCACTCACTAATAAATGCCCTCATTTTTGGATGTCATTTTTAGCTAAACTATGTCCAAGAGACTAAAGGGCTCTCTTCTGAAAAAGATATGTATGTATGTGCATATATTACACATTTACATTCAGGCCAAGTAGCAGAACCAAGATTTTGGACTCTTCTAGAGGCCAAGAAAGTGTGGACCATCTATCTACCAACCTACACTGGACCAGCAGTAGATTTTATTCTGCAGTTGTTATAAGAATACTTTTTTCTTGGTCGCTATTTCTCTTATTTATTTACTTACATTCTGTTTACCAAGAAGACACACTTGGGGGGTTCATTATACTATGCCTAAAGCAATGTTTTCCAACTGGCATTTTATATAAGTATGCAATATTCCTGTGAATCTAAGTATTAGATGCATAGGAACATGACATTCCATGTTTTGCTTGCAAATTTATCTAGAAGGCATTGTGAATACTTCATATTTATATGCTGAAAAAGTGGGTGAGGCCCACAGAAAATAAAATTTATTTAAAATATAAATACTAAAATAACTACCAGTAAATGGCATTTTCCTTTTCATGTATTTTGTCCCTCCCACCCACCCACCCACCCACACTTAACATGCAATAATAAATACAATTCCTTGTTGTTTTCAATCAAGATTACCACGAGGTACCACGAAAAAGATGTTTGTATGCCAAGATCCTCTTCCTCAAAACCCCTTAAATTATCCTTGCATTCTTAGACATTCTCTTTACTATACCTTTTAATAACCAACACATAGGTATGGCAGTTTCACTTTGAAATCTATTGGACTACCATTAGAAGCTCAAATATCAAACAGGCCTAGTGGAGAACCATAACCAAGCTGTTTGGCTGGTGTTTTTCCCTCTGTGGTTTGGAAATGTCAAAACCTACTTTCCGGGTTTTCCTAATTAGTCTGACCATTTTTGGCAAAAAAAAATAAATAGCTTGAGCAGATAGAGAATTACTTATGCATCATGTACAGGTGAAACTCGAAAAATTAGAATATCGTGCAAAAATTTATTCATTTCAGTAATGCAACTTAAAAGGTGAAACTAATATATGAGATAGACTCATATGCATACATGCAAAGCGAGATAGTTCAAGCCTTGATTTGTCATAATTTTAATGATTATGGCTTACAGCTCATGAAAACCCCAAATTCACAATCTCAGAAAATTAGAATATTACATGAAATCAATAAAACAAGGATTGTACATAGAACAATATCGGACCTCTGAAAAGTATAAACATGCATATGTACTCAGTACTTGGTTTGGGCCCCTTTTGCATCAATTACTGCCTCAATGTGGCATGGCATGGATGCTATCAGCCTGTGGCACTGCTGAAGTGTTATGGAAGACCAGGATGCTTCAATAGCGGCCTTCAGCTCTTCTGCATTGTTCAGTCTCATATCTCTCATCTTTCTCTTGGCAATGCCCCATAGATTCTCTATGGGGTTCAGGTCAGGCAAGTTTGCTGGCCAATCCCATGGTCATTGAACCAGGTTTTGGTACTTTTGGCAGTGTGGGCAGGTGCCAATTCCTACTGGAAAAGGAAGTCAGCATCCCCATAAAGCTCATCTACGGAAGGAAGCATGAAGTGCTCCAAAATCTCCTGGTAGGTGGCTGCATTGACCCTGGACTTAATGAAGCATAGTGGACCAACACCAGCAGATGACATGGCTCCCCAAATCAACACAGACTGTGGAAACCTCCAGACACTGGACTTCAAGCATCTTGCAGTGTGTGCCTCTCCATTCTTCCTCCAGACTCTGGAAAGACATGGTTTCCAAATGAGATGCAAAAGTTGCTCTCATCAGAAAAGAGGACTTTGGACCACTAAGCAACAGACCAGTTCTTTTTGTCTTTAGCCCAGGTAAAACGCTTCTGATGTTTTTTGTTGTTCAGGAGCTGCTTGACAAGAGGAATACGACATTTGAAGCCCATGTCCAGGATCCGTCTATGTGTGGTGGC
Source organism: Ptyas mucosa (assembly GCA_012654045.1). NCBI lineage: Eukaryota > Metazoa > Chordata > Lepidosauria > Squamata > Colubridae > Ptyas > Ptyas mucosa. The sequence goes on from WNWU01013428.1 coordinate 1,944,793, forward strand.
TCTTGATGCACTGACTCCAGCCTCAGTCCACTCCTTGTGAAAGTCCCCAACACTTTTGAATGGCCTTTTCCTGACAATCCTCTCCAGGCTGTGGTCATCCCTGCTGCTTGTGCACCTTTTTCTTCCACACTTTTCCCTTCCACATAACTTTCTATTAATGTACTTTGATACAGCACTTTGGGAACATCCAATTTCTTTTGCAATTACCTTTTGAAGCTTTCCCTCCTTATGGAGGCTGTCAATGATGGTTTTCTGCACAACTGTCAGGTCAGCAGTCTTTCCCATGATTGTGATTCCTACTGAACCAGACTGAGAGACCATTTAAAGGCTCAGGAACCCTTTGCAGGTGTTATGATTTAATTAGCTGATTAGAGTGGGACACTTTGAGCCTAGAATATTGAACCTTTTCACAATATTCTAATTTTCTGAGATTGTGAATTTGGGGTTTTCATGAGCTGTAAGCCATAATCATTAAAATAATGACAAATCAAGGCTTGAACTATCTCGCTTTGCATGTAATGAGTCTATCTCATATATTTGTTTCACCTTTTAAGTTGCATTACTGAAATAAATAAACTTTTGCATGATATTCTAATTTTTTGATTTTCACCTGTAGATGGGCAGAACTTCATGAAGAGCTTCATATTTAGCAGTATAGTTCTATGCTATTATTTTGCTGTAGCTTTCCTCAATTCAAATTTTAGATGTGGTAAAAAACATTTGGAAAAGTATACAATAGGTGCTCATTACATTTTGCAAAGGGTAAAAAATAATTGTATTACAACAAGTTACTGGTGAGATGCAATCGTGAATGTCTGTATAATGCAGAGCTTGCTGGGCAACTTTTATCAGTGTTTATTTAGCTCATGTTGGAAACTTTCCCAGAGCAATAAACAGTCCTTACACCCAGACACAGACACAAAGTGGGAATAAAAAAACTTCCTTTCAGTAAAGGTTGACATGATAACATGTTTCTATGATGTAGTTCTACAGATTTTGATTACCTATAATTTTATAATCTGAAAACATTTAAATCAAACAACTTAATTTCTACATCAATGCAATGCATCTTCCAGGACTGCTAAAACGCAATATTCGGTCAGTAATTCCAAGTTCCAACCATTCATCCTTTATGGCTTAACCAATTGGTGTTACAAGAAAAGAAATATATAACTAACAAAATTCCTATACCAGAGAAAAATATCCCATCCACCCATCTCTCAGCCCTGCTTTGCATATATTTCACTCCAACAAGCTGGGCAAATGGTGCTCCACTAGTGTCCCTTTATTGGGGCAGGGTGTATGTGTTACTATTGTGTTCAAGTAGAAAAGAAAAAGAATGCAGGTTTTCCCCAACTTCCGATGAACAGCATATTCTCCTATTTATTAATTGATTTATATGGCCACTCATTCTGTAAAAAAACAATTTTCATCAGTTCATAAGAATAATAAAACAATAAACAGGAAAACCACAATCACCAATTTATTAGATGGAACAATCATCACGTCTCCGACATCTCCCAACACCTTAGGGGAAAAGTCAGCACTTATGGCTTTATAGAAGGCAGTAAAACTTATGTGATTTTTAAAGCTACTATAAAATATTTTCATGTATAAATGCAAATATAAAAATGCATGATATAAATAGAAAAAAAATGTGGTATAAAGAAATTCAATGTTTTTAATTATGTCATGTTAACATATAAACTTGGGTACAGCAGTGTTCTACATGAGGTTGCTCTTGTCTTCAATTTGAGATTTGGAAACTATAATTGGTGGAAAATGTGGTAGTTCAAATAATCACTGAAGCTTCTTGATTAATTAGTTGCTAGTTAGCTTCTGAGTGAAATTCAGAGTTTTGGTTGTTACCTTTAAATTTATTCATGGTTCAGAATATGAATATTTTCAGGATTGTCTACTCCTAATTCTTCTTCTCCTTCTTCTCTGTGTATTCCCGCAAGTGCAGGGTCTGCTTTTTGGATCATTGAGCACCACTTTGCATGGTCAGCTGCTTCTCCAGGGTGCAGGACCACAGCTTGCATATCTTTGTTGATGGCATCTTGCCATCTCTGTTTTGGGCACCTGTGAGGTCACCAGCCATTGACTTCTAGTTGATAGGCAGTCTTGGCAATGGTGGAAGGTGCTGCTCTCAGGACATGTCCATACCAGCAGAGTTAGCCTTCTCTCATCTTCTCTATAATTGGTTCCACACCAAAATGTTGTCGAATGGTGATATTTGTGATGTGGTCAAGAAAGAAGATGCCAGATATCCAACGGAGCATTCACATTTCTATGGCATGGAGATAGCTTTTGGTCCCTGTTGTTTCTGCCCAGCATCAGTGCCATACAGTGCAACAGGACAGATGGTTGTCTTGTAAATCTTAGATTTAAGACGGGTTGGCATTTGTCTGTCACATAACACACCAGTGAGTGTGTTATGCATCCAGGCTGCATTCATCCTTGTTCACAGCTTACCATTGATGTCACCATAGCCTTGGAGGTAGGATCCCAGATACCAAAAAATGTCCATCTTCTTTAGGTTTTCTCTATTGATTGAAGCATTACAGGGTTGGTACAGTCTCTAAGTACTCCATTTTCTTGATGTTGAGGCAGAGTCTGAAATGGTTGAGGCAATCATTCCATGCTTGAACTTGCTTCTGTAGTTCACCTCTGGTGATGGAAACAAGCATAACATCATCAGCATAGAGCATAGTCCAGGGTGCGTTCTGCTGCAGGTCATGTGTGATGGTATCCATGACCAATAGAAACAAAAGTGGTGACAATGCAGAGCCTTGGTGTACCCCAACCATCACTGGGAATCTGTTGGAGAGGCCAGCTGGGCATTGTCCTTGCTGCTGGGGTTCTTGTATAGCATTTTGACCCTGTCAATGAGTGGTTCAGGTACTCCATGATCCCAGAGGTGATCCCAGATCACTTAGTGTGGGACATGATCAAATGCCTTCTCCAGGTCTAGGAATGTCATGTGTAGTTGTTTCTGTATGAGCTGATGAGCTGCAAAGACGGCATTAGTTGTTCCACATCCTTTAACAAAGCCACACTGGATGATGGTGAGTTGGGCAATGCTGTGAATGCATTGATCAAGGATTCTCTCAAAGATCTTCATAATGTGAGACAGAAGGCAGATTGGGTGATAGTTGGCAGAGTCAGCACCCTTGTTATTGAAGATGGGACCTATTATGTTTGTTAACCAATCAGTTTGTACATGGCCAGTGTTCATTAGAGCATCGAAAACTCAGACAGCCAAAGTATCCATGTGTCTCACACTTCCTTTAGTTTCCAGAAGTTCCATGGGCCCCCAATTTGACACCCTTGCTCTAAGTGTATAAATACTTTCAGAGGCATTATGTGAGCAATGCATTGCTTAACATATGGGAAAAAATTAAATTACAGCATTATAGGAAAATACTGGTCTGGCTCTCTACAATGGAGGCATTAATATATCCAAATCTCATTAATTTTTTTGGGGGGGGGATGTACTCTACAAAGATATTCTAAATGAGAGGGGTGAACTTAAATCTAGGCAACAATTGCAGAATCAAGGGTTAGATCTAGCTTGATGGCCGTATTTCCAGATTCAGTGAAGATATGAGAAAGGCGTTAAAACATGGGGTGTAAATAAAGAACCAATGGCATTTGACAAAATTTTAATGGGGATGGATGAAAATCTGATTAAAAAAAACATATAATTATTTTACTGAACTATAAAATGGAGGAAGAAATAGTAAAAAAAAATATGCTTGGGCAAAAAATTTCCGTTATAATGTAGAATTAGAGAAATGGCAAAAACTTTGGGACAGAAATTACAAATTGACTATGGCCTCAGCATACAAAGAAAACCTCTATAAAATATTTTACAGGTGGCATTTACCACCTGCAAGATTGGCGAAAATGCTCAGTAACCTGTCTGCCAAATGCTGGAAATGCAACCAGACCCCAGGCACCTATTACCATATGTGGTGGATGTGCAGTAAAGCAAGAAAATATTGGGAGAAAATACCTAACTGGCTAGAAATGATAATTGAACAAAATATTGAGTTTAAACCAGAAACATGCCTCTTAGGTATACTATTAGAGGGTTATGATAAAGCGACCACATATTTAGTGTTACATTTACTGATGGCAGCAAGGATCACATATGCTAATACTGGAAAAATATGAACATCCCACCGGACAAGGTTGTAATTAGAAAAATTTGGGACTGTGCTGAAATGGACAGAATAACTTTAAAAATTAAAGACAAAGAAGATTCAGAATACTATTGGACATAGAATAAATTTTATGAATAGATAAAAAAAGAGGTAGAAATTAGAGAGAACGTAAGATTATGAATGTTAATATTGTTAATATTGAAAAAAAGAATTATATAACATAGTAATTGATAAAAATGTAAATAAGCTAATGTAAGAAGAAATCTAGTTTAAACTTTTTGGTTATATTATTATTACTGCTATTATATTATTACTATCACTATTAGTTTGTGTGCTAATATTTATAACCAACCTTTTTTGGGGTTTTGTTCTACCGGTATTTGTAAATGATACTCTGACAATGCACTGTTTTTCAAAAATGTTTATGAATGAAAATTTATTTAAAAAAATAAAAAAATGAAGTGTTGCTATGCATCTTATCTGTTATATCTACAGATTTCATAGTCATATTTTCTAATTTCTTATCCAAGTAATTATAAATATGTTGAATAATGCAGGGCCTCGAATGATGTCTTAAAGTATATTCCTAGAAACCTCTTTCACTGGCATATACTTGCCGGGAAAAGTTCTTCAGCCATTCTGTCTATCTAATAATATGTAATCCAGTCTCCTTTTTGCTATATTCAATATAAGGATTTCACAGAATAGTTTGCAAATTCTTTTACAAAGTCATTATGCACAATGTTCACTGCATTGCCATGATAAATTGAACTAATAACTCTATAAAGGCAATCTGACACCCCTAAGCTCATGGATGCAATTTCTCTGGTTCTTAAGACTGAAATGATTGTTGTAGTCAGGTGTTCTCTAAGCATAATTTTCTTAGATATACTGTCACACAGTTCTTTGCAGAGGAAAACAGGAATTATGAAACTTCAGTTGGTATTCCCTAATTGAAATTGTGACCTACATTACACTGAAACTTCAATCTTAATTAATTGTTTGTAGCATATATTTTGTAATGTTTGGTTTAGCATAACACACACACACACACACACACACACAGAGAGAGTGGGGGGGAATGAGAATGTATAGTAATCTACCCAGAATCTTTCAGTTGGGGTAGATATAAAAATGAGAAGGAAGGAAGGACTTATTTACAAGAATTCCTTATGCATTGAACTCATTTTTATTAGCACTTGGGGAAAAGAATGTATGATTTATTCTGACAAACTCCTAGTTTTACTTAACTCAAATCTAGGCATTGACCAATCACATGATTTATCTGTTTGTGAGAAACACAATTATATAAGAACATTTTTGAAGTTATTTGTCTTTCGTATGTTCGTATTATGTTTGGTCAAAATGATATATATCATTTTGCTTGGATCACACACTGCCTTTCAGTTGAGCCTTTTATCTTATACTGTAAATCGCTGCCCATTTAGACAGAAAACAATATATATAATTTATGCAATCAAAATATGGTATAATTTTATCAACTTTTAAACAGTACAATATTTCTATATTATAACAGAGAACCCTGCTCTACTAAACAAACAAATGTAATTCCTTTACAGTAGTTAAAATACTAAATTATACTGAATGCATTCAATACCGCAACAAATAAGATTAAGAGATATTCATTATTAAAGTTCTATCTCTATGTAACCACAATGGATATGTCCAACTAGGGCAAATTTTACTTTTTTTTTTTTTGTATACCAATTAATGCCAATAATTTTGAAATAAACATGACACATGAAATTGTGTACAAATTAGAAACTATAGTAGGCTAGAAAACTTAATTGCTAATAGAAAATCAAATTCAAGGTGCCGGTTGTCAACTGTAAAGCCCACCATGACCTGGACCAAGGTTATTTGAAGGATGTTCGTCTGATGGGACCAAGAAAGCCTTCCCATGGTGATGTGAATAAAGCGGGAATTATAAGAAATAAGGTGAATAAAAGTAGAAATCATACAAAGTCAAATACATAAAGTCAGATACATGAACTCTAAAAGACCCTCTCTATTCACATTATTATGAAAGAGAAACGTGCTGGTTAAAAAGTATATTAAAGGCAGCTGAACCCCATTGGTAGTAATATATCTTCTAATGAGGCTTAGCTGTCACCCATCAGGAAAACTAAGAGTATGTTCTGGTAGATGACCAACTCTGATAATGGGAAGAAGCTAAGCAATTACATTATAGAGTTCTTCATAGTTACCTAACCTATGACCCTGTGTCAAACACACTGATTCTACACAGAACCAAAACTACAGAAATACAGCCATATGGAAGGGAAATGCATATGAAACAAAGTTACATATACTTAAGATAGAGCCATAAATTTCTGCATTTGACCATTACAGCTTTTAAAGGAAAGTTGTAAACTATGAAGTGATGGGTTAGCAAAGTTATTATCTAACATATATGGTTTTATAATTAGTAAAGTGTAATGTATGGTGAAGTATATTGTATATAATGATTTTATAATTAATAAAGTGTAATATATGGTTTTATAATTAGTAAAGTATATTGTATGTAATGGTTTTATAATAAGTAAAGTATAATGGAAGCATAACATGATTATAATGTAACGGAACTATGTGACCATATATGGAGAATGAATGAGCTCATTGAATCCTGTGTCTTAGATATGTATAAAAACAAGGAAATCATAATCATTCTTTGTTCAGATTTGCTGGAACCAAAATTGCACTGAACCTTTGCGCAAATAAATGTATCTGTCTGACCCAGGAAGGTTTTTCAGTCTTTCCTTTCTATAACAATGGAGTCTGCTTCCCTTGGAACAGCATTTCTAGGAAATAAGATTGGCCCCCATTTTGACAGTCTTTCAATAGGCCCTGAAGACATAGCTTTGGCAATGTGGCTGGAGAGCCCAGGGTGGTACAGAGCCTAACAAGTAGTTATTGGTATATTGTAAATAAATCACAGACAATACTTATGTAACACATGAGAAACTACTGAAATCAAAATTCTTGTCTCTCACACGGACAGTTCCTTTTGGAATCCCTTTGGATTATTGTTGCTTGTAGATTAAAAAAGGATGCATAATCATTCAGGAGTCTTAATATAATTTTGTAATTTAAGTTTGTTTCTATCATAGAATTGAAGGAGATGAGAATCCAAGTTCTTTTAATGGAAAGTAATCTTTCTGAATTCAGAAAGTAGTCACTTGTAGATGTTTTGCCTTTATCTTTCTCTGCCAAATTGATCAGTTGATTTTTTAAAAATAGTAATATTACCCTTGCAGCAGGTTTGCATCCCATTAGATGTCCTCCATAGGTACAATTTTAAAGGAAATTTTCCTGAAAAGACATTGGCTAAGATAGTGAGTCTGTAAATTATTACACTGTTTGAATGCTGACAGAGCTTGGAAAAAAATAAGCAGCTTCTTCAACCATTACACCCCAAGAGGTGTGTTTTTCAATTAGATGCAATAGCTGACAAAGCCTGAAACCAAAATATTGTTCAGTTGCTGAATTTTTTTTAAAAAAGAAATTAGTTGTTTAACAATTTTGTGTACAGTATATGGCCTTGCCTTTGGTTTCTGCCATGGGAAGTAACTCCAAATGACATTCCTGAAAAAGCCTAGAAAAGTATTTGTTTGGAAAAGAAGTCTAGCCGAACAGAAGTAGAATAAACTATATTACACTACAATTGTGCACTTCCTAATGCGAATCTTCATTTTACTTGTTTTCTTTCTGTCTCTTGGAAGTGTATCCTTATTAAGTTCTGCAGTAGCTTATGTGAATATATTCTGTCCTATTAGGAATTTTTGCAAGAGGCAAAGTTGTAACATAGCAACATTAGCCAAATTAATCTAGTATGTGCTGGTTTGGTACAGATTTGTTAGATTAGAACTTTGAAGATCCAACCCATTTAGTCATGACAACTACTGATAATTTTGGGCCACAATGAACCTAGGAAAGCTTAAACCTACAGTGCATACATGAATTATCTATCTATCTATCTATCTATCTATCTATCTATCTATCTATCTATTGTAAGCAATAGTTTGTGAAATTCCAAAAAGGAGAAGGAAAAGAAATCAAAGAAATTGAAAGTGTGGGAATAAAAAAATAAATACAGTGTAATTTGCAATAAAATTATTCATTATATTTATCCATATCTTTCTATTCTTGCAAACTATCTTTTCTTCCATCATTTCCATACACCAATTCATATATTATATTTTGTTATTCCAACTTAAGTACTCTATCTTTTTGAGTTTACCAAAAGTACCTGAAGATGACGTTCTTGGTTTTCTCCTTCATCTCAATCTATGTTGCTCCCACTAATTCATTAATGCTACTCAGGAGACTATTGTTTCCTCAGATTGCATTCATTTGGAATGTTGAACAATTTTCTCACAAAGTAATTCTTCCATTATCATCATTCATTGGAGCATAACAGGCAATTATCACAACCTATGGATTTCTTCTTTTATACTCTCAACAAATTTATTGTTACCAATTCATACTTACTGACATACATTTAACCCTTTCATTCACTAACTACACTTCTGTTCCAGTCACACCACACACACACACACACACACACAGCATGAGTGGAGTAAGTGTGTTTATTTCATAATACCAATCCCACAATCATTCCCCAAGTCCCTATTCCATATGAGTAATCCTTTTAAACTCTGTTCCAAACAACCTGGACACAACAAAGACAATTGGGAAGTCAAGCCCTATTTTATTTTATTATAACATATCCAAGTACTTAAGGCATTATTCTTTGAAACATCAGTAACAACTACATAAACATCATCAGGAAGTAGTCTATATTAAACATATATTAAATATAATATGTGATATGTACAAAACATGACAAAATGGACCATTCACTTCTTTTAAATCTAAAATATGGGAAGTACTTCTATATTGTTCGTAACACAATCTAAACTCAAAAACTATATATAAAAAGAAATTTAAAAAAACACCTAAACTTTTATACATCTTTTAAATTATTTATGTTTATGAAAGAAAAAATATGAAAAACAAAAAATTGTATTACTGTTTATACGAATAATCAAAGCATGACTACTAATCTTTAACATTTCTTCCATGGTATTTATAAAAAGATAGCTCATAAATAAAAAGTGATTAGTGAATGATAATCTGCAAATGTTTGCACATAAATAAACAAAAAAATCCTTAATCAATCCATAACTGAACTCAAACCTTAAAGAGAAAATTAAAAAAAACAAAAACCTGAAAGTGAATACAGCTTCAGGATCCAACAGTATTTCTACAATATATAACAAGATATTTGAAGAAATTGGGTTAAGATTTAACTCAAATAATGAGCAAGATTCAGAAATTCAATAAACTTACTTTGTCATGGAATAATAAAGAAATAAAAGATTTGAGTTGCCCAGAGCTATGCAGACCTATTTCCTTACTGAATATAGATTATAAGCTTTTCACAGCATTACTCACAAAAGAATAAATGGTTTTCAACTGTAATAATACATCCTGATCTGACTGGATTTCAACTAAACAGATACACAAGTGACAACCTCAGAGATATTTTATTTATTTATTTATTAAATTTATATATTTATATATTTATTAAATTTATATACCGCCCTACTCCCAAAGGACTCAGGGCGGTGTACAGTTGAAGGAAATATACATGTAATAAAGGAATTGAAAAAACCAATTTAAAATATAATTAAATAGTTAGGTTCGGATATAGTATTGAATTAGATCATTTCAAGTTTCTGGGGCAGATTCAGAATATAAAATTTAAAGTAGTTTTTAGACGAGGTTAGGTCAGGCCGGCCTGCTTGAAAAGAAAGGTTTTGAGGGCACAGTGGAATGTACGAAGATCCGAGATTATCCGAATCTCTGAGGGCAGCTCATTCCAGATGGTAGGTGCTCCCACAGAGAAGGCTCTCCCCCTGGGGGCCGCCAGCCAACACTGTTTGACCGACGGTACTCTGAGAAGTCCCTCTCTATGGGAGCGTACTGGTCTGTGGGAGGTTATTGGTGACAGAAGGCGGTCTCGTAGGTATCCCGGTCCTAAGCCAAGGTTTTCAATCTTACTGACAAGATAAATTAAGCAAACAGGGGCTTTGACCTTTCTTGATGCAGAAAAAACCCAATCTGGAATGGACCTTCACACTGCAGTTTTGAAAAAAAGGATGAGTGGCATTTGTAATTTTTTTCATATTGAACAAAGTATTTATAAAGAACAAAAAAATTGAGATAATAGCATGTCATGCTAAATGGACAAGACATTATTGCTGTTCTGACCCAGCCTTAGCAGAAGCAAGAATCAGATTCCTGGTCATGAAAAACCTCTTTATTTACCTCTTGTGAATTAATTGCATTCACCCACTGAAAAGTCCAGGCAATAGTCCTTCAAGCGGTTAACTGTAGTAAGAAACCTTACGATAATTGCAAGGCCATGAGCTCCCAGCTGAAAGGCTGCATATTAAGTTCTGGCAAGCAGTCTTTGTGACACAAAACACAATGGGCAAAATCTTCAGAAATACTAACTGTTGTCTCCTACAACAACCACTCCCCTTTCCTTCTATTTATTCCCCAGCCAGGGAGGGGCCATTCAGCATCCACATGTCCTTTGCTTCCCGAGTCAACTCCTTATCCTCCATTGTTCACCTCTCCTAAATGCTCTATGCATATGTGTGTCTGGAACAGGCTCCAGCTGTTCTTCCTCCTCACTCATATCAGTGTCCAAAGGCAGCTGGCTCTCTGCTGGCTAGGAAATGTCGGACAGCCCGGGTTCTATCTCTGTGTCTGACATAGAACATCCATCAGAGCTTCCCCAGACTCCAGAACTTGCCCAAGTTCCTCCACAACCTCCCCGTTGTCCAAGCCTGCCACCAGCTCCACTGGCAGCTGGCGAGCCACAACACTTACCCCTTTCTCCTTCTCTATTTCTGCTGGCATTAAAATTATTAGCAATGCAAAAGTTAAGAAAATAAAATCTCAGATGTTGGACTAGCACATGAATTGAAATTATATAATATTATACTTAACTCCTTAGTACTTTAATGGAATATACTTATATAGCAATATGATTTTGATTTATGTTATTGGATTATTAAAGAAAAAAGCAGATTGGTACGTGATTGAGCAGAGAAGGAAAAGCAAAATCTGCACCTAGTAAAGGACTTCAGCATTTACTGTAAAATAGTTAAAATACTTAGGAGTTTGACAAAAATGATAGGGATTTATTTAAATCTTTTTTCCAAGATGGAAAAAAATAACAATAGTATACAGGGTAGACCGGCTCGGGCGAGTAGGTAGCGATGGCGGCAGACAGTTCAGAGAACCGGTAGCAAAAATCCCTTCCCACACAGCTTGCTTACCTTCGCCCACCTGCCTTGCTTCATTTGCTGTAATCCCTGCAATCCATTACAGCAGCAAGCAACTGAATCTCCCTGCCTGCAATAAAGCTCATCGGTGAGCAGCTGTAGCTGCCTGCCTGCCTTCCTGCCTCCCTTGTACCTTTGCTGGCTGAGGAATTCTGGGAGTTGAAGTCCACAAGTCTTAAAGTTGCCAAGGTTGGAGACCCCTGTTCTATAGGGTAAGTTTTTTTCCCCCTTTGGGAGCTTTAAAAAAATAGTTAATTGGGGTTTTTTTTAGTTGTTCTTTTTTTAGACCTAGCCATTTAAAGTTTAGGAAGTTTTAAATTTAGCTGCTTTTATATAAAAATAAATTAAAATAAAATAATATTTATGCAGCTTTCTGAGATTTTGTGTGTTTCTGTAGTTTTTCACTCTAATTACACAAAGACACAAAATGTCACAAAGCTGTATGTAGAATTTTGTGTGTGTAAAGTGTGAAAGTTAGTTTTTTGGGCTTTTTGTGGCTGTGTGAGGTTCCTGCTTGTTTTAGGGGCCATTTTGGGTCTAGCACAGCTGCTTTTACATTGTGGGTGAGCCAGTTATGTTGTGTGTGTATAAAGTGTGAAAGTTGGTTTTTTGGACTTTTTGTGCCTGTGTGAGTTTCCTGCTTGTTGCAGGGGCCATTTGGGTCTAGCACAGCTGCTTTTACATTGTGGGTGAGCCAGTTGTGTTGTGTTGTGTTTTGTAGGTTGAAAAAGGGCAAAGAAGTGACACTGACTTGCCATGCCCACCTGACCAACAAGCCACGCCCACACAGTCACCTTATCACCAAGCCCCACCCACTAATTAAGCCATACCCACAGAACCGGTAGCGAAAATTTTTAGATTTCACCCCTGGAGTAGACTAAATCTGTTTTTTAGCTAAAATGACTTGCAGACCATTAAAATGGACATTTTACCAATATTTAATTTTCTTTTGTAGAAGACTCCTGTCTTCTTGAAAACGAACCATTACTGGCATAGACAATGGATTACATATGAGCCAATAAGAGACCAAACTTGAATTCAAATCTCACAGAATTCAAAAGAGCAAGATGGATTGGTAATTAGTATTACCATGCAAGTTAAATGTTTCAAGGGGAACTTTAAAAAGCATATTCATTCTTCTTATAGGCTATTATTCCAACATGTTGAAAGAATCCTTCCTTCCTTCCTTCCTTCCTTCCTTCCTTCCTTCCTTCCTTCCTTCCCAACAATAATCACTATACTACAGTACTATGTTTCCCTGAAAAAAAGACCTATCTGAAAATAAACCCTAGCCTGATTTTTAAGTGTACACCTAATATAAGTCCTACCCCAGTTAGGAACCCATCAACTCTGTCCCACCATCTGTGGGAGTTAGAGGGATGCAGGTGCCCAAATGGCATCAGCCTGCGCATCTCAGATCAGCTGCAGTGTGCCATAAAAAGCATAGCTGATGAGGGGCGAGTGGGTGGCAGGCATGTACATGGACTCCACTGCAGCAGCAGTGCAAATGCTTTACTCTACTCCTGCAATGGAAAAAAAGCAAGAAACCCACCAAAATGCCAACTCAATGAGAGGGGATTGATTTTTCTACAGATGGTTTCAGGAGGGTGTGCTGAATTAACTCAGGGTGGCGCATTGCTGCAGCACTGCCACCAAACAATCAGATAAGGAATGGGGCAAAGGAGCCCAAGGGGCGGAGCATGGTGCCACTCCACCCCCACCCCATGCCTTACCTAATTATTCAGTGTCAGTGCTGCAGCAATTCACTACCGTGAGTTGATTCGGTGCAGTCTCCTGAAACCATCTGCAGAAAAATCAATCCCATTGCATCAAGTTCGCATTTTGGCACAGAAATGGACAGAGCCTTAGAGCTTTGAGTGAGTTTCTTGCCTATTTCCTGCTGCAGGATAAAACAAGCGTGGATGAGCAAAGCTAGAGGAGCACTGGAGGATGACATAGGATGGGTGGAGGTGGAGTGGGTGGAATGGAGTGCGCAGGGCTTGCAGCATGGTGCCAGCCCCACCCCACCTCCTGCCGCTGTCAAGGTTCTGACAGATGCTCTAATTAGGTGGCACTGTCAGATGCACTGTGTAGCTGCCTCTGTGAAAAAATAAGATATTCCCCTCAACATAAACCCTAGTGCTTATTTTGGAGCCCAAAAGAAAATAAGACTGAGTTTTATTTTGGGGGAAACACGGTATAATGACAATTATATTTCTTATTAATTGCTGAGACCTATCTAAGCATTATTATATTATAATGAGGTGGTGTGGTATGGTGTGAGGTGGTGTGGTATGGTATGGTGTGGTGTGGTGTGGTAGGGACAAATAAACTGGATGACAATGTGATAAGAAGAAACTGTACAGGAAAAATATATAGGAAGGAAGAAAAACATGTATTGGAACTTCAGAAGAAAAATAATAATCACCAGTCAAGAAAAGGGTCCCAGATGGCAATTAAACTTTATGGTGCTCAGGCTTATACTTCTTGCTTATTTCCATTTCAACAGTTTCAGCACATGGAAGTCTTCCATTGATTCCCTACCACTCAGAAACAACAAGTAATTATTTCTGATAGGAATCAAAATCTTCCTGTTATGTAATACTTCTCTTGGATTGCTAGTACTTCAAAATGATATAGCAGTTGGGTGTTTTTTTTCTTTTGGGATGCATGGTGGTGGTGTTAAGAGACCATTATTGGTCTCTAACATCACCACCATGTTACTTACCACTACCATGACACCTCTAATTATATATATATTGGTATTGTTATTATGATTATTATTACTCTATTGTCTTGCATGTCCACCGAGAGCTTCTGCACCGGAGATAAATTCCTTGTATATCTACTCACACATGGTCAAATAAAGTATTCTATTAAATAAATCACCTCACATCCAAAGATGAACTATAGCTATTTTTCTATTTTCAGATAGGAAGGATTAAGTCCTTAGGATGGATATTCAGCATTCACTTGAAGCATTTACTTTAAAAAGGGAAAGAGAATCATTGTAATTATCCTGAAAAAGGTTCTACGGATGGCTTGAATGTGGAAATGAGAGAATGTGGGAATGAGAGAAAAAAATTTTTTTGTCCGTGTTCATAAAACATGTCTTACAACTACTTAAAAAAACAATCTAATGAATAGCAAATATTTTGAATCTCATTTGTACCTGCCAAGAAAATATAGATATAATTTCTATAACAATACAAAGCTAATTTATCTTGGTTACTATTAAAAAACTCATCATAATCAGTTACAAACAATACATAAGAAGAAAAATGAAAATCTCTAGATATGAAAATTCTATTATCATCTTTCCCTATAGTTCAAAATGCATGGCTTTTCTTTGTACAAAAAAACAATTTGATAACTCATATATATGAGTTAGACCTTTTATCTTTCTTTCTGTACAAAGATCTCCTGACACTAGGAAAAAAAAAACTCCTGTCTTCATCAGTCACTAGGGCAAAAAATGGGCAATGAAATGAATGAAATGAAATATCTAAAAGTAAAACTCGCTCAGCCAATATTAATTTTAGACAGCAGCCTAACAAGATCAGTGCTTTTTAAAATTTGGGAAGAAAGTGAAAAAATGAAATAAATATCTATGGAACAGTTTCAGTTTTCTCACAAGATGATGGAGATATACATATTATGTTGCTTTATAAATAACACACAAACTTCAGAAATTTCCAAATTTTAATGGCACAATTACATGTGTGTTGGCCATCCTCAAATCCAAATTGCTGTGGTACAAACTTACAGTTTTTCAGATGATGTCATCTGAAACATCATTTCCCAATCTATTAGTGTGGTGGCCTAAAGTTAGATTTAATTATTCTGCTTTAAAGTGGTGTTTTAATAGAAAGTTTACTTTTACTAAAACTTTTAGTAGAAAGTTTACTTGGCACCTGAGAAACTGAAGGGAAAAAAGACTTAGAGGGTATCCTTTAGGTACAAAGAGTTACTTTTTAGTCAAGGTACATAACAAGAAATTACATTATTTCCCTTCTGGCTAGGAAGTTTTCTAAAAAGTTGAAAATCAATAGGTTTCTGGAGTAAGACTGCCAGAAAATAAACTGTGAATACCTCTCCTTAACATGATACAACCAAGAAATTTTAAAACATTCACCATGTCTCCCTCTTTTATTAATTTCCAACAAATATCAAAGTAAGGTACCAATAACATTAGACTGAAAAAAATAATGTGGAAACAGATCTAGATCACAATAAAAATGCTTGGCATCACACATCTCTAGTTAAAACTTAAGCAGTATTTGTTAATACCATAGTAGACATTTTTGAAGCACTCCAAGCAATAGAACAGAATGTGGGATAAGAAGCTGTTGGCTAGAACAATGCACAACAATCCTAATAATCATAAGGGGCAGTGTTAACCAAAGGGAGAAATCACACAAATGAACAGGAGGAATTAGGCAGTTACTCCTATAAGGTTAAAAGTCAGTAGTCAGCAACTCTCTCCACTAAAGTGCTTCAATCTAATTAAATCAACTTCTAATAGAACTGTACTCCATCCATAAAGATCATTAGATATACAGAAAAGGAATAATTCTTAAGCAACCTGTTAAAATGCAACTGTTTGGCTTCCTAACTGACCACTTCTGAAAAACATCTTTCTTATCTTTATTTTATTTTTATTTTTTTAAGTTGTAGTCTATCATTATTTAATTATTCCGTGTTTTAATATATTGCTCTAAAAATGAAGGGAAAGAAAGAGAAAAAGTAAAGTAAATCAAAACATCAAAAAACCTACAAACCCTTTCCTTTCTATCATCATCTCTTGTCCTTAGTTGCTATGCTTTTTTTGACTTGCCTCCCATATTCCTCTCTTGGATTTTTATCTCTGTCTGCATCTACTTCTTTGCTCTGTTTGCATCTACTTCTTGGCTATTCAATCTATTCTCCGATCACTACCCTCTTCCAGTGCCTAGATTCCAAAGTATCTGCTCAAACCCCTATCTCCTGTTCAAAAGTATCTTCCTGTATCTCCAATTCTCATTTCAACTCTCTTAAAATATTTTCCCCCTGGTTTAATTCATCAATCACTGTTATTTTTATTATTATCTCCTACTTGTCTTCTTCTTTTATTTGCTAGTTTTTCAGTTCTATCTTTTCCTCCATTCCTTCTGTTAGTTTCTCCTTTTCTGAGCGTCTAGATCTTTATTCATCATCCCTTGTATAATATTTTCCATTTTTCCCATGATCTCCTTAAATCTTTTCTCCATGATGTCCTTTGTGCTTTGGAAAATCAATGCTATCTCCTTCAAAGTTCCACTTATTTCTTCCTTATGAAGCATCTTATTTTGTTTTTTTAAAAAATCTCACTTTTATCCAGTAGTCCAAGAACTATTGATTCAGACTTAAAGTTTCCCTTCAAGAAGTACGCTAATCACAGTTTTTTGTATCCCATAGGGCAGTGATGGCTAACCTTTTTGCCATCGCGTGCCAAAAGCGGGGGGAGCGCAGTGGGGTCACACGCACACGTGCCCACATCCATAATTCTATGAGCCCTGCCCCCCTGTTTTTGGCACACGATGGCATGGTGGGCCCGTTTTTTGCTCTCCTCAGGCTCCAGAGCCTTTCTAGGAGCCTGGGGAGGGCAAAAACGGCCTTCCCCACCCCACCAGAGGCCCTCCAGAGGCTGGTAACAGTGTGTTTTCTGACTTCTGGTGGGCCCAGAAGGCCTGAAAATCAGCTGGCTGGTATACGCATGTGTGCCAGAGCTGAGTTCGCGTGCCCACTGATATGGCTCCGCGTGCCACCTGTGGCACCCGTGCCATAGGTTCGCCATCACGGCCATAGGGAATCAATCAGTTCCATTTAAATAGTCCCAGAAGTTATCAAAAGCCTCTTTACGTCCCGGAGACGACTTCCGGCTCCAGATGGCAGCAGACGTTGTTTGGGCTCTTTGCCCCAGCGTCTGAATTCCCCCCCGCTTGGAGGCCCCTCAGGGCTGGGTGCCCTGGTTTTGGAGTATCCGCCGTTAAGGGCAGCTCGCCAGGGGTCCCCTGCCTCAATTCCAGGGGCTGGGCGGCCAATGCTGGCGCGCCCGAGGCTCCAGCGAGTGTGGGTAGCACGCAGCGGCCATTCCAAGGCCGTTCCGTGCCTATGTGCCTGTAGGACCCAGTGTATATCGAAATTAAGGCAGCAGGTAAAGAGGCGATCGGAAGAGGAAGAGATGCAGGCCGGAGAATAATTAGAAAAGGAGAGACTTTGACTGGCGAAGCAACGAGGTGTCCTGCGGGTGAGAGGGGGGGCTGAAGTTTCTCCCCCCCCCCTTGTAGCTGGGAAGGGCGCCGTAGTTGAGAAGAAAGATGGAGAAAAAATAAGGAGACCTCTTACCTTGCTGATTTTCTGTGGAGAATGGTGGAGGCAGAATTTGGGAAGGGAGGCTGGAGCCCCCTGTCCTTCTGGAGAAACATGGCTGGAGCTTGATTTCCTGCTTCTTTGTATATAATTGATGACATCACCCACCTCTGGTTTCCTGTTTGACCTACTCTACAAGCCAGACTCGTTGCTCCTGTGAGCGCCCTCTGGTGGATCGTGAGGAAATAGAGCTGATTTTTAAGAGAACCTTCTCTTTCTGGATGCTTGTGCCTACCTGAGGACCTCTCATTCTTTATTACTGTAAGATGGCTAAAGGACAAAGACCAGCTACAGCTGACATGGAAAAAATTTTGGAGAAATTGGCAAAATTGGATGAGAAACTTGATAAACTTGATGATTTGCAAAAAGGGCAATTGGAAATAAAATCTGAAATGGTAGTTATGAAAAAAGATTTAAGTGCTGTTCAACAGGTGGCTGAGGACAACAAGAAAAAGGTGGGAGGTTTGGAGGGGGAGGTGCGGGCAATCCAGAAGAGGGAAGAAATGAGAGGAAACGTAATTTTAACTTCACAGCTGGATAGAATGTCTTATTTTCTCAGGTTTCAAAATGTGGAAGAGGTGGACCAGGAAGATCTGCGAGAAGTGATGGTTAAATTGTTGGGCGAATTTATTGAAAGAGGTTTGGATTTTATGAGATGGGACATGGATCTAGTTTATAGAGTAAACTCACAATATGCAATTTTACATAGTGTCCCAAGAGAGGTCCACATTAAATTTGTGAGAAGGGAAACGAGAGATGAAATACTGAGAACTCAAAGATCGGGGGCGCTGATATACAGGGGCAAGGAGGCCACCATTCTGAAGCAGATCCCTAGACAGGTACGAGAATTAAGAAGAAATTATTATTTTTTATCAAGTAAATTGTACCTTAAGGGAATAGGCTTCAGGTGGTTGATGCCGGAAGGTTTGATGATTTTCAGGGAGGGCAGTAGGAAGAAAATTAATAGTGTGATGGAGGCTCAGGCCTATCTGGAGCAACATAAGACCCTCCTAGAGGGTGAAGATACAGGAACCGAGGAAGGGGAGGTATTAGATGATCAAGGAACAGGGGCGGGCAAGGCCATGGCGGTCCGGGAGGAAGGGGGTGCTAAGGCCAGAACCTTGAGATCTAGAACCAAGAAATGATGAAGTGAGAGGAATCTATTATTTTGTGCCTTTTATGATATCTCTTATTTTTGTAAACTTTAATATTACTCTGGATATTGAGCTGATATTTTTATATAAATCCGGTTGCTAAATCTGAAATTTTAATAAGGGAAGATCTGCTGTATGTGAAAAAAAGTAATTATATATTATCTTTGTAAAAGGATAATGAAAATTCCACATATTGTAAGCGATAATATTGTTTATTTTTAACCAATAAAAACTTTTATAATAAAAAAAAAAGCCTCTTTACGTCCCCTTTACAAGTTCAAATTTCTAGCATAACATTCAGGGGTCACTTTAATTAAATAACTTCCTTGTTCTCGTATTTGAGTCTCCAGTAGTTGTGGGGTAGTTAGATATAACCAGTAAATATTTCCACAATCCTTCATATAAGTATTCCCAGACTTCTTTATTTTCCTTTCATCAGCAGGTGGCGCTCTCAACTTAAATTGAGCCTGGAGGCTGTACGGATCTGGATGGGGAGGAACAAGCTTAAGCTCAACCCTTCCAAGACTAAGTGGCTGTGGTTCCCGGCATCCCGATATAGTCAGCTGACTCCATCGCTGACTATCGGGGGCGAGTCTTTGGCCCCCGTGGAGAGGGCGCGCAATCTGGGAGTCCTCCTGGATACGCAGCTGTCCTTAGAGCAGTGCTTCTCAATTATTTTCTGTCATGCCCCCCTAGGAAGAAGAAAACATTTTTCGCCCCCCCCCCGCGCGACTGTAAATAGTATCATTATTAGAAAAAGGTCTGTTCTCCTTGAAAGGGAGGAGCATGCGCAGTCACATGTACTGGCTTAATGCTCACTATCGATGCAAATGTCAGCAGCGGTAGCCCGATTTCTTTAGCAAGTTTGATTAATTGGGGCAGCGTTATGTTTCACAGGAGAAGGTCATTGTCAGTCATTTGAGCATCAATTGGGCGCACATCCATCGGGCAACAAAGTAAGTGTGGACGGACATCCCACACTAAAGATGGCTCCAAGAGGCTCGTGTCACAAGGGTTTTGGACAGCCAATCAGATGCCGAGGTCAAATGCGCCCCCTTTTACGGAGCCTCGCACACCCCCTGGGGGGCGCGCCCCACTATTTGAGAAGCACTGCCTTAGAGGAACATCTGACAGCTGTAGCCAGGGGGACCTTTTGTCAGGTTCGCCTGATTCGCCAGTTGTGCCCCTTTCTTGATCGGGATTCCGTGTGCACAGTCACCCATGCCCTCGTCACCTCTCGCCTGGACTACTGTAATGCTCTCTACATGGGGCTCCCTTGAGGAGCACCCGGAGGCTCCAACTGGTCCAGAATGCAGCCGCGTGGGTAATTATGGGAGCTACATGGCGCTCCCGCATAACACCACTCCTGCGCGAGCTGCACTGGCTCCCAGTGGTCTTCCGGGTGCACTTCAAGGTGTTGGTTACCACCTTTAAAGCACTCCATGGCATAGGGCCCAGTTATCTTCGAGACCGCCTTCTGCCACCGACGACCTCCCATCGACCCATGCGCTCCCACAGAGAGGGCCTCCTTGGGGTGCCATCAGCCAAGCAATGCAGGCTGGTGACCCCCAGGGGGAGGGCCTTCTCTGTGGGGGCCCCCACCCTCTGGAATCAGTTGCCCCCTTAGATAAGAAGAATCCATGACCTCCGTGCCTTCCGCCGTGCCTTAAAACATTTTTTTTCCAACAAGCCAAGCTGGCCTAAGCAAAGCCTTTTAAATGATTTTAAATTGGGGTGTTTTTTAAATTTGGGCCAATTTAAATATTCTTTTTAATTTGTTCTTAATGTTTATATTGTGTGTTTTTACTTGGCTGTACACCGCCTTGAGTCCCCAGGGAGAAGGGCGGTATAGAAATCCAAAAATAAATAAATAAATAAAAATAAATAAATTTTAATGTTGCCACTAGTCAGTCTAATTTTAGTTATTTTGATCATAATTTTAATTGTATTTCAATTATAGAAGCAGGTTAAGTTTTTAAGTAAATAATTCCAGTGTTTTAAAATGCCTTTCCATTGCATGTCTTTCCAGTTTAAGAGTCCAATTTGCTGTATTTTTAGAGATTTGTTGTTTTTCTCTTTTTAAATCCTTTCCTTCTGATCTGGTATTTTTCTCAGAATGATTAATTGCTGCTTTAACAAATAATTCTGAGCAAGTAGTTCTAGATTATTCCTTGGGGTTAGATTTTACATGAAAAGGAATCTTCTTCCTGAGTTCCAGTCACTGTTCACCTACTTCGCTCCAGCACCAGTCTTAGTTGTTCCTCAGTTTTCCCAGCTTTGTGACAGCCATCTTTATGCTGCCTCTTCTCCTCACTGTGGCTGAGATGGAAAAACAACACCAGGTCAGAACCCCCATGCAAGGGAGTTGATACTATTGGCTTCCAGCTTGGCACCACAGGCATCGCGGACGGTCTTTGCAGACCGCCAGCCCCGCAATCCATAAAAGTCGCTTTTGACGCTTTTGAAAAAAAGTCACTTTTTAATCTGCTGTCTAGTGGCTTGGAAACCTCTCCTTCGGGAGAAGAAGGAGAGGTGAGACGGTGGGTTAGGGTAGAGCTCCCCAAAAAGCTCCTGGTATAATTCCAGGGGCTTGGAGGGTGAGAGCTCCCCAGCTATCCCACTCAAGCTCCGGATCCGGGACGACTCTGTTTTGACAGAGCCAGACATCGCGACCAGCTCTGCTGTCAAAAGAAAGATTTAAAAAGCTTCAGTAGCAGATGGAGCGGAAGCAGGAGATCAGGCTGATTGCAAGTATAACTACTAAGCTCCAAAGTTACACTGTTGCTAAAGGACTTTTTAGAGCTGGAGGCTTGAAGATGGCACTTCTGGCTTGGGAGTGAAAGTGAAAGTTAAAAAGGAAAGTGCCTTTTGCAATTTGTTTTGGAAGTGTTTTAAGTGTTCTAAGCTGCTGGATTGAGAGTTGGATGGAAGAAAAGTTAACACATTTGACAATTTTTTAAAAAATCTATAAAATTGCTGCAAAATTGTTTTAAAGAGTTTGTGGACTTTTAAAAATAAAAAGACTCTTTTCAACTTAAGATGGCTGCCAAACAAGCTAAATCTGTAATTGCTAAAGAGGAGGCGGGTCTCCAATGGTGTCAGTTGTGACACAGAAGGCACAACTTCCTGCTGACCCACAGAGTCAGGAGCCCTCCATGAAAGAGTTTAAAGAGCTCAAA
This sequence comes from Ptyas mucosa, assembly GCA_012654045.1. Taxonomy (NCBI): domain Eukaryota; kingdom Metazoa; phylum Chordata; class Lepidosauria; order Squamata; family Colubridae; genus Ptyas; species Ptyas mucosa. The sequence goes on from WNWU01013428.1 coordinate 1,967,067, forward strand.
AAATTTATAAAAGAAGCTATGACTAGCCAAACTGCGGCTATGAATGATTTAACAGTAGCTATGGAGGGGAAATTTAAAGAAGTTGCTTCAGATATAAAAGAAATTAAAGAGGTTGTGCAAGAAAAGCATGATGAAAGAAGAGAAGATATCATTCTGGCAGTTTCAGGATTGGCAAATCATTTTGTTCAGCTGGAGAGGAGAGTAGAAAAGATCAATGAGGCTACCCACAATCTGGAAAATAAGTTGGGGGAAATTGTGACCAAAACAGAAAAGGTGGATGATGATGTGATTATGCTACAATATAGGTCCATGGAATTTGCTTTGAGATTGAGAGGTTTAAAAGAAAATACTCGTGAAAACTTAAGAGAGATTTGTGCTGAGGCCTTGGCTGGGATACTTGAAGAGAGAGCAGAACATGTGGCAATGCAGATAGGCAAAATCTATAGAGTTAATTCCTGGGCAGCAAGACAAAGGCTGTTGCCAAGAGATGTGGTGATCTACTTTACAACTAGGAGGATCAGGAATGATTGTGCAAGCCTCTTACAGGAATAAGGTTCAAGTAGATGGAAAAGAACTGACTGTTCTGAAAGAGATTCCTCCTAAGATGTTAAGAGACAGGGAGGATTTTGGTTTTTTGGTAAATGAGTTGAGAAACCGTCAGATTCAATACAGATCGGATGTTCCAATTGGTCTAACTGTGAACTATGGTGGAGAAAGATATCGCTTAAATACACTCTGGAAAGCTAAAGGTTTTTAGGCTAATGTCCTAAAGGCTGGATGCCCGCCCTCACCAGTGGGGGCCAGAAAGAAAAAGAAAAAGGAGATGCTACAACAAGAGAAAGAGAAAGAGGAAAAGAAGAAGGAGATGTTATTACAAGAGAAAGATCAAAAGCGGGTACAAACCTAGGCTGAAGCTGCAGCAGGAGGAATTAATCTGGAAGTGGAGCTTGCTCAATCAGAGGATTTACTCCCAATTTCTGAATCATCTAAAAAGTTAGAGGAGCCAAGAGAACAGCGTTTGACACGAGCAACTTATAAACGCCAAGAACAACAACTTAAGGTTCAACCACAAGTCTCATCTCAAGAAGGTCATAAAATAGAAGCTATGGGAGGAGCTAGGCTGAAGACTACGATGGAGGAGGACATTCAGTGCATCCTCATGAAGCTTCGAGGGGCCAAAGATGGCAACTAAATTTTTATCTTGGAATGTCAATGGTTTAAATTCACCACAAAAAAGAAAGAAAATATTTCACTACTTGAAACAATTTAAGAATGATGTTATATGTTTGCAAGAAACACATATTAGACTGTCAGACCAAAAATATTTGATAAATTCAAGATTAGGAACAAATTTTATTGCAGCATCATCGGAAAAGAAAAATGGCCTAGTAATATATGTAAAGAAGGGTATACCGGCTAAATTAATTGAAACAGACATTCAAGGTAGATATCTTGCAGTTGAGTTATTAACTCAGAATGGAAAAATGCTTCTACTTGGGATTTATGCACCTAATGAACAACAGGAAAATTTTTATCAATCTCTACATACTAAAATAATACAATGGGACTATAAATCTCTTATATTGATGGGTGACTGGAATGGAGTAATGGACACACAGAAAGATAAAAAAAGTTTATCAAAGATTTCATCACGAGCTAAATTACCTAAACCCTTTTTTGAGATGATGGAAGATATGGAGTTACGAGATATATGGAGACTGCGGAATGCTGATGAAAGAGATTTTACCTTTTTTTCAGATAGACATCAATCTTTTTCTAGGATTGATTTTATACTAATTACAAATGATTTTATTTCCAGGGTGAAGAAGGTGAAGATATGTCCTAGAATCTTAACTGATCATAGTCCGGTCTGGATGGAATTAGAACAGGAAAGGGGGGAAAGGAGATCTTGGAGACTAAATGAGAATGTATTTAGATATGAGGAAAATGTTAATGAGCTTAAAAAACAAATGAAATAATTTTTTGTTATTAATATGGATAAAGGTACTTCAATGGAAATGGTGTGGGATGCTAGTAAGGCCTATATGAGGGGAGTTCTAATACATATGAATAATAAACATAGATTAAAACAACAACAGAAATGGAAAGAGATTGAGGAGGAAATAAAAAAGAAAGAACAATTACTCATTATTAATTCAAATGATAAAAAGGTAAAAGAGATTATAAATATATTACGGGAGCAATTCAGTATGTTGATGGCAGACCAGGTGGCAACCAGTTTACAATATGCCAAACATAATACATTTTGTAATGCTAACAAACCAGGTAGATGGCTGGCCTATATGTTGAGAAAAAAACAAAAATCACGAGTCATTGAAAAGATAGAATTTAGAGGTAAGGAAGTTTATCAACAGAATTTGATTAAAAAAGCTTTTTTGGAGTTTTATACGAAGTTATATGCTAAGGATTTTGATCAAGCTGCGGAAATAGATAGATATTTAAAGGGTGAGAATATTTTAGAATGAACAATGGAACAGAGGGAAGGGTTGAACCAACCAATAACTGCTGAGGAGATTATTGCTGCAATTAAACAGTTAAAAACAGGTAAATCCCTGGGAACAGATGGATTAACAGCTGTTTATTACAAGAATTTACAGCTTGAAATGGTAGAACCACTTAGAGTTTTATTTAGTAAAATTCAATCAGGTGGAGGAGTACCTCCCTCTTGGAGAACAGCTTTTGTTTCATTGATTCCAAAGGAAGATCAAAATTGTACTAAACCTGAAAATTTTAGACCAATATCACTTTTGAATACTGATTATAAAGTTTTTGCTAAGATACTGGCCAATAGGTTAATGTCAATTATGCAACAGATAATTCATAATGATCAATCAGGGTTTATAAAAGGGAGACAAATGAAATACAATGTTAGACAGGTGATTAACCTATTGGAATATTTGGAAAAAAACAACCAAGTCCCAGCAGCATTTATATTTTTGGATGCAGAGAAGGCATTTGATCGATTGAATTGGCAATTTTTGTTTAAGATAATAGAAAAAATGTGCTTTGGAGATTGTTTTATTCAATCTATTAAAGCAATATACCAAGAGCAAACTGCACAAATCATAGTTAATGGATGTTTAACTGAGGTATTTAAGATTGAGAAAGGAACACGGCAGGGCTGTCCTTTATCCCCATTGTTGTTTATTTTGACCTTAGAAGTTTTATTGAATAAGATACGTGATTCAAATAAAATAAAGGGGGTTGTAATTAGACAGCAAGATTACAGAGTAAGAGCATTTGCTGATGACTTGGTTGTTACTTTATCTCAACCCCTAGAATCACTTTCACATATGCTGGGCATAATAGCTCAATATGGTAAGGTATCTGGATTTAAAGTAAATCAGCATAAGACAAAGGCGATAGTAAAGAATATGTCTATATCTCAACAAGAAGAATTAAGAAGAATAACGGGGTTTGAAATAGTTAAAAAAGTTAAATACTTAGGGATATATATTGCATCTTCAAATACGAAGTTATTTAAGAATAATTATGAAGTTCTTTGGCAAAAAGTGCAGAAAGAAATGGAAACATGGAAAAAGTTACAATTATCTTTACTGGGAAGGATAGCAGTAATAAAAATGAATGTGTTACCTAGGTTTTTATTTCTGTTTCAAACGATACCAGTGCTTAAGAATGATGGGAACTTAAGGGAGTGGCAGAAGGGGGTTGATACATACATTTGGGATGGTAAAAAACCAAGAATAAAATTGAAAATTATACAGGATTTCCGGGAGAGAGGAGGTCTTAAAATGCCTAATTTAAAACTGTATTATGAAGCAGCTGCTTTATCACAAATTAGTGACTGGTTTAACTTAACTGAAGAGAGAATTTTAAATATAGAAGGTCATGATTTGTTATATGGATGGCATGCTTATTTGTTATATGAAAAAAAAGTGGACAAGATGTTTAAAGGTCATATACTTAGAAATGCTTTGTTGAGGGTGTGGAAAAAGTATCAATATAAGTTAAATTACAAAATACCAATATGGGCAAATCCAAGACATGCAATAGAAAATATAAGTATAAAACAAAGACCGGAGGTGATTACCTATAAAGAGCTCCTTTCTACAGAAAGGGGCAGACTGCAACTGAAACCTTTAAATGTGTTGAAAGAAGAAGGGATAATATATACTTGGTTTCAGTATGGTCAGCTTCAAGCTAGATGGAGGGAAGATCAAAAAATTAGTGTTATGTGCAAGGAGGAGAATTTGGTAAAACAGATTAGAGACCAGAGTCAAATGCACATTAAAAGGTTATATAATGCATTATTGGAAATAGATTCTGAAATGGAATTGGTTAAAGATTATATGATAAAATGGGGACAAAACTTTCAGGAACCGGTGATGATGGAAACATGGGAGAAGATTTGGGTTAGAAATGTTAAATTTACACAGGCACAAAACTTAAGAGAAAATTTTTATAAAATGTTCTACAGATGGCATTTAGACCCTAAAAAGTTATCATGTATGTATACAAATCTTCAAGCTAAATGTTGGAGATGTGATTGTGATGATGCAACTTATTATCATATTTGGTGGGCCTGTAAGAAAGTTAAAGCATTTTGGATAAAAATTTGGTGGTAATGCAGGATATTTTTTTAAAAAGGTTGAAATTTACTCCACAGCTGTTTTTACTGGGTATAACAACAGAATGTATGGTAGTAGAGACTAAATTGATTTTAAACTTGATATCAGCAGCTAGATTGCTGATTGCACAACATTGGAAGAAGGACTCTTTGCTTACTATTGATGATTGGATACTGAAGGTGATGAACTTGGCGGAAATGGCGAAAATTTCAGTGTACCTGAAGGACCATACTCAAGAAAGATATTTATGGGAATGGAGAAGATGGATTGATTACATTCAGAATAAATACCAGACAAAAAAATATCAAATAGCTTATGAATAAATGCCAATTTGAGGTATATTATGTTATTTATAGTGGAGTTAAGGTTTTAGGGGAGAATTATTACTTTAACGTTAGTTAGTTTAATTTAGCGTATGATTGTCAATTGAATTACCCTGTATTTTGCTCTGGGAAGTCAGGGGGGGAGGGTGGGAAGGGGGGGCGGGGGGGTGGGGGGAGGGGAAAAGGTTGGGAGGGGAAATGATGAATGACAATTTATTATGTAATGTTTGGTTGTTTGAATTATAAAAAAATAAAAAACTTTTGGTAATAAAAAAAAGAGAGTTGATACTACCCATGACCTCATAGGGCACTCCTCTTTCCTTCACTGCCCCTACAGGGTGGTTTTGGCTCCTTTTGGAGCTCACCAATGGGGAGAACTCATTCTCATGTCCAATCTCGCCACAACATCAACTGGAAGCCCTCTTTCTTATTCAAGCCGCCACTCAGAGCCAGCCGCCTGACGCAAAACCTCACAGTTTTTCTCCTCCTCAGCATCATCCTCCCTGCTCAAGCAGTGGCATGGTCCATGGGAATCCAGCCAGACTACAGTTGTGCTCGCCGCATATCACCAATATTGGCATGAGGGCCTCGGCTGCAGTGCTGTTCCAACCAACCAGCCAGCCCAAGCTCAAGCTTGGCTGGCTGCTCTGTCCCCACCAGTGGCTGGGCAATGCTGTGTGTGGGCCATTGAGTGTCTGTCGGCTGTGTAGATCTTTGCTGGTGGTCAGCCAGGCAAGGAAGCATATGGCCTTGGTTCTGAGCTCGGGGAAGCGAGGGGGAGTGGTGTGACAGCAGCTTCCCTACTAAGTCCCAACAAGTGATGCCCGCACCAGCCTCTCAAGAGAAGCAGAGAAGATCGCCGCTTGCAAGCAAACAAGCAGAGGTAGGAAGCGTACACTGTGCTGTGGGAAAAATGAGAGGCCCTGTTGTCCCACAGAGCCTGCCGCCACTTGAGGGAGGGTGAGGAGAATGGCGAGACTCAGGGAGTAGAATTTTTCTGCCTCCCTTCACAGCAGAGCTGCTCAGAAGGCAGTCACTGCAGTCTGTCCCTTTAAGGTACTTTGACATGGGGAGGAGGGAGGACCATAAAAGGACAGGCACAGGCCGCAGGTGCTGCCTTGCAAGCAGCTCCGCTGGGAAGGGAGGCAGAAACTTTCAGTCAAGCCTTCTCCTCTCTCTTGGGCATACACACAGAGCATGCACACATCTCACGGTGAGATGTATGCCTGTTTGCTCTGTATGTATGAGGCCAAGAAGGAGGAGAGAAGCAGCCAGATTGAATGCTAGAAGATTTGGCTGAAATTTTCTTCTGGTTCTGTGGGCGTGGCTTGGTGGATGTGACTTGGTGGGGTCATGTGTGACTGAGTGGGCATGGCCAACTCTTTGTCACTCACAGCAAGATGCCGCCCCACCTTGCTGTGAGTGACATCAAGTTGGCCATGCCCACAGAACCAGAAGTAAAAAAAATTGAATCCCACCACAATCCTACAGGTTGTGTAAGTGTGTGTGTGTGTGAGAGAGAGAGGGGGGAGGGAGGGAGGGAGAGAGAGATGCTTGTTATTCATTTTTGCTATTGCAGCACAAATATTGTTTGTGGATCAGCATTTTTCTGCAGCATAACACAAACTGGGCATTTTGGAGTGAAATCATTTTGGCAACAAATACAATGAGAACAGAATTATGAAATCATTTCACCCACAGCCTGACAATGAAATGAGGAAGGGGGGAAATGACAAGCAGAATAAATGCAGCTGTCATATAGTCTGCATGTACTAGAATCATGCCCTAAGCACTGTGATATATATATATTTTTAATAAAACCTGAATGTTGTCACAACACTAAACGCTTTTCCTCAACTCTCAAGATCAGCATTGTACCATAGATATGTCACACATCTTGACAACTGGCCTGCAGGACAACATAGCAGCCTTGCACTAATTATCAGAGAGTTTATTTTCAATGTGTCAATTGTTTTTACCACTTATATTTATAAGCAAAGCTTTATTGTAGACTGCTATGTGGGTAGAAGATCAGGCTTGTTTCCTGATTAACGTTTTACTTAATAAAATAAAACAAAAAAATTACTTATATGGCCCCTGCTTGGTTGACATATTTAACTGGGTCATGGGGAATTAACATTATACAAACAGGAAAATATTAAATTGCAGAACGGTTTAACTAATTAACTTTTAAAGGTTATATTAAGTCCAAAACAGATATAGCCTTGTTAAACAAATCTCCCCTGCCCCAGCACTTGGCTACATTGGAAGGAATGCAAAAGAGGCAAAAAGAAATGGGTAGATATATTCTCTCAAATTGATGACACCATGTCCAACCATGTCACCATATGCTTGGACTCCACCCCCCACATTTAAAAAAAATAATAAAACAATGGAAGACAGAAGCAGGAAGACTATCAAGTGATTGAGACATCCTGAATCACAATAAGGGCTGTGTTGCTGCAGCACAAAATGGTTAGAATTGAAAATGTAAATGTCATAGTCAGTTGTATTATATAAATATTAATATTTAATTTGTAGCATTTCAATTTCATTTTATCAACACTGACCTTTCAGTAGTTACAGACACCAATCTTTTCTAGTCTTAAATTGCATTGGTCAACGAAGACATGCACTCAAGACATATAGCATAACATTTGTGGAACTGGTATAGTTTGGGCATGCCTAGGCATGCTTAGGCGAAATGGATGCTGCCTGGAAAGGCTATAAAAGTTGTTGACATGCACAGATGCTAATTATTTCATTGATATCAGTTTCCATATATTTTGATGTGATTGTTTCAAGGCATTGAATTATCTATATACATTTAATTTCCATAACAAGTAAGCCAGTTATAGACTTGCTTTAGGACAATTGTGACAGCAGAAATATCTCATCAATATCGAACCACCAGGCTACATTCTCTTACATTTGTGCTGAATAAACGCTTAGATCCCACAGACACACTGTGACTGTTAAGAAAGCCTTTGAACTGCACTTTGGTTCTAAGATTGGTGATCAATACAAGGTCCATGCTCCTCACATTTGTTTTGCAACATGTGCTGTTGATCTTAAAGCTTTCCATTTGCTGTCCCAATGAACAAAACAGTCATGTGACAGACCATTACTTCTTTCTGACTAGTTTTGTTTTTTCTGTTAAAAATAAGAAATAAATTAAATACCCCAGTTGGCCTTCAGATACGAGACCAGGACTACATGACAACGAAGTATTGAAGCCACTACAGAAATTGAGTTTAGACAAAACAGAGGAAGTTGCTGCAATATACCAACCAGGCACGGACAGTGACAATGATCCGGATTTCAAACAGCATATGACTGGTGAGCCTCATTTTATAACAATTCTGAACACAAAGTCAGAATTAAATGTCCTGGTCATGGAATTGGATTGGTCAGAATAAAAAACACAAATACCAAGTTCAAAACTGTAAGGATGGTGTTTGCTAACACCTGCTATGAAAAGTTCTGTCCTTTGAAGCTGCCAAGATGATTTAGCAAATTTCTGTATACAAATTGACAACCTTATTTTCTGTACCATTAATAGCAATAGAACTTAGACTTATATACTGCTTCAAAGTAGGGGTGGGTTCTACTTACCTTTATTACCGGTTTGCATCAAGCCCATATGCGCGCTCTTCTGATCGCCTATGATGACGTCCAGGTCAGTGGGTAGAGCCTCCCGCCAGTTTTACTACCAGTTCTTGCGAACTGGTCCAAACCAGGGCAACCCACCACTGCTTCATAGTGCTTTTACAGCTCTCTCTAAGCAGTTTACAGAGTCAGCATATTGCCCCCAACAATCTGGGTCCTCATTTTACCGACCTCGGAAGGATGGAAGGCTAAGTCAACCCTGAGCCAGTGAGATTTGAACTGCCAAACTGCAACTAGCTGTCAGATGAAGTAGCCTGCAGTACTGTACTTTAACCACTGTGCCACCTCGGCTCTTAATGGTTTCTTCCCAGCTTTGGGTTGTGAGTATGATCCACTAAAAAGATATCTCTTTATTGATTCAAGGCTGTCTTGTTACACAATGACCATGCACACTCTTCAGTACCTTTGCTGCACATGAAAGTATAGAACATGGATCTTTTGTTGAAGCATATCAAATACACCAAGTGCAACTGAAATATCTGTGGGATCTAAAAGTTGTGCTTTTGCTGATTCATATGTAGTTCCGATATGCCAAGTTCTGTTGTTAGATATGCAAATGGGACAGCCATGTAAGAAAATTGGTTACATTAAAAAGGCAAGGCACTCCAAAACAATTTAGTCCCAGGATAGAAAAATGAGGCATAGGAGCCACTTGTTGGCCTAACAATGATATTTTTTTGTCTCTGCTTGACATAAAACTAAAGACTAATGAAAAACTTTGTAAAAGTGATGACCAAGAAAGATGAAGATTTTTATTAGTTGAGACCAATTATTTCAAGAATAACTGATGCTAAAATTAAAGTAGGCATTTCTGTTGATCCACAGATCAGACATGTCATCAATTACAAGCAGTTCGAAGATCTGTTAGTAGGACCAGAGAAAATTGCCTGGAAAATACTCAAGACTGTTGCTGAGAATTTTGTTGGAAACTACAAAACACTAAATTACATTCAGCTGGTTAACAAACTTTTTACATACAAAACCATAAAGTGCAATATATCACTGAAGACTTTTTTTCTGCATTCACACTTGGAATTCTTTCCAGAAAATCTAAATGCAGGCAGCTGCATTTAGCTGGTGAAACTGTGAATATGGTGAAACTGTGTGCATTAAGTATCAGGGCAGATGAAATATATCAATGCTGGCTGATTATTGTTGGACACTGCAGCAAAATTCATCATATACCGAGTATAAACAAAAAACAGCAACAAAACATTTTCCAACCTTTGAACTCATGCATCATGTTGGAAACATTATGTGATTACATACATTATAGTCATTAAAAATTAATTTCATATTTTTCTAGAGTGCCTGATACAGTGATTCAGAAATAATATTTGTGTTCACTTTGACGAGGTCTATCATAATTGCCAAAAGTTTTTCAAGAAGCAAAGTTTTTAAAATAAATTGTCATCAAGCAATTGTTTGGATGGAAATGATTCTTCTATATTTAAAACATTTGCTGTTCTGATAACTAACAGGATCTTTTTCTCTCATCAGCATTCATTATTCTGATTTACTTTGAATAATGTTCCTGGTTTCATTAAAGTAGAATGCAAAGAGGTGGGAATTTCTATCTCTTTCCTCTCCAAACTGCACATAGAAGCTAGGAAGCTTTCACTCTGAAGATCAGGTAGCCTTCGTAAATGTGTCTTCATATTCAAGACAGTTTATTGTTTATTTGATGTGGTCACTTTTTCTTCTTTTGTTTTTGAGGAATTAAGACATATTTAGGGTAAGATCTAGTTGAATTAGTAAATTGAATTTAGGAGATGCAAAGCTGGTGAAATTTAATCTTCCTCTTCCTCCTCCTCATCAACAAAGAAGTCCCACTTTCTCCAATTATGGGATCACCATAGGCTAAAGAAATGGCCATGTCATTTGTACAGCAAGAAAATATATAATACCAGGCAAATCCTAAAAAGAGATGAATGAGTTTCTCCACCATATGCAGATAATTAACATTCTTAACTATATATTACCAATAATTTATCCTTTTTTTAAAAAAAAAAAACCAATTGTAACAGTAAGAAACCACTAACCAAAACTAACCAGCTTCAAAGAAGATAAGATTTCCAATTCCATCCATAAAAATGCATTGAAAACACAAATAAAAAATCCACAAATAAGAATTGTTTTATTATTCCAAACTAATCTAAAAGCCAGACAGAGGCACTAAACTAGAAACCAGGAGACTGAGTTCTAATCCCACTTTATGTATGAAGCCATCTGGATGAACATGGGCAATCACTCTTTCTCAGCCCTAGGAAAAAGGCAACAGTAAACAACTTTTTAAAATCTTGCCATGAAAGCTTCAAGGAATTAATCTAGGCAGTCACCAGAAATCAGGACTATCTCAAAGATATCAAAATTAAATTAAATTGGTTTAAGTAATTTTCAGCAGATGCTTTCATAAAATACTGACTATATTCTGAGGTAAAGAAGTAATTAGCTTTTAACTAATCCTCACATCCAATGGCACAATCATTCACACATCAATAATTAGGATTACATTATGAGTATTTATCATGGACACAAAGAAGCAGTTATCTGTGACAAATGTGGGACTATCCTTGCTAATTATGCAGTATATAAAGCAAAAATTCAAAGAATAGTTCAGGTTTAGTGATCAAAGAATTGCTTTGGTTTACTTTTGGATTTGTTTTGAAACAGAACAATTTATGAGACTTTGTTTCTGCAGATTAGAAATGACTGTTCCTACATCCATTGAAAAGCTGTTCTTCCATGTTTTTCATGTCATTCATCTCTCTCCTCTCCCTCCCTCCCTCCCCTCCCTCCCTCTCTCTTTCTCTCTCTTTCTCCATCTCCCTCTCCCTCCCTTCCCCCAACAACTGTAAGTGAAACAAGAAAAATATTACTAAACATAAGGATGGGAGAAGAACAAAGCAGCTTCAGCAGCTATCAACTAGTTTTTACGCCTAGATTTTTAAAAAATATATGTTCCATTTTATGTTAACTTGGAACTAGTCTTCCTGAAAGCCAGTCCCTAAAAGCACAGCATGTGTGGCTCCTAATGCACAGGAAATGTGATTAGCAGCCTGAGAAAAGCACAGAATTACTGACTAGATTACTGGATAATTAGATTGGTGGCACTCTTCCCTGACTGGGCTGTCAGATTAAATCCTGCTGCTTTTCTTCAGATAACTGTCATGTTCTACAATAACAAACAGAAACTGACAGAGGGTTTTTCTTTTTAATGTTCAAAGTATGCCTTTTCTTCTTTCAGTGAGCCAAAATGTTCACAGTATTTATTGATTCATTCAAAACATTATGTTCTTTGATTAGTGCATCCCTAACAAGACAAACCTGATCAAAAAGATTTAATGGGGATTGATAAATAGAAACCACATATCTTTATGTATTTCTCTGCATTTCTCATTTTATCAGGGAAGAATCCCACTCCAATTATAGAAGAATATGAGGAGAAAGATGTTGCTTACAAAATACCACCTTCCATCTAACTATATGATTATTCTTTCTTATCAGTTCTTTCATGTATATTAAAAAAGTCACATAGTAAATGACTGTATGCTTTCAGACAGTGATACTTTTCATAAATTCTTCATAAATTCTTTATATTTGTGAAACTTTCTTCATCCTTTCTTTATTGTTTCTTTCTCTATAAAACTTCCTGGAATAATCTTATGTTCAGCATCAATCAAAGATGGTTGACAGTGAAGGAAAGCAAAAGATAGCATTGTAATGGCATCTGTTCTTCCAGGAATGGCTAATAACTTTATAAAGTTGTACAAAAGACCCCCCAGACTACTGAGAGCTCATTCCAAGGAATTTTAATATAAAAGAAAAAGAAAGGGACCTAGACAGCTATTTCATCTTCCTATAAAGGTAAATGGCAATGAATGTGCTATTGAATGGAATGGGTCAACTTGCTGGGGCCAACTCGCCATGAGTAACTTTCCACAGCAGACTTGCTGCAGGACAACTGAACATGGCCAACTTGCTGTGGGACAATTCAACAAATCAATTTAATTGTTTAAAATAATTTAAAAATAATTTTAATTTTTGTCATTCACATTTCATTTTGTCCCTCCTTTGGCATCCTTATGTTTAATCATAACCTACTATTAACTTAGTCAGTGGTGAAATCCACTTACCTTCGCTATCGGTTCGGGAATGGGAGCATGCAGTAAAAAACCGGGACGTAATGACGTCCCGGCAGGTGGGTGGATCCTCCCGCCACCGGCGCTACCAGTTTGGCAAGCCAGATAGAACCGGGGGGGATTTCACCGCTGATCTTAGTATAGTATATGTTTTGTAACTTTATATTGGCTACAATAAACTGTGCCTCTTAAAGTAGCCCTTATATTAAAGCTCATATTTCTTCAATATTAGTGTAATTCTTGTCCCATGACAACTTGTCCCACAGCAAGTTGGTCATGGAGAATTCGCTGCAGCAAGTTGGCTGTGGCAGGTTGGCCAGGATGGGTGGGCTGCGGTGAGTTCTCCTAGACCTTTAAAAAAAATGCCTGTTTTGCTATAACAATTTATTTCCCATGAATAAGCTACCAGGATAAATGTTACTTTCCCTAATTGATTGTTTATATACCATCTAGCAGTTGTTGATTCTTAGTAACTACATACAGTAGGTAGATTTTCTTACATAAGGCATTTCACTGGTCTTGTTGCTAAATTTCAAATAATGGCACTGCCTTTTGGTAATTATGCCCCAAGGTGCAGCACAATGTGGCTACAAAAATTATTAGAGGATTTGAAAATAGCACTTGCTCTGCTTCAACTGAACCGTGAACAAACAAGTTAATATCTGCAAGCAATGGTCACCTGGATGAGAACATATTGGCTAAATCTGAATATTCATTCATTCATTCATTCATTCATTTTATATCACTGCCTAATTGCCAAGCAATATAAATTAATCTCATTGGCTTCATTACTGTAAGATTATTTTCCATTCTTATGAGTTCACATTTTCTAAATGGAGTTGTATTCCTCTACAAGAAATACTTGCAGTTTCATCTTTGTCACTGGAAGCCCAAGTAGTTTTGGTGTCCAAAACTGCTCAATATCATGTTCAACTGTATAATGAGTTCAATCTTTCCTAATCTGACATTTTCCTATATTAGTGTAATATATGCTTTGTAACTTTATACTGGCTACTGCCCTTCTTAAAGTAGCCCTTATAGCCGTGATGGCGAACCTATGGCATGCATGCCAGAGGAGGCACACAGAGCCCTCTCTGCTAGCACACGCGTTATTGCCCTAGGTCAGATCTCCGTGGCATTTCTTTCATGACCTTCTGTTTCCCTTCAAATGACGAAACAGATGCCTTGCCTCCTGCTGATCACCTGGTCTTTGGGTCTCTGCTGTGCATGCACACATGTCCATGCACACACAGATTCATGCATGTTTGAGCACATCCACACATGCACATGCCTGTGCATGTTTCCACACGTGCACCTTTCAGTTTGGGCATGCATGTGCAGTTTGGCCATTTGGTGTCTAAAAGGTTCACCATCACTGCCTTATAGTAAAGCTCATGTAGAATGTACAATTCCTTACACCAGTAGTGTCAAACTCAAATATAAATGGGTAACCTGTACATAAGGATTTCTCCGGTATGACTATTGAGTTTGGAAACCACACACACACAATCTTGTGCAGTTTTCTTCCATAGTTTTTTGTAAAGTTAACAATGATCATAGTTTTTGAGAATCTCGAAACTCAACAGATGTTGATTCAGATTTTTTGGAAGGGAGAAGAGACATTAATTCAATCTGTTTTGAAGAGAGGAGCACCTTTGTGCGTTAGAGGCTCTGAAGTCTGGACTGGTCAGTTATCACTGCAAGGCTGCCTACCTACTGTATGGGAAAAGCCTCAGGCTTGCTGCCTCAACTTAACTGCAGCAACCCAGGGTGCTTGAGGCTGCTGTAGTACAGGGAGCCTCCTACACCACCAGGACTACAGCAAGACCAGGCAATCTTTGCTGTTGCAATTAAGGCAGTGAGCTTGGGCATGACTCTTTGTGAGTCACAAATTCAGAGTCTTGGTAATCAGTGACTAAATATATTATTATTTAGTTTTTAAAAAAATCTATGAGATATTATGACAAAATATCTGCCTATGCCTGCATAGCAGAGGTGGTATTCAGCTAGTTAGCACCGGTTCGCGCAAACCGTTGGTGGAAATTTGGCCAAGGTCGCTGAACCGGTAGCGATGGCTGGCTGGCTCACCACACCCCCAAACCGGTCCCCCGGGCACTGCTCGCTCGCCCCACCCACCATGTTTGTCGCCGCCATGTTCTTTGTGCATGCGCATCCCATTGCCTTGCAAGTCCAATGGGATGCACATGCACAAAGAACATGACGGTGACGGCAGCAGCTTTTTCCGCCACCTTTGATACTTTTCAGCAGCCTGCACCTTTGCAGCTGCAGCAGCTCGCTGGGAGCTGCTGAAAATTCCAGTCAGCTTGCCTTCCGGACTCTGGACCAGCCACCATGGAAGGTAAGCAACCCAAATAAAGAGGCAGTGGTGGGAGAGGAAGTGGGGCTAGGGCTGGGGCTGCTAAAGGAGGGAAAACAGTGGCAACTGGTGTAGGGAAGATGTGGGAAGATAGGTGGAAATTCCAATAATTTACCCACCTTTTCCCGGGGGTATGGCTAGGTGGGGAGGGTCATGTGACTGAGTCAGTGTGGCCAACTTGACATCACTCATGCCCACTCAGTCACATGACACCCCCTCCCCACCTAGCCACACCCACAGAATTGGTAGCAAAAATGTTTGAAACCTACCATTGCTGCATAGATACTTAACATACATTTTTATTAATCTAGAATCAATCTGGTATAATGGTTAAGGCATTAGGTTAGAAACTGGGTGACTGAAATCTAGTCTCACCTAAAACATATAAATTTCTTAATCAAAACCCGTTAAATTAGTATTTTGTGTCACTTCACATAACATATTCTAAATTTCTATGTAACTATGTGGAGTATTATTTTTGCGTAATATTTTGTCATATAAATGTTTTAATTATAAACATACTGCCCAAATTAATGTGTATAGATTTTTTCAATCATCAACAGATGGAAGCACCAACCATTCATCATTTTTGTTTGTCCTTTAATAGATTATTTTATTTTATTCTAAAATGAAATCTGCAGTTAACGTTTTCTTTTTTCTTTAATATAAAATTTGTAATTTTATTAGAACACATATTGGACATTTACACAACATACAACATATAAATAACTTATCAAATTTAAGCATTGTTTCTTAGTGGTCTTCCAGCTATTACTTTATACTTCTTTCCCTTTATCTTAATCTATTACTCCATCTTCTTCCCTCCTTTTCCTCCCCCCCTTTTTTTCCTTTTTCCCCTATAGAGAACTGTACATTTTAGTTATCTCTTTATTATTATACATTTCTACTTTCATATTATATATATTTTTATTCCACTCCTCACATATGATGCATCTCTATTTTGTACTTCTATTTTTCTCTCCTAATAGTTATTATTCTTTATTGTTAGCTTTAAGCCAATTATACCATTTATTCCATATTCTATAATATTCTGTCTCTTCTTTTTCCTTAATTTCTTTTGTTAATCTGCCCATCTCAGCGCATACTAAGATATTATCTATTAATTCTTCCTCTGTTGGGGTTCTTTCCTGATTCCAGTTTTTTGCATACATTATTCGTGCTGCTGTTAAGATGTGCAGCATCAAATATTTCATTTCTTTGGAATATGGTTTTGTAAAAATTCCTAACAAGAATGTTTCTGGCTTCTTTTCTATTTGTTGTTTTGTTATTTGTTCAGATGGAAACACGAACCATTCATCATTTTTGTTTGTACTTTAATAGATTATTTTATTTTATTCTAAAATGAAATCTGCAGTTAACTTTTTCTTAATTATGGGCTAATATGTTCGTTTTCTGCAAATCTCCATATTTTCAAATCCTGAAAGTTCAATAATCATATAATCATCCTTAATTTGCATCAAATGTAACAGTTTTGAATACTTGAACTTTACAATACGTATTTTCTCTATATGCCTATAAAGTATAACATTTCAGAATGGAACAGAATTGAGAACATACTTAAAGTCAGAGGTCAGAACTTCAGAATATTATTACTATGGATTTGCTTCTAAAATGAGAATCTATACACAGATTAAATGAAATTCTTAACATTAAATCAATTTTCAATCAATTGGTCATTCAAAGGATAATCTCAGATATCAATCCAATCAGCTTTTGAATCAATTTTGATAGCTAATATGAAAAATATTTCCAAACAGTTTGAAAAAGGTTATTCTCACTCCTGGAAGAAACTATGCACATACTAGCCGTTAAATACTTCATGAAAATTTGACAATATGCACTTTAATTTAAACAGTGAAGATGAACAATCACCAGTGGATAAATTAATTAATCACAAGGTTGACAATTCTTTAATGAAGTAATATTTTAATAGTCTATGGGCTAAAATGGACCTGATCCAGGTAGTTCAAGGCCCCATCCACTTGGGGAATCATCCTCTGGACTTGATTTTTGTCTCGGATCAGTGGCTGAATGATCTAAGAATAGGGGATCTAGACATCAAGCCCTTGTCATGGTCTGATCATTCTCTCCTTCACATGGACTTTCAGGTCACTTTCACCAACTGCAGGGAGACGGAACCAACCAAGTGGTTCTGTCCCAGGCGCCTGATGGACCCCGAGAGGTTCCTGATGGAGCTTGGGCCATTTCCTGAGACTCTGGCTCACGACTCGACTGAGGACCTGGTGGTGTCCTGGGACAGGGCAGCTACTGGGGCCTTGGACCGCATCGTGCCTTTGCGGCCTCTGACCCGATGCCGATCTCGACTAGCTCCTTGGTTTTCTGAGGAGCTGAGAGAGATGAAGCGTCAGAAAAGATGCCTGGAGAGTGATTGGAGGACAAGCCGATCTGAATCTGACCGAACACAGGTGAGATCTTATATTTAGACCTACCTAGTGGCAATAAAAGCAGCGAAGTCTAGCTACTTCTCTGCTCTTATTGCATCTGCAGAGAACCACCCAGCCACGCTGTTTAGGGTGACTCGCTCCCTACTTCAGGTGGGGGTGCGTGAAGACCCCTTACAGAGTCGAGCTGAGGATTTTGTGCAATTCCTGCATGATAAAGTCGCTCAGATTTGGGAAGGCCTGGACTCCAATTGGGTAGATCCAGGGGGGGGAGATGGGGGTAGGTCCTGAGAGTGTTATCTGGGAAGAGTTTGACTCTGTGGTTCCTGAGGATATGGACAGGATTCTGGGCAAGCTTAGAGCTGCCACATGTTTATTGGACCCGTGTCCCTCCTGGTTGGTACTGGCCTCCCGGGAGGTTACACGAGGCTGGCTCCAGGGGATTATAAATGCTTCTCTGAGTGAAGGTGTCTTTCCCACCGCCTTGAAAGAGGCGGCTGTGAAACCCCTCCTCAAGAAGCCTTCTCTGGACCCGGCTATATTATCAAATTATCATCCAGTCTCCAATCTTCGCTTCGTTGCGAAGGTTGTTGAGAGTGTGGTGGCACGACAACTACCCCGATACCTGGATGAAGCTGTCTATCTGGATCCGTACCAGTCAGGCTTCAGGCCACGATACAGCACAGAAACGGCATTGGTCGCATTGGTTGATGATCTCTGGAGGGCTCAGGACAGAGGTTGTTCCTCTGTCCTGGTCCTATTAGATCTCTCAACGGCTTTTTTTTTTAATTGAAAAAGTTTTACACATACAAATTTCCCCCCTTTTTCCCCCCACCCTTCCTCAACATTATAAAAATACATATACATAAAATATAATTCCCTCCCAATCCCACCCTAACCCTCCCCACCACCCTTTCCCCTCCCATCCCCCTTGACTTCCAATATATGCAATGCTAATAATTCCGAAGGGATGTTAATAATTCCGAAGGGATGAAGGTTATTCATCCCTTCCATATCTTTTTCTCTATTTACTAGCTTATCCATCAATCACCCTCAGCTGAAAGCTACATAATATTTTCTAGTCTGATATTTATTCTGTATATAATCAATCCACTTTTTCCATTCCTGTATATAATTCTCAAGCATCTGATCTTTTAAAAAAGCTGAAATCTTCGCCATTTCTCAAATCCAGCCATCTTCTGAGTCCATTGGTCCACAGTTGGTAAGGCATCATTCTTCCAATATTGAGCAATCAACAACCTAGCTGCTGTCACCATATACAAAATCAATTTTGTTTCTCCCAGTGTGAAATCCTTAACTATACCTAGTAAAAATAATTGCGGAGAAAATTGTATTTTTTTCTTCAAAACATTTTGCATAACGCACCAAATTTTTATCCAAAAAGCCTTCACTTTCTTACAAGTCCACCAAATATGATAATATGTAGCATCTAAACACTCACATCTCCAGCATTTTGGTTGAACGTTAGGATACATGCAAGACAATTTCTTGGGATCTAAGTGCCATCTATAAAACATTTTATAAAAATGTTCTCGCAGATTCTGTGACTGTGTAAATTTAACATTCTGAACCCATATTTTTTCCCAAGTATCCATCATAACTGGTTGAGAAAAATTCTGTACCCATTTAATCATACAATCTTTAACTAACTCATTTTCTGAATCCCTTTCTAACAAAACATTATAAACTATCTTAATATGCATTGGACCTATCTCTTTTATCTGTCTAACCAATTCCACTTCATATTCCATTAAACCAGTTTGTTGATCTTCTTTCCATCTCATCTGCAATTGATTATACTGCAACCAAGTCAAAGAAATCCCTTCTTCCAACAGCGTTTCCAAAGTCTTCAACTGCCATCTATCCCCTTCAGTATAAAGTAACTCTTTGTATAAAAACCCCCTGAGTGACTTAATATTGGTATTCCACATGGTATCAGCAAGATCCAGCCAAAACGGAATCTTATAATCACAACTGGTTCGGTGCTTCTTCCAAATTCTCGTCAAGGCGCTTCTAAGTATATGACTATTAAACACTTTATCCATTTTGTAATCATAAAATAAGTATGCATGCCATCCCCAAACAAGGTCATGACTTTCTATATTCAGCAATTCAGTCTTTGTTTTTCCAAACCAATCACTTATTTGTGTCAATGCAGCTGCTTCATAATATAATTGAAGGTTTGGAAGTTTAAGACCACTCCTTCATGAGTATCTTGCATAATTTTCAGTTTCACTCTCGGTTTTTTTTCATTCCAGACAAATTTATTCACTCCTTTTTGCCATTCTAGCAATGGTTTATCAGATTTGGGCACCGGTATCATTTGAAATAAGAAAATAAATCTGGGTAAAACATTCATTTTTACTGCTGATATTCTTCCAAGTAAAGATAACTGCAGTTTCTTCCAAGTTTGCACATCTTTTTGTATCTTTTGCCACAGAACCTCATAATTGTTTTGAAACAGTTTTGTATTTGAGTCTGTGACTTGTACTCCTAAATATTTGACCTTTGAGACAATTTTGAAACCTGCCATTCTTTCCAGTTCCTTTTTTTGCTCTCTGTCAAATTTTTAACAATCATTTTAGTTTTTTTCTGATTCAGTCTAAAACCAGATACCATGCCATATTCTTCTATAATATCTTTCATCTGGATTATTGATTTCATCAGCCGTGTTAGGGTAACAACCAGATCATCTGCAAATGCCCTAGTTCTGTAGTCCTCTTGCCTTATGACTATTCCATTCAAAGAGTTCGAATCCCGTATTATGTTCAATAAGACTTCGAGAGTTAAAATAAATAATAGTGGGGATAGTGGGCAACCTTGTTTTGTACCTTTTTGTATATTAAAATTTGATGTTAAACTTCCGTTGATAATAAGTTGTGCAGATTGTTCATGATAAATTGCTCCAATCGCCTGTATAAACCGCTCCCCCAAGTCCATTTTTTCCAAAGTCTTGATTATAAAATTCCAATTCACTCGATCAAAGGCTTTTTCCGCATCCAAAAAAAACCAGCACTGCAGAGATCTGTTTATTCTTATCTAGATAAGCCTAACATTCTCCTTCATATATCTGCCTTCGATAAATCCCGCTTGGTCATGATGAATTACCTTTTGAATAACTGGCATCAGTCTGTTGGCTAACACTTTTGCAAAAATTTTATAATCTGTATTTAAAAGAGATATTGGTCTATAATTTTCTGGTTTCTTAGAGCCTGATTCTTCTTTCAGTATCAATGAGACGAAGGCTGCTTTCCATGAGGAAGGTATCTTACCTCCTTGTTGTATATTACAAAATAAGTCCTTAAGATGCTCAATCATTTCCGCTTGTAAAGTTTTATAATAAACTGCAGTTAGGCCATCCATCCCTGGAGCTTTGGCTGTTTTCAATTGTTTTATGGCAAAACTAATCTCCTCAACTGTTATTAATTAATCCAAGTTTTCCTTTTGGACTGATGAACCCTTTGAAACTCTTTTTTCTTCTAGATATTTATCTATACAACTATTCTGTATATTATCTTTAGCGTATAACTTGGTATAATAGTCCAAAAAGGCCTTCTTAATTGATTCTTGTTGAAAAACTTCTTTGCCTGCATACTCAATACTATCAATAGTCCGTGTAGTTAATTGTTTCCTCAAAGTATATGCCAACCATCTGCCCGGTTTATTAGCATTAGTAAAAGTATTGTGCTTTGCAAATTGTAAATTAGTTGCTGCTTGATCTGCTATAAGCATTTGAAATTGATCCTTCAAAAGTTTTGTAACTGTTTGCAATTTTCCGTCTTCTGGTTTTTGTATCAATTGCTGCTCTTTTTTCTTTATCTCTCTTTCCAAGTCTAGTCTCTTTTTCTGTTGATTCTGTCTATGCTTAGAGTTCATTTGAATCAGTACCCCCCGCATATATGCTTTACTTGCATCCCAGACTATTTCAATAGGGGTACCTTTATTTAAATTCAGTTTGAAAAACTCCTTTAAGTGCTTTTTAAGTTCAATTATATTTTTTCCATATTTGAATAAATTTTCATTTAATCTCCAAGATCTTCTTTCTCTTTTCCCCATCTCAATTTCCATCCAGACCGGACTGTGGTCATTCAAAGTCCTAGGAAATATCTTTGTCTTCTTTACTTTAGGAAGTAAATCAGTAGTTAACAAAATAAAATCTATCCTGGAAAAGGATTTATGCCTGTCCGAGTAAAAAGTAAAGGTCCAATTCATTTGGGTTATGAACTCTCCAAATGTCTTTCATTTCCAAATCCTCTTGCATTTCAAAAAAAGCTTGTGGTAGCTTAGCCCCTAATTTAGCCATACTTTTTTTGTCCTTTCTAGGTTGAATTACTCCATTCCAGTCCCCCATAATTAAAATAGTTGTATAATTCCATTCCAAAATTTTTAAATGAAGCATCTTATAAAAACTTTCCTGTTGCTGGTTTGGAGCATATATTCCAACTAACAGAGTTGGACCATTATCTGTAAGAAGTTCGATTGCTATATATCTTCCACAATCATCTGCTTCTATAATTTTAGCTGAAAGTCTTTTATTTATATAAATCACCACACCATTCTTCTTTTCCGAATTTGAGGTGACAAATTGCATTCCCAATCTTGAATTTATCAAATATTTCTGGTCTTGCAGTTTTATATGGGTTTCTTGCAAACAAATAACATCATTATGAAATTGCTTCAAATAGTGAAATACTTTCTTTTTTGTGGAGAGTTCAATCCATTCACATTCCAAGACACAAAAATTTAAGTGTCATTTAATCCAGTCTGAAATTTTGAGAGCAATTGCCGAAGATCCTTTTCCACAGAAATAATCTTCAGTTTAGCTCCTCCCATGATTTCAGCTTGCACCTTTCCTTTAGCCTTTTTTGCTCGTTGTGGTTTGTATTGCTCCTGTTGTTGTGCTTCCTTCATTTGTCTAGACATTGCTCTGGTTATACGTTGCTCTTCCAATTTAGATGTTCTCAGTTCAAGATCCAACGCCTCGTCTGTAATGGTTTTAGATGTTTCTTCTAAAGGAGAAATTTCAAATGGAGCAAAAGGATCAACCACAATGCCACCTACAGCTCCCTGTGCCTCTCTTGCCTCCTTTTGCGACTGTTTTATTGGTGCCATAGTTTCTTGATCAAACTGGGTCTGTGATTCAACATCCTTATCGCTTGGTGAAGATGTACATGGAGGAGGAGAACCCGCTCTCAAGACATTATAATAAAATTCTTCTGCTTTTGCAATGGTATTTAAGTGGTATCTCACTCCTCGTATCCTCAGTATTATACCTGTTAGAGCATCCCATCTAAATTGTATTTGCTGTTTTTTCAATTCTGCCACCAAAAATCCAAAATCCTTTCTATCCCTTAGCATTTTAGGTGATAATTCTTTAAAAACTCCAATTTCAACTCCATCAACCAGAACAGCAGTAACAAATGAATTTTGCAAAATATCATTTCTTATTCTCCTATCTGTAAAATATATCACCACATCTCTGGGCAATTGCCTTTGTACTGCCACACGAGAGTTAACTCTGTAAGCCTTGTCAATCTTACATAGGACTTCGTCAGGTTCAACCTTCAGTAAAACTGCTAAAGCATCAGCACAAATTTTTCTAAGATCTTCCCTGCTGCTCTCTCTTATACCTCTGAGTCTAATAGCAAATTCCATTGACCGAAATTGCATCATGGTAATCCCATTTTCAATTTTTTGTGTCATTTCTTCAACCTCTGTAATTCTTAAGTCAGATTCTTTAAATTTGGTCTCCACATCTGAGGCAAGGTTATCCACTTTTTTATCAATCTGCAACACTACCTCAGACAGGCCTTTAACTACTGTTTGAATATCTTTATTGACTGCTTCAAATTTTTCTTGAATAATTCCTTTGACCTCCTGTTCTGATCTCTTAATTTCTTTAATAATAATATCCTGAGAGCCTTCTTCCTTTGTCTGAGTTTGCAGCTGCGCTGTTTGAGGTTGCTTCTGCTTGTGAGTGGGGGAATCCCCCCCCTGCTTGCTTTGTTGACATTTTGCCTCTTAAAGATTTTCCTTTTCCAGTACAAATTCTAGCAACTCTTCCCAAAAGTTTCTCCAGATTCAATCAGGTCTATAAAAATCTGTTACTGTTTCTATTTTTTTTAAAGTTATTTTTCTCCCTCTTCCAGCCGGATTTGTTACTTTAGAATGTAGCCAGATACACAAGTCAAATTACTTTCGCTTTCAGCTACTCTCCGCTGAAAGCAAGCGCCATTTTTCCCCCTTCTCAATTCCGAATTACTTTGACTTTGAAGCTATAATTCTTTCAAATATTTCACAAAACTTTTAATACTTGCTATTTAGCAGGAAGTCCCAATTCTTCTTTATTATTGTTTGGTGCTAGTGATGCTGCCGCGCTATCTTGCTCTGCAATTAGCAGAGTTTCCCAGTCATCTGGAGCTTCAGCGGCTTGGATAGGGAGTCCCACCCTGTTAATGCCCCAGAAGCAAAAAAAACTTTCTGGGGGTCTCACAGGGGACTCTACCTGCAGCCACCGGCTCTCCTCACAAGATCTTCACGTCTTGGAGTTTTTCCAGCCGTTTCTGTTACCCGAAACGGCTCTTTAACGGGCGGCTGGGCTGGAGGTCTTCAAAAGGCCGTCAGCGATAGATCACGGCGACACCGGAAGTCTCTCAGCGGCTTTTGATACCATCAACCATGGTATCTTATTGCACCAGCTGGAGAGGTTAGGAATAGGGGGCACCATGCTTTGGTGATTATCTTCCTTCCTCTCTGACCGTTTGCAGTTTGTGTTGGCTGGGGGGCAGAGGTCGACCTCGAGGCACCTTATTTGTGGGGTGCCACAAGGGTCAGTCCTCTCACCCCTTTTGTTCAACATTTATGTAAAACCGCTAGGCGAGATCATCTGTGGTTTCGGGGTGAGTGTTCATCAGTATGCTGATGACACACAGCTATACATCTCCACCCCGGACCACCCCAATGATGCCCTTACTGTGATGTCCTGTTGCCTGGAGGCCGTGCGGATCTGGATGGGGAGAAACAAACTCAGATTCAACCCCTCCAAGACCGAGTGGCTGTGGCTTCTAGCATCCCAGTATAGTCTGCTGGTACCATCACTGACAATTGGGAATGAGACCTTACTTCCCACAGAGAGGGCTCGCAACTTAGGTGTCCTCCTGGATTCACGGCTATCTTTAGAAGAGCACATGACGGCCGTGGCCAGGGGGGCCTTTTATCAGGTTCGCCTGATCCGCCAGTTGCGTCCCTTTCTGGATCGGGACACCTTGCACACAGTCACTCATGCCCTAGTCACCTCCCGTATGGACTACTGTAACGCTCTCTACATGGGGCTCCCCTTGAAGAGCACCCACAGGCTCCAGCTGGTCCAGAATGTAGCCGCCCAGGTGATTATGGGCACAACTCGTTACGCCCATGTAACACCTCTCCTGCGCGAGCTGCACTGGCTCCTGGTGGTCTTCTGGGCATGATTCAAGGTGTTAGTCATCACCTTTAAAGCACTCCATGGCTTAGGACCTGGGTACCTACGAGACCACCAATATTGCCACCAATAGCCTCCCACCGACCAGTTCATTCTCACAGGGAGGGAATACTCAGGGTACCGTCAGTCAAATCATGCAGACTGATGACTCCCAGGGGGAGGGCCTTCTCTGTGGGGGCTCCAACCCTTTGGAATGAACTGCCCCCGGAGATACGGAATATCCCTGATCTCCGTGCTTTCCACCGTGCCCTCAAGACCCTGTTGTTCCAACAGGCGGGGCTAAACATATGAACATGTGAATGATCTTTTAAAATGTTATCTAACTCTGGGTTTTATTTAATTGACCAAACTAAGTAATAATTTTAATTAGCAATTTTATGATGTTTGTATGTCTATATTCTTCTTGGTTGTACACCGCCTTGAGTCCTACAGGAGAAAAGCGGTATAGAAATATAATTAATAAAATTAATAAAATTAATAAAATTAATAAAATTAATAAAATTAATAAAATTAATAAAATAGCTACAAACTAAAGGTGTAAAAACTAATGCTGCTAGGATCAGCTTCACGAACAAAATAAAATGTTGCTGGGAAGAGTGTAAAACAACCTAAATTAATTTTAATCAAAGCAAGTTGCTAACTTCATTCTGTTATTTTGTATGTCTCACCCAAAAGTTTAGTATGAATAAAGCAAATCTAGTATTGCATTAAATCCATTATTAAATTAGAAACAGATGCCAAGGATTTTTTTTAAAAAAATATGGGAAGGGTGGGGGTCTAAATACAAATTGAAGATTTTCAATCTAAAGAGGCAACTCAAACCATGTTTCTAGTGCATTTTATTCTATAATCTAATTTACTAATTTAGGTGAAATGTTAATATATATTGCTAGTCCACATATGATAGATATGCCATATGCTAAATAAATATTTTAATAATATTTACATTTTCAGTTGTTCTAATTGAAGATACTTAAATGGACTAATTAAATATTACAGTTTATAAACGTTTGCAGAAAATTGCATCCTGCTGTGAGAAATAGCAGGGCCAAGGTAGCTGTATGTTTATTAGCAGTATGTGGTCCCTGCTCTGAAAAATTACTTATCTAACTAGGAAGACAAAATTGCAGGACATTTGAATTACCTGTAGCATAAATGGTTTATGCCAAGGGTGTCAAACTCGATTTCATTAAGGGCTGCATCAGAGTTGAATTTGACCTTGGAGGGGCTAGGCTGAGTGTGGCCAGGGTGGCCATGGCCAGCTCAATGTCATTCATGTCTGGGGCGCCATTAGTGGCCCAAGTGCTCTGCCAGTGAAAATGAGCTCTGGAGCTCCATTTTTGGCTGCAATGGCTTCCTGCAACCTTCTGCCAGTAAAAACAAAGCTTGGGAGGGCTGCGGGTGGCCCTCCCAAGCTCCATTTTCACTGGCAGAGGGCCAGTCCTTTGCTGTTTCCAGGGTAGCCCTGTGGGCCTGATCTAAGCACCCTGCAGGCTGGATCCAGCCCCCCGGGCCTTGAGTTTGACATTCCTGGTTTATGCCATTAATGCTGACAATCTTCATGCTGGTGTTCTGTGGCTCTCCACAATAGCAAAAAAGATTCTTTCTAAATTCCTTTCTACTATGGAAAGAACAATGTTCCTCTATATTCCCATGAGCTTCTCCCAGACATTCTATACTGATGTATTTAGGCCATCAATAAGTGGTAAGATGCATGATTTAGGCCATCTATACCCTGATCAATAAGCGGAAAGTTGCATGATGAGGAAGGAGTGATCGAGATATCTGTGCTTGAAGTCTCCTGGATATCCTGGAGAATGAGTGATTTCAGAAAGAATTTTCAAAAATAGGCAGAGGCTAGGAGGATTTATTTTGTTTCCATTTTAATGCAAACTCACCTGATTTCATTTCCAGAACCTATAGGCATTAGTACTTCAGATTCTGGGAGACAGCATTAGCTTACAATAAACCTATATTCATTTGAACTGCCCCAGGTACTGATTTCTTGCACTTATTATTTGCTATTCAATATTTTATAATTCAGTTTAGTAGAAATGTCCATTTACAAATAAAAAATGCATCAAGAAATATGCCCAGCCCAGCCTGCTGAGGGCTTTTTCGCCCTCCAGAACGCCATGGCTGGGTCAGAGCTGATGTTTGGAGGCAACGCGGGACGATGGCAGCAGCAGCCTGGGTGTGGCAGCTTTCTTCAGTGCCGGAGGCTGCGGAAGCCAGAGCGACGGTGGCTGCAGTTGTGTGGCGGCGGCGGTATGGAGCGCCCTCCTCCCCAGGCCCTGGGTATCTTTTCTGGAGGTCCTGGGATACGTTGAGGGGCCTGGTTGCTGACAGGATCAACAACGGCAGCTGTGGTAGCAATGGCAGCCACAGCTCGATGGCGAGGGTGATGGCTGCAGTGGCTGGTGCTAGCAGCATAGTGGAGGGGGAGATATGGCCGGCTTATCTTCTGGCTTTACTATCAGTTGCCATCTAAACTGCAGGGATTTGTAGACCCCAACTGTAATCTGGGGGCTGGAGTCTGAAGGTTGGAGAAGTGACTGGGGGGATTTATGAAGCTCTGGGGGTTTGGAGAGGCTGGAGGGTGGCCAAGAACTGGTCATCTGGTCACTGTGGGTGGTCTCCCCCCCGGTACGGCCTGGTTTTGGCTTGCACATCCATCCACCTCCAGACTGTGTCTAACTGCATGTTATCCCTCTCCTTTTGGACATCTTCCCTCCTTCGGGATTAATATCATCTTGCCTCTATGGACCGGCTTGTCTTTTCATCTGAGTCCCCAGCCAGATGGAGACTGGGCAATTATTATGCGGGAGCTGAGGAAGCCGCTGCCTCTCACCATCAGAGGAGACAGACCATCTGACTTTCCATTTCCATTTCCATCTGGGCTAGCCACCGTGAGAGGGTGGCTTGGAGACCTACCCTCCAATTCTAGCAAAATGACATGGGACTCCTCCCACTGCCGTGAGAGGGCAGTGGAGTTCAGCTTACCAGCATTGAGATCCATTTTGCTCCAGTACTTTTGGACTATTTGTCAAACTCCTGGCCAGACTTTTACCTCCCATCTATGCTTATTGGATGTATACGGCAGCTGACCTTGCACTGCGAGACTCCCCCCTCTTGCAGGCCTTGCCCTCCACTTTATCAAGGGCCTACCTTGATGATGGGTTTTGGAATCCCGAGAGGTGGCATGTTGCGAAGAGGGGGTTGAGGGGCTTTTTAAGTATGTAGCTAAAATTTTAAGGGGTTCTGGGAAGGGGGGGGTTGTTTTAAGACTGGACCTGGGGGGAGGTCCCCACAGATCAAGGGACTAGCCTGTCAGATGGAGGCAGCAGGGGGTGTGGGGAGGGGGGGCATTTGGAGCACCGGGGGGGGTGAGGGTCATTTTATTCCTGTGGTGGTTGGGAGCAGTGGTAGTGGAGGGAGCAGAGGGCGTAGGGATAATGGTGGGGCACGTCCTCACTGCTTGCAGTGGGTTCAGCGCTGTGGCCATCATAGCTCCACCTGCACTCCGGGGGGGATGGGAGTGCAGAACCCGGGACTGCAGCTGCCAGGACCGTGGTGCATAAAGCCCCCTTTGTCCGGGATCTGATTGACGGGGGCAGTACAGACCTGGCTTGCATCATGGAGACCTGGTTGGGCACAGAGGGAGGGGTTCCTCACTCTGATCTATGCCCACCGGGTTTCCGAGTATTATACCAGCCACGACTCCACAGGAGGGGTGGTGAGGTGGCGGTTGTCATCAGGGAAGTTCTTAGACCTAGGGAAGTCACTGTTCCTCAGATTGGTGGGTGAGAGTCCCTTCTGTTAAAATGGGACCCTGGAGTGCAATCAGCTCTGTTGATTACGTACCTGTCTCCCAGCTGCGTGTCTTCAGTCCTGCCCGCACTACTCGAAGTCTTAGCTGAACTGACGGTTGAGTTCCCCAACCTTATGGTTCTTGGAGATTTTAATCTCCCGTCAGCTGGCGAGACATCAGAGTTGGTGCGAGAGTTCATGGCCTCCATGACAGCTATGGACCTGACTCAAGTTGTACAGGGCCCAACTCACAGCAGTGGACACACACTTGATCTGATTTTCATCTCTGGGCAGTGGATAAATGTTCAGGGTAGGGGTGACCTTTCTATATTACCCCTGCCATGGACCGACCATTCCCTCCTTCAGCTAGACTTTCCTTCCGCCAACCCCCACCGCTGGGAGGCAGAACTGACTCATTAGTTCCGCCCCAGGCACCTGATGAACCCTGATAGGTTCCTGATGGAGTTTGGGACATTTTCCACTGACCTATCCTGCGATTCACCAGAGCCCCTGGTGGATGCCTGGGAATGGGCTGCCACCGGGGTGCTGGATTGAATTGCTCCCTTGCAGCGTCTCCTCAGACAGGGATCCCGGGCAGCTCCATGGTTCTCCGTGGAGCTCAGGGAAATGAAGTGTCAGAAGAGACATCTAGAGGGCTGTTGGAGGTCTTCCCATTCCGAGTCTGACTGAACACAGTTAAGAACCCATATTACATCTTATCTTGTGGCGATGGAAGCGGCAAGTGACTATTTCGCTGCTCTCATTGCATCTGCAGAAAATTGCCCAACAGCCTGCAGAAAATTGCCCAGCAGTGACCCGCTCCCTTCTCCATCAGAGAGCAAGGAAGGACCCCTTGCAAGGCAGTGCTGAGGATTTTGCACAATTTTTGCAAGACAAAATCGCTCAGATTCGGACAGGGCTGGACTCTGACTGGGCGGGATCCGACGAGGGGATGGGAGCTAATTTTGGAGGTGATCTGGGCTGACTTTGACCCTGTTTCTATGGAGGAAGTGGACAGGATTGTGGGTAGACTGGGAGCCTCCACATGTTTACTGGACCCTTGTCCCTCCTGGCTTGTTGCGGCAACCAGGGAGGTGACTGGGGACTGGATCTGGGCGGTTATTAATGCTTCATTGACAGATGGGGTCTTCCCCGCCTCTCTCAAGGAGGCGGTGGTTCATCCCCTCCTCAAGAAGCCAGCCCTGGATCTGGCCTCCTTGAACAACCTTCGTTTATAGCGAAGGCTGTTGAGTCTGTGGTGGCGTACCAGCTTCTGCAATTCCTGGAGGAGACTGATTATCTAGACCCATACCAATCAGGCTTCAGGTGCGGTCACAGCACAGAAACGGCATTGGTCGCCCTGGTGAATGATCTCTGGCGGGCCCGGGATGGGGGTTATTCCTCCATCCTGGTGCTACTTGACCTCTCAGCGGCTTTTGATACCATCGACCATGGTATCTTACGACGACGTCTCGGGGGGGTTGAGGAGGGCACTGTCCTACAGTGGTTCTCCTCCAGTTTGTTTGGGCGGGGGGTCAGAGATCCTCCCCAAGGCCTATATGAAGCCGCTGGGTGAGATCATTTGAGGTTTCAGAGTGTGGTATCATCAGTACACTGATGATATCCAACTGTACATCTCCAGCCTGGACCAACCTAGGGATGCCTTTTCCGTGATGTCTAAGTGCCTGGAGGCGGTACTGGTCTGGATGGGTAGGAACAGGCTCAGACTCAACCCTTCCAAGACAGAGTGGCTATGGATTCCGGCGTCCCATAATCTAGCTGTCCCATCACTGTTGATGGGAAGGGAGTGTCTTGCTCCCTTGGATAGGATTTGTAATCTTGGCGTCCTCCTTGATTCATGGCTGTTTTTAATGGACCATCTAATGGCCGTGACAAGGGAGGCATTTGCACAGGTTTGCCTGGTGCACCAGCTATGCCCTTTTCTAGACAGGGACGCCCTCTGTACGGTCACTCAGGCTCTCATTATCTCTCAGTTGGATTACTGCAATGCCCTCTACATGGGGCTGCCCTTGGGGTGTACCCGGACTGGTCCAGAATGTGGCCGCGTGAGTAGTTACGGGTGCATCCCACTACTCCCATATAACACCACTATTGTGTGAGCTGCACTGGCTGCCAGTGGTCCTCCGGATCCGCTTCAAGGTGCTGGTACTCACCTATAAAGCTCTTCATGGCACGGGCCTGGGGTATTTGCAGGATCACCTCCTACTGGCGTCCCACCACCCAGTGTGCTCACATAGGGCTGCCTTCCTCCGGATCCCCTCAGCTAGACAGTGTCGGCTGGTGGTCCCCAGGATGAGGGCGATCTCTGTGGCCGCACTGACCCTCTGGAATGGGTTGCCCACCAAGCTCTGGACAATCCCGAACCTCCGCACCTTGCACACCAACCTAAAGACATGGCTCTTCCACCAACTTTCCTGATCTGCCGCGGATTTTAATTTGGGTATTAATTGGGGATTTTAAATTTTGGTTTTAATACTATTTAATTTTTATTTATTGTCAGGTTTTTCTATTGTTGTGAGCCGTCCCAAGTCCTACAGGAGAAGGGCGGCATATAAATCTGACAAAATAAATAAATAAATAAATAAATAAATAAATAAATAAATAAATAAATGCTTTTAAAATTCTACCTTTCCTCCTAAAGCTTAAAGTAACACGCCAATATTGAGTCTGCCCACTACAGTATTTAGTAATGATAGTCGTAAAATGGATTTCATGACCAAACTGATTTTGACTTATTTTGTGATAGTCATTAAGTGAATCATCATGGTTAATAAGTCAATCTGCAGTTGTTAAGTGAACGTCATCATCATTAAGCAAATCCATTGTTTACTGTGGAGTACATTTGTCAAAATTTGATGATCATATGACTGTGGGACATGATCACGCAGCCATAAATGTGGGCCAGTTGCAGAGTCGGGGGGGACCACATATGGTCACATGACTGGGGGGATGGAATTTCGGAACTGGATTGCAAGTATCCTTAAATGATCACTAAGTGAACATCATGGCATCCGACCCTCTCAATTCCTGGCGAATAAATGGGGAAAAAATGGAGGTAGTGACAGATTTTATTTTCCTGGGCTCCAAGATCACTGCACATGGGGCTAAGAAATTAAAAGACGCTTGCTCCTGGGGAGGAAAGCTATGACAAATCTAGACAGCACCCTGAAAAGCAGAGACATCACCCTGCCAACAAAAGTGCATATATTCGAGGGTATGGTTTTCCCAGTTGCAATATATGGCTGTGAAAGTTGGATCATAAGAAAGGTTGAGCGCCAAAGAATTGAGGCCTTTGAACTATGGTGCTGGAGGACTCCTGCGAGTCCCTTGAACTGCAAGGCGATCAAACCAGTCAGTCCTAGAGGAGATCAACCCTGACTGCTCTTTAGAAGGCCAGATCCTGAAGATGAAACTTAAATATTTTGGCCACCCAATGAGAAGAAAGGACTCACTGGAGAAGTGCCTAATGCTGGGAAAGATTGAGAGCAAAAGAAGAAAGGGATGACAGAGAATGAGGTGGCTGGATGGAGTCACTGAAGCAGTTGGCATCAGCTTAAATGGACTCCAGAGGATGGTAGAGGACAGGAAAGCCTGGAGGAACGTTGTCCATGGGATCGCGATAGGTCGGACACGACTTCACAACTAACAACAATAAAGCGAACAGTTGTAAGTCAAGAATTACATGTATTGTTCATTCCTCCCATTCTCCCCTCAACAACTTATGAAATAGGTTAGACTGATTACATGATGACTGACCAAAAATCACAGTTTGAGTTTCCATGATTGAAGTTTATTTATCTACAGCTACCTAATTCCAGTCCACTTTCTTTATCACTATCCTACATTTTACTACACTACACATTTTAAAATGCAAAACTGAATGTGAAAAATGTATGTATTAGTTACTAGAATAAACACATTTGATAAACTTCCTATAAAGTCACAGCATTCCACCTTAACACTACATTCCACCTTAATTGTGTTCAAGAAGCTACTAAAGATCACATTATTCTCCAAGACTTCCCAGCACAGTAAAGGTTGAGTCTTGCCAGATGGGTATTTGGATTATATATCGTTTTGGGAGATGCTCATGATTTCTTTTTGTCTTTTGTAATTTTTTACATTTACATTTAAATTGTAAACTGCCCAGAGTCATTTGGAGTTGAGCAATCTGTAAATTGTGTTGAATGAATGAATGTCATACAAGTTATTATAAATAAAGGAAAGGATAGAAATGTAAGTAATACTAGGATAAATAGCTAATTTGGGACCTATTAATGTTCTTTGAAATTAGCCCTGTGCTTTTGATCCTTCAAACAGCACTCCTATGTCAAATGCAAAGGGATAACTCAGGTTAAAACTGTATAATAACATACCACGTAATTTTTTTCATAACTTTCCACAATCAACTAAGAACTTTACTGGTTTAACATATCATCTTCTCAAAAGTACAGTGAACATTTCCAGTTTATGAGCAGCATTCTCAGCTGCCAACTCCCACCTGATGGAATCCAAATGTGCCATGCTGGCAGAAGTATTGATTACAAGTCCACAGTCCTTTGAATTGTTCAATGTATGCTCCAGTACAGGTAGCCCTCAACTTACAACAGTACACTTAGTGACTGTTCAAAATTACAATGGCACTGAAAAAAGTGACTTATGACCATTTTTCACACTTATGACTGTTGCAGCATCCCCATGGTCACGTGATTGAAGTTCAAGCACTTGGCAACTGACTCATATTTATGACCCTTGCAATGTCCCGAGGTCATGTGATCAGTTTTTGCAACTTTCTGACAAGCAAAGTGAATGGGGAATCCAGATTTATTTAACAACCATGTTACTAATTTAATAACAGCAGTAATTCACTTAACAAATGTGGTAAGAAAAATCATAATATGAGGAAAAACTCATTTAACAAATTTCTCACTTAGCAACATAAATTTCAGGCTCAATTATGGTCATAAATTGAGGATTACCTGTACTTCCTAGCATCACTTCCTTGCCTATAATTCCTTGCTCTCCCAAAGAAGACATCCCTGAAAATTATGGAACCTGTTACATTTCAGAAAACCTGCAGCTGCTCTCTGTAATGCATAAAAGGCTTTTTTAAAATCTCAGAACTTGTAAATATCAGGAAATATAGGGAATTTTGAACACTGTCTTTGGTAGTGGTGTGTTCTGTCCCCGTCCTCCACACACACAAATCCACACAAACGAGGGTTAAAGGACTAGCACACACACGGAAGGTTCGTTATCACGGCTTGGCAGCCCTATATAAACCGGCTGCCAAGTTCTTTACTAAACAAAGGGGGGATTCCTCCACCAGATAACAAGCATGTACACACCAGTTGGGGGGAAAATACAATCCAAAAGTCCAATCCTTCCATCCAACTGATGCTTAACTTCCAGGGACTAGCCAGAATAAAACTTTGTCCGTCACAGAATTCCAACTGCCACCCCACTCCTTTATATAGCCTGTGGGATGTGGTCCTGTGACTCAGCTAATCCCTGGCACGCTTCCTCATTTGTTGGGCTCTCTTATCACGCCGACGCCGACGTGGGTCCAGCCACAACTGGTCTTCCTCATTATCCTCCGACTGATCGGAGACACCTGGCTCCTGACTCATCTCCTCTCTTTCAGCCGGCAGATGAGGAATTGCCAGGGAGGAGGGGCCAGGGGGAGAAATAGGCCTGACTGGCTCCTCTCCCTCCTGTTCGGAGCCTTCTTCCTCTGATGCAATGGGATCGGGGGTCGGAGCCACAACATGGTGGTTGTTTTTAATTTTTTGCTATATGATGTCTTTTACCATGAAATACCAAGACAAGAACTGGCAGTCCTTGTATTATGTAACTTCTGACTTTTGTAATTCAGATGATACACAACAAGGAGGGAAAATTTTGGTTACCATTTTTGTACATGTGCAAAATGGCAGTTGTCAGTTTTATTCATGTAAGAAATGGCCATGAAAATTGGTACCCAAGAGTTCCTGGAACATAATCTTTACATAAACTGGGAATCAACTGAATGTATGATATTGATCTATACCTGAGATATTACACAATGTGAAGTATTGTAAGACATGAAATAGATAAAATAAAATATACAGCAACATAAAATAGTGATTTGTTTTGGTATGTTTATCTGTATCAAGAGATAGCAAATATTATTGTAGCAGTGGAAACATTTTCCTCCTGAGTCATTGATGCTATGGTATTTTGCTATCATATATAATCTATATATATTCAATCAGCTATCTACAAAAAAGTCTGGCAGGCATAGCTGAGGTTAGTGGATTAGTGCCAAGCAGGAGAATTTGATATTTTTAATATTATGTAATGGATAAAGTACAATGACAGTTACTATGCTTGTAGCACAGAATTTTAAACCTCTCTCTAATGTGCTTTGGGTCACCTAACAAAGAAAGCATTGCAAAAATGTGGGTACTTTTTCTGCATCGGCACCTTTAAATATCGATTACATGCCTTTTTTCCCCTAGCAACCAATCAGCTTTGTTAGACATTTCAGCATATTATACATTCTCAAATTATCTGTAATCTGTATTTAAGAATAAAGTATAGGCCTGTGACAGGGAAGGGAACTTATTTTCACCTCAGCTGTCTGAACTGCATTTTTAAAGCTCATTTATATTTTAAATGACATAGGTGGGAAATTATTTCTCTTTGTAATTTTGATCATTTCCATCGACATAGCAGACGGTATTTATCCCTCCCATGGCCTGCATTGACATTCCAAAGGACAGGGCAAGAGGGGACTATTTCTACGTTCAGTTAAATATGTACAAAGGTAGAACTTAGCTGTTAGCTAAATTAAATAAGGTTTTCAGATGCAATTTTATTTGCCCTTTCCAATTGTGAAACTATGCTTCAAAACAGAAAACTTTTAAAAACTAATGACCAAATGACTTTTCTTTCATTTTCATTTCCTATAATGCTCTTTCACTTGATTATAAAATGAATAACAAATATTCATTATTTCAGTTTTTTTTAAAAAAAGATGTATGACCTTATTAAATTATAATTTATAAGTAGAAGCAGTAGAGACACCTTGGAATTATTTGTCGATCAAGTGAGGATTTTTAAAGCTAAAAGAAAACTGTATTTGTAAATTCATTTAATGCCATATTCATTTTTTTAAAAAAATTTGGAAACACCACTGATAGATTCTGATTTAAATAGAGCTGATGGTTCCTTTTTTAACTCTTTAGATCTTATTGCATTTTATATACTTATATTTAAATCATTAATTTCATCAGTCATTTGATTTACTGCTCACACAGTAAACAACTTCACAACAATGTTAGATCTTTAGCAAAATTGTAAAGAACACCTTAAAAAATGTATGCTGCCTTTTTCAAAGGGAAGTTTAGGCAGAGATTAAGTTACTTTCCCAAGGGCACAGGAAGTTATTCATATTATGATATCTGAATGGGAATAGCTAAGTGATCAGATTCTTACTTACAAAGAGTCATTCTTAGATGCAAAGAAATAAGAATATAAAACAACTTTGCACAAGATCCCTTTGAGAATACATCAGTGAGATGTGCAAAAATAGACCTGCAATGGCATTGAATAGAGTCTGCTATTTCCACTTTTGTCTAATCAAAAACTGTCACAATCACTTTTTCACAGCATATTGGCTATGCTTAGAAAAAGGTGCATGATCAAGAATGAATATGAAACGAGATTATTACAAAGGAAGTGTGTTGAAATGGTGAAGAAGGATAAGATAAAGTTGAGTAATACTGAATATGAATAGAAGGACAAATAAAAAGAGGAACAGGAGAGATAGATGAACTATCCCAAGTTAGTTCATCTATCAAGAGGAAGAGGAGGGATAGATAGGTCAAAAGGAACAGGAGGAATAGATGAACTTGAAAAGAAAGCAATATAGTAAATTGAGCTATTGTATATTTTCTTCTCTCTTTTTTATTTTCTGCTTTTAATTTAATTGACATTGCTTTTTATTCTTTCCTATATTCCTTATTTCTGTAATGTGTCCATTTGTACTTGCAAATTCTCCCACTCTTCCAATATTTAGTTTCAAAAGGCCTGGACTGAAATGGTCTGAACACAAATTTTGTTTCAGCAATCAAAACATTCTCCAAAATGTGATATAACTAAGGACTGGGAAAGGGTGGAAAAAATCTTTACCATTTTTTTCAAGTGCTTATGTATGGATGAATATATGATATGATGTGTATTTCAGAAAGAAGGTAATAGGAAAAAACCTGTACAATTGTAGAAATGTTTTAAAGAGTATAACAGTGGCTGTGTTGAGCCCCGGCCCAGGGCTCGCCATACCTGGGTGGGTGGATGGGATGCAGCAGGAGCAAAGCGACAGCGAAGTGTGGCAGCAAGGCAGCAGCGAGGAGGCAGCCCAACATCTGATGCCACCAAATGGCTGTGGCGTTCCTTGCCAAACCTGTGCCATCCAGCTGATCGGTCCTGGTGACCTTCCGCAGCAGCCACGCACCATCCCCTGGGCCATTCCGGACAGTGAGGAGGATTTTGCCGCCAGACGGGTCTCAGCTCTAGTGTGTACCCGGTGGCCAGACATATGCTGCT
This sequence comes from Ptyas mucosa, assembly GCA_012654045.1. Classification (NCBI taxonomy): domain Eukaryota; kingdom Metazoa; phylum Chordata; class Lepidosauria; order Squamata; family Colubridae; genus Ptyas; species Ptyas mucosa. Next base: position 2,004,532 of record WNWU01013428.1, read on the forward strand.
CCAACCCCATCAGGCACCGGCTGGTGATTACCGGCGGGCATGGGCAGTCGGATGGACAGGGGATAGGGCCCAAAGACTTGAAAAGGTGCTGGGAGGTGGATGCTCACAGTGCTGACTTTATAAGCAACCTGTTATCTACTCTTCGTGTTCTGAGGCTCCAGCCAGTTTGTGGGAATTAAAGCAGAGTTTGGCTGCATTTGAGTGCATGTCCTGGCTCCTTTTGTTCCTACCAGGTCCAGCCTAGACCTGCTGAAAGGCTGCACATTCCTGATGAAATGATTTGCTAATCTCCATCCTTGCTCTCCCAAAAGCTGAAATAGCTTTCTGCAAACTCACTGACAAAGTCTCAAAATCAGAAGCATGATTTTAACCTAAATTATATTTGAACATAGAATAGAAACTGATTAAACCAAATGTGAACCTGTTTGTCAAATTAAAGTTCACTAATAAAGGAGTATGGCATTGTGATTAAGGTGCCATGCTAGAAACAGTAAATAGTAAACAACTTCTAAAATCTTGCTAAGAAAGCTACAAAACTTGTACATGTGATTGCCAGGAGTCTACATTGATTTAAAGGAGCATTCTCTTCCCCAAAAAGGAGAATAGCAATAGCACTTATACACTGCTTCACAGTGCCTTACAGCCCTCTTACAGAGTCAGCATATTGCCCCCAAGAATCTGGGTTTTATTAACCTCAGGAGGATGGAAGACTGAATCAACCTTGAGCAGATGAGACTTGAACTGCTGAACTGCTGGCAGATGGCAGTTAGCAGAAGTAGCCTGCAGTACTGCATTGTAACCAATGTACTACAACAGCTCTTCAAATAATTCTGAATGAAAACAATTTATAGGATTTGATTTCATCAACCTTCTATAGGAACATTTCTATTTCTCTTTGACTTGACTAATGATAACAAAACAAAACCATTGTTCTTTTTTTGTTACTGTTCTCCAAATTCTTGCGTATTGCTCATAACATGATTTGTGCAATCAATGCAGTCTCTCATAGGGAACTGTAGCTCTTGCTGTTGTGCCAATGAAAAATTAAATAATAATAATAATAAAAAAGTTGGCTTTTTAAAGCACATGTCTCATTTCATTTCCTGTGGAAGTTTTCCTGACTTTGAGACATGATGTGATTTTGTGACCTTCTCAGAACCCAGGAAGTACATTTTCAAAATAAATTTCTTTTCATTATAGACAAAAAAAAACCTTTGCCTGATAGCAGACACAGATGAGGCAATGAACCATTCAGAAGTTTCCCATAAGAAGATTATTTGCAGAAAATAACTGCTTTGAGATCAAGGAAAACTTTGTATATATTCTAAAACATGCTAAATGCCAGAATCAACAATACATAATTGCAAAATACTATTAGCCTTTTGAATAGTAAATAATGAAGTACTTTGAAGTACTATGAAACTGTCTCATTTAACTAATGCCCAAAATAATGATAGTCCAAGAAATATTTAGATCATAATTAATATTATGATATGTACTAATGTCAGTGTTTCCTTGTTTGAAGCAAAAATAATTGAAAATATTTTCTAAAATAAAATAATCTCTATTTTCTATATTTAATAACCATTTTTTAATCATAGAAGCCCCTGTTTAGTCCTGTGAATTCAGACTTATTCAAACATAGCAACACAACCAACCAATTTAAATTAATTACCGTATTTATTGGCGTATAACACGCACAGGCGTATAACACGCACCTTCATTTTAAGAGGGAAATTTCAGGAAAAAACTACGCTCTGACGGCCGTGAGAATTAGACGTGAGGAAGGCGCGGGTTGCCGGTACTTGTTAATACTGTAAAAACATGGCTTCTTAACATTATATCGGTGTATAACACGCACATATCATTTGCCTCCTATTTTCAGGGGGGAAAAGTGCGTGTTATACGCCAATAAATACGGTACACTGGTTTTGAAAGGATAAAGTCAAAACCAACAGAAACCACATATATCTTTGGTAAAAGGTAATTTCTCATGTAAACTTTTTGGTAAACAAACTACTATTTTTAAGATGCAGGAGATTTCTGGCCAGAAAAAGTAAAACATTTGCAGATATCTTATTATCTTTTGTAGTACAAACAGGTTCAATTTTAGCAGATGTCACAAATTGGCTTTGTGTATTTCTTTCATCCCTATTCATAATTTTTGCATTTTGCAATAAAACTCTGGTTATTATTAAACCAAAATTCACCACTAAGGAATTCTGATGCAATATAAGGCAAGTTTAAATTATTGAAAAAAAGAGCTTAAAGGTGCTGATAGTCATGCTCAGGTTCATAAACTTTAAAAGTCTCAAATAATTATTTAAACCATAGCAATATCATAGGAAGTCTATATTTAAAGCACAAATACAATAGTGAAAACTACTAATATCATCTGACGTAATAGATATTTTAATGTTTGTTACAAGCATTTCAGATTCATTATATGTATCAGACATTCTCACTAATAATCCCCACATTTGTAGAATTCACTTCTTCCAATATCTGGATGGTTCATTAGATATGAACACAACTATCATAATTTCCTCTACCATTATATTGTGTACCTCTGTGAAATCCTTGTATAAGAGCCATTAAATTTTGAAGAGAGCTTTTAAGTCCTAAAGAGCAATTTAGAAATCTATAAATAAGCACAGTGCATTGATCTGGAGGGAGAAAATTTTCTGCTTCAGATATTTCTAAAAATAATTGTAACAGAAGAGATCTGTAATATTTAATATATCTATACCACTTGTTGTCTTATTATTTTAACTATAGATCTTTGAGCTACTATAAATTCATTATTTTGTGTTGTCTAGCTGTCCAGAACACTGATATAAAAGCAATCAGATTTGCTTCTTAGCTGTTGAAATAAAAATATTTTATCTTCTTTTCTTTTGATGCAAAAATTATTGAGTACTATATAAAATAAGCAAATGAATAATGTTCTTGCAGTTTCATTCTGAAATATTTTCACAAGCAATATAAAGTCACGGACTTCAACTTCTTCCATTTTTATATGATTTTGTGTCTAAAGAAGAAATCCAGGGTTTTTCAAAAGCTACCATTATGCATCCTGGTCATTTATATACTGCATTGTTATTGTGTCTGCCCACCCATCCCCATCTCCAATTTTATAATTAAAGTGATTGATAATATTATTGTTCCATCTCAGGTTTCAAATTTAAAGAATTTTAAAAAAGAATATGTTTTCCATCTCTTCTACTTTAAGTGAAAGATTGAGTTCCAACTGACAATAGATACTGATGAACAATTGGAGTGTTGTGACTCATGCGGTTAGAATGCTGAGTTGATGATACATACAGACTCATGTTCAAGACCTGTTACTGCCACGGGGCAGGGTGAGCTGCTGTCACATGCTCCAGCTACTGCCAATAGTCTGAAAGGAGGTGACTGTGAGTGAATAAACGTATACCAATTCAGAGGACACCTTCACAAGAACACGAAAGGAGCCCCCAACTGGCATCCCCAGGGCAACAGTGATGTCACTGGCTAATCCTTTCACTATAGAAGCACTTCAGTGCTTCCAACATGGAAGTATTTGTGAACTTTGATCTACTGATGAACTTCATCAACTTGAAGTCACACAAAGGAATAATTATAATTTAGCATAGTCTTAAAACTGTTTTATTCACCTTGGCATTTAATATCTTAGGATAGTAATGTTCAGTATATGCCAATATATTTTCTGCCTTATTAGTTTATGTTTAATTGTATTTGATATTGCATTAAAATAGTTCCATGTCATGCTCTTCCTTCTCCTGCAAATGTCTCTCTATAATCCACAGTTCCACTTCACTAATTAACAAATTGCCATTTTACTTGTAATCCACATCCATTTTTACTGAGTCATAAAAGAGAAAAAAGCCAGTTTTCATATCTTCTTTCACCTTTATATATATCACTAATCAATTTATAATCCAATCCAAATTGAATCCAACTTCCAGATTTACATTTCCATTTATCAATCACTTTTAATTCTTTATTCTTTATTCGGGTTCTTCTATGGCACACTTGTCATTCTCACTTTCTCTTTGCATCCGCCATCTCCCCCCGTCGCTATTTAGCTGCAATTTCCATGCCGTGGTAATTTTAGTAATAGCTTAGTAGTTAAAAATACTTAGAATTTTCTTTTTATTGTCTGTGGTTTGGCTAATCACTCACCCAACACCAGCACTCTGTCCAAATCTTCCATCCTGCACATCGCTTGCTCCAGAGGCTCCAGCTTCATGACGATTCACTCTGATTGCCATTCCCTGTCACCAGCTCAGAGAGAGTTTCTCAGGCTATCCAAGGGACTTGCCTGTCCCTCTTTAGACACTGAGCTGCCTCTCTTTCTTCACTGTCCCTACAGGACAGCTTCGGTCCAAAGACCTCCCAGTGTCAATTCGTCTGACTGGTTTTTGCTGAGCTCGTCAGAGACCGGCATTTTCCCAGCCAGTCACGCCATGCCATTTCTAGTTTACTTTGAGAAAACCTTTGAAGAAACGAGGGGGAAAAAAATAAAACCTTGAACTTTTAAAAAGATAACTGGCGAGAACTAAGGAGGATACGTTTTGTCTACAAGAGGATAGACTTTGATGATTATAAAAGAGGGACCTTAATGCGACTTAAAACTGAAATAATTCAACCCGGAAAGAATAAAATGGAACAGGAACTTAATGAACTGATAAAGATGATGTGTTTGGAAATAAAGGAAATGATTATAAATTTGCATGGAAAATTGAAATCTGAGGAGGCAAAGACAGAGCTAGAATGCACTGAAGATGAAAAGGAAATGACTAATGAGAAACAAGAAAGAGAGATGGATAATGAAGAAGACAAAGACAAAGAGACTGATTATGGAAAATTAAACACTTGTAATATTAAGTATGGACAAAAAGAAAAGAAACAAAGAAGGAAAAGAGGGTGGAACAGGGAAAATATAAAAAACTTAAATGATTACACTGAGATTAACAGTGGAAAGATAAGAAAGAGGAGAAAGAGATGGAAAATAATAAGAAATAAAGGACAAAATAAAAGATTTTATGATTTTAAAATACAAAATAAGCATAATGAGATTAACATCAAAAAGTCACCAAAAAGGAAAGAGAAAGGAGAAACAATGGGAAATATAGGGCAGAATAGGAGAGTGCAGAATTTTAAAATACAAAAGAAAGGAAGAAGGGAAAACAAAGGGCAAAGAAGGAAAAGAGGCTGGAGGAGGAGAAGAAAAAATATTAAAAATACAAATGATTACACTGGGATTTACAGTGGAAATATAAGAAAGAAGGAAAAGGGATGGAAAATAATGGGAAATAAAGGGCAAAGATTTCATGATTTTAAGATACAAAATGTTAATAATGAAAAGATACGAAAAAGGAAAAGAAAAGTAGAAACAAAGGGAAAACTGTAATAAATGTCACATGCTCAATAATATTGGAGGTTTATAGAATTATAAGTTTTAACAAACATGAATAAATTAGTTGGGGAAATGTAATATTTGGAATATTTCAAACTATATATTTGAAACACAATCAAAAAGAGAAAAGAAGACAAATTAAGAATATTTTAAGAACTAATCGGATTGGGTAAAATGAGAAAGGATTAAGATGTGCTTTATAAATATATACTTGAATAAGTGGAAATATATTGTTAAGATGTTTTGAGAAATATATTTAATGATTTAATGAATATAAAACTGAATGAAATTGAAATGATAAAAATGATTTAAATATTATACTTGCAAGAAGCAAAGCAGAAAAAATATATTGGTAAAAGTAAAAAAGATAAGAGATTAGAAAATTGTTTGAGTAAAGATTTGAAGGAAAAAAGAGAACAAGATGAAATATATGGTTAATAATTAAAAAGATGAGGGATCAAGGTTGCCTGAATTCCACAATGGAAAACATTAAATTGAAAATGAATACAGCAACAGAGAGAGATGAATGAATTGGAAGGGAGGAGGAAGGAGAGAGAGGGATGGAAGAGTAGGGAGGAAGGAAGGGAAGAGAAAGCAGAGTAGGAGAAAAGATAAGATGGGGGGAAGAGAGGAGGAGAAGGAGAAGGGAAGGGGAAATAGAGAAGAGAAGAAGAAGGTGGGGAAAGAAAGTTGGAAGGAGAATAGGTTAGGTTTGAGGAGAAAGATTGCTGTATAATAAAAAAAAGATGAAGTGGAAGGAAGGCATCTCTGAACAAACAAATATAAATATATTAAGAAAAAGAATGAATTGTTTAAGATTAAAAGAGGATAAATATTTGCTTAATGCCTTGTAAGCTGCCCTGAGTCTCCGGAGAAGGGCAGCATATAAATCAAATTTAAAAAAATATATATGCACAAATAGTAAAGTTAGAATTTAGGGATAAATGAAGGTGCTTATGTATGCAAGTATAGAAATACTGAGGTATATTTTTAAAAAAAGGAAAGGGGGAAAGATGATATTGACAAAAATTGTAATTGAGTAAAATATATTTGAATTTAACTAATTGTATAAGATAAGAAACGACCAACATTCTGTTCAAAAAAAAAAGAAAAAGAAAGATGTGGGTGAAGGTGGGAGAGGAGAAAATAAAAAAACCAATAAAATTTGTTTTAAAAAAAAGATATTGCATTAAAATATTTTAATATTCCCATTGCCTGAAGATACATGGCATGACATAAGCATTTTTCAAACAAACAAATAAATAAACAATAGCAACATAATTTACCACTTTAATTTATGTATATCCTGTACTGTAATTAAATGAAAAGCACTTCATTATGGTACAGGGGATACATAAATCAAAGTGGTGAAGTGAACAGGGTACATATGGGTACATATAATTGTTGAAGCAGTGTCAAGAGATGATTACATTCATTTTTAACATTGTTTTATTTCTGTCATTTAAAGGGGAAATAATGAAATAAATTGTGACCCACAAAACCTTATTCTCATAAATGATATACCTTTATCAAACATAGCACAAATATTTAAAGTAATTTCAACTTCTAGTGCAATCACATTTTTTGATCATACTACAAATCAAACTTCTGTGGCTCATTTGGGGAGAAACAGACTCAGGCTCAACCCGTCCAAGACCAAGTGGCTGTGGTTTCCGGCGTCCCGATATAGCCAGTTGATGCCATCGCTAGCTATTGGGGGCGAGTCGTTGGCCCCCACGGAGAGGGCTTGCAACTTGAGCATCCTCCTGGATACACTGTCCTTAGAAGAACATCTGATGGCTGTGGCCAGGGGGACTTTCTATCAGGTTCACCTGATTCACCAGTTGTGTCCCTTTCTGGATCGGTACTCCTTATGCACAGTCACTCATGCCCCCATCATTTCCCACCTGGACTACTGTAATGCTTTCTACATGGGGCTCCCCTGGAGGAGTACGCTCCAACTGGTCCAGAATGCGATCGCGTGGGTGGTTATGGGAGCGACATGGCGCTCCCATGTGACACCTCTCCTGCATGAGCTGCACTGGCTTCCGGTGGTCTTCCGGGTGCGCTTCAAGATATTGGTTACCACCTTTAGAGCGCTCCATGGCTCAGGACCTGGTTATTTACTAGACCGCCTTCTGCCACCGGTAGCCTCTCACCGGCCAGTATGCTCCCACAGAGAGGGGTTTCTCAGGGTGCCGTTGGCCAAACAGTGTCAACTGGCAGCCCCCAGGGGGAGAGCCTTCTCTGTGGGAGCACCTGCCCTTTGGAACGAGCTCCCCCCAGAGATATGGAGGATTCCGGATTTGCGCACTTTCCGCCGTGCCCTCAAGACCTTTTATGCCAACAAGCAGGGCTGGCCTAACCCTTTTTAATTTTAATTCGAATCTGTTCTTAAAAATAGGGGTGTTTTAATTAGTGAGCCAAATCTATTTAATATGTTTTTTAACTTGTTTTTAAATTTTGTATTATATTTGTTTTATTCATGGCTGTTCACCGCCCTGAGTCCTTCTGGACGAGGGCGGTATATAAATCTAAATAAACTCAAAACTCAAACTCAAACTCATTTATATCATAAACATATCGGGGGTGGGTTGTACTTACTAATAACAAAAACTGTTCCCCAAAATAATTGCTGCTACTGTTCTAGTTACACTTTTTCCTTTGCAATCTATTTCAATCATTTTCTTGTTAGATTTGATACTTGTATTCTGAGAGTACATTAGATTTTGTTGATATACAGATAGTCTCAATTTATGACCACAATTGAACCCAAAATTTCTGTTGCTAAGCGAAATATTTGTTAAGTGAGTTGTCTCATTTTATGATTTTTCTTACCATATTTATTAAGTGAACCACTGCAGTTGTTAATTTAGTAACACAGTTGTTAAGGAATCTGGCTTCCCTATTGACTTTGCTTGTTAGAACTTCACAAAAAGTGATCACATGACCCCGGGACACTGCAACCATCATAAATATGAACCAGTTACCAAGCACCTGAATTTTGATCATGTGACCAAGGGGATGCTGCATGTTATAAGTGTGAAAAACAGTCATAAGTCCCTTTTCTGAGTGCCACTGTTTTCCACCAATAAGTCAATAAACAGACATACTGACATAGATCCAGTCTAGCAATCAGTGATAATGAAAAAACTGCATCAACCATGATCCTGAAGATAACAATTAAAATGAACAAACAGGCATCCCACTACACAACAACAAAAATCATAAGCCATCATGATTGGCTAAGTCCAGAAATTGGACCATGCCTCAGTAACAGCAGCCAGCTAATCAAAGAGTCTGAAATCAGATCATGACTCAGAAGTAATCGAACAAACAACTTCCACACCAATTTGCATGACGTAAAAATGTATTTAAGTATTCTGAGAAATGAACACAATTCAAAGAGCACTGACAATGTCTCCTCGAATGGTGATGAAACATTTGTAACCAAATTGCCAAGCTACGAGTTCAGAACAACAGCCTAACAATGTTAATGCTTTTAAGGACCTGAATTATTGGAACTTTAACAAAGTTTCTACTTTTTTAGTTCATGTTTAGAGTATCTCAAAAATACCCACTTTAAAAATATTCTTCAGCTATTAATAGCAAAATGCTAAGTTTTCCTTCTATCATAGATTCCAGCAACTAAAAGACTGTCTTGTCTGTCTTTGATGCAGCGAAAGTACTCTGGTCCATTATCAGGGTCATTAAAACATCTTAAGTCAAAATACTACTTCGGTTGTGAATTGGCAAGACAAATTAAAATGGAAGTTGAGAAAAATCCTTAAAACATTCTTTTCATAACACCTGGTTAAAAATCACAATCCTGGTTTCCATCCAAATTTTCTAATATAACATTTATCAAAGTCAATTGTCAAAATAGAATTTTTTCATTGTGTTAAATATGTATGAGCCTAGTTTTCAGAATTCAATTTATTCTCCATATGACCCAAATATATTTCACTTCTCATACTCCTGTAAAACACCTTTCTTACCATATTATATGATGTACAAAGCTCTTCCCATAATCACCAAAAATATTTAATAACTTTCCAATATAGTTTATCAAGGGTAGTATTAACTATATTTCATTCCAGAGGCTGATAAAATAACCCAATTAGATATTTGCAAATCAGAAAAATTAAAGGCACATTCATCAAATGGTTCTCTCAAATTAGCTAAGGAAAACCTTTGTGGTCCATTATGCCAAATTCATTTCCTATCAAACTGAAAGAAATAATTATTTGGTATTAAGATAAAAATGCCTCTAAGAATGTAAATCTAACAAGAAATAATAAACCTTATCCTACAAGCTTAAAGGAATTTAAACCATCTATCAACATTCTAAAAATTTTGGCATTTCTTTTTCATATATTTAGAAATATTCACAAATATTTAATAAGTTCGGTACACATCACAAACTTTTTACACATCTATATTGATACGTTGGAATCCAGAGAAAGGAGATTTATGCCAATTAATTTTGTTACCAGAACCTTTAAAAAATACTTCTATTTTTATAAAATTAGGTATGGTACTGATCCACATTTTCAAAATATCATCAATATAGAAAAATATTCTCATACTCCACTAATATCTTTATGTCTAATTATTGCCTGAGGATCAAGGATCATATTAAAAAACAGAGGTGAAATTGGGCAGCCCTGTCAAATCATTAATCTCAATCCACTGAACAAAGTCCAATGAAAAGTTGTATTTGATCATCACTTGCTTTAAGAATTTAATCTGAACCAAATCAAAAGGCTTTTGCAGTATCTATGGACTCTAATACAGTAAACCTCATTCTGTCCTTGATTATAGCCAATGTAAAAATTAATAACTATTGATTGTGATGCGTGATGATTTTTTTAATGAATCCTGAATGGAAAGGGTAAATTCTATATGGTAAAATTTTCTTTAAGTGACTAACCAATATGGTATTTAAGATCTTTTGCCTTTTGTTAATTAATGAAATAGATCTATGATTATGAAAAAAAATGGGATTCTTAATTTTAAAATGAGCTTTATCTATGCTCATAAAAAGAATCATGGCAAAAACTGCTCTTATGCCATTTTCATTGTCAAAGACCAAAATTCACCACATGTTACAAATGCTTTAATATTTAACGCAGTCAGAACAGGAGGTTACAGAATGTGGAACTGAAATGCTTCAAATTTAACTGATAAAGAAAAAATCAAAAGCCAATGTATTTTCTGAAGTTAACAGAAGTTTTAGAACAGTGTCAAACTCGATTTCATTGAGGGTCGCATCAGGGTTATGTTTGACCTCGGGCTGTGTGGGTATGGCCTGGGTGGATGTGGCCAGCATGACATCACTCATGTCGGGGGGGGGGTGCCTGTGGCAACCCAAGTGCTTTGCAAGTGAAAACAGCTCCCGAGCTCCATTTTTGGCTGTGATGGCCTCCTCCAACCCTCTGCCAGCAAAAACAGAGCTCAGGGGGGCATGTGCGGTCCTTGCAAGCTCCGTTTTCAGCTGGGATGGAGTCCTACAACCCTCTGCCAGAGAAAACTTAGCCTGCCTGCCCTCCCAAGCTCCATTTTTGCTGGCAGAGGCACCCCTGGCTGCCCTGGAAATTACAGAAAATAACCCAGAGTCAGTTCATAGAATGCTAGAAATCTAACTTAATCTATTAACAAGAGACCTGATAGTCTATACAAGAAATCCAGTTACTACAAAGAATATTCTCTAGAAATTCAATTTGGGGTCAGTTAAGAGAAATACAGGAACAACTATGTGATAGACTGTGGCTCATGAAGCTTGATAGATTTTCTTTTAGCACCTCTGTTATTGATATAAGAAGTTTTATCCTGCAGCCTGAAGCTTTCACAACTCAGCTAGTATCTTCAGATGTCTTTTAAGTTTCAGAGGCTATTTCAGAGCCTTTCACTAGACTAGACCTTTTCTTTCCAAAATGCTTTCCTGAAATTAGACCCTTTTCTTTTAATTTGCCTTTTGGCTTAAAGTTCAGCACCACCTGTTCCTTATGGGAGCACATTCATTTATATAAACTGTTCATATTGCTTTTATTTTCCATAGAATTCAGAACAATGTATAATCATAAAACAGCATCAATAAGTTTTTTAAAATAGCCAGAAATTTGATAAAGGTAATAGGATTATAAACTAATGGCTGTTCTAAAAACAAAGGTTACCTAACTTCTAATAAGTTGTTCTTTGGAGCTGAGACGGATCTTCCTTGGAAGACAGTTTTAGCAGGTAGGATACAGTCACAGTTGGGCAAAGACTTAGTTGTGGGATATGCAAGAGGTCTTTCAAAAGGATCTCAACAGACAGTTGAAAAAGACAGTTCTCTGTTCTAAACTAGTCATGGTTTTAAAGGCAACAATAGCAATTTGATTTGTATTCACATAAATCAAGTTAATATAGTTGTTTCATTAAGAAAACCACAAACTTGCTATATGCAGCTCTTTTAATAAACAGATATATTTTTGTTTCAAATACACTATGCAGTCCTATTCAGAACACTTCACAATAAAGTCAAATTGATCCATTTGGTCATAGGGCTTTACTAAAAGAAATTTCACTCTTGTCTCGTCTGCAATTTACAGTATTTCAGAATGAGGAAACAGACGAAGACTATGCAATAAACCAATTTAGAGTTGCTTTATCCAATCATGATATAAAGGTTGTACAAATGGAAATATGAGGAGACCCCCCCCCCAATATAGTCCTGCATTGATTTTGTTTAATATAAAATGGGACAAAGAGAAACTTTCATAAACTTTCAAAATGTGTTACTCTACCTTATAACTATGAAACAGCATACCTAGAACTCCTGCCATACCTAATTTTTAAATTGACCTACCGTCATCAGTTGAAATATCTTTCCCAAGTTCCCTTTTAACACTTTCCCCCCTTCCTAATGGATCTCTTATACCTTCTCCAAGATCTGCTGTAATTCTTTTATCATGGGGGAAGTCAGAATACCATATTATGATGGCTGAACTTCACAGGGAAGTTCACAAACATCCACAAACTCCATGCTCAATCTGGGAAAACTCCTCATCCTGACGGGGGAAGTGACAGCCATTAAATTGGCCGGACCAAGTCTGTGACAGCTCTGACGAAAGAGCAATAAAGGAAACAAGTGGGTAAAAGTGTGCAAGATCTGTGTGAGCTACTTTCAATTTCCAACTTCTGTTTGAGAAATTTGCCCCAGAAATTAACTTTTTCTTGAAAATGAGACTCTAAAAGAGAGGAGGCATAGTGGCTGTATGTACAAATACAATCTAGATATCAAAAAGACATTAAAATATATCGTTTTTATAAAGAACTGGATCAAATCTTAATAGGACTGGAGGAGAAGCTAATTTAAAAATTCTTTATTTATTGAGTATTAGAATGGAAGAAGAGCAAGTAAAGGAAACCATGATAGTGTGGGCCAAAACCTTTGGGCACGCTATAGAATTGGATAAATGGCAAAAATTGTGGGATAGAAATTATAAATTAACAATGTCCACTGCATATAAAGAAAATGTATATAAAATGTTTTATAGATGGCACTTCCCTCCAGCAAGATTAGCCAGGATGTTTAAAGATATGTCCACCAAGTGTTAGAAATGCAACCAGATCCCAGGTTCATACAACCACATGTGGTGGACGTGTCCAAAAGCCAAAAAATATTGGACAAAAATACATATCTGGATAGAAAAAATGATAAAGGAACATATAGATCTAAAACCGGAAATATTTCTGTTGGACATTATACTAGAAAAATACAGTAAAAGGAATGTGTATTTAATAGTACATGTGTTAACAGCAGCCAGAATTGTGTTTGCACAAAATTGGAAGGGCAAGAAGAGAAGGTAATTTTAAAAATCTTAGCATGTGCAGAAATGAGTAGGCTAACTCTTGAAATCAAAGAGAAGGAAGACACTGAATATTTTGGGCTATGGGATTTGTTCTATCGATGGTTAAGTAAGAGAAACAGAAGTTAGAACTTTTAAAACTATAAGAGAAAGATTAATTTTATCATTATGGTTGATTACAGTAAGCTATTATTAATTCTAATTAGTATTAATAATTAATATGCATTAATATTATGACGGAAAAGCACTGTTACTATAAGACTATTGCTAGAGAATATCATCACTATCATGATGTGGAGTATTGTTCAAAGGAATTGTAACCAGACAATACACTGTCTATTTGGATATTGAATATGTTGCTTTTTCTATTTATATATATATATATTTAAAAAAAACATGGTGCAGGTGTTCTCTACATCCAAGGCAGAGGAACAAGCAGGAAAAAGACTGATGCTAAATAACTGCAGGAGAAAGTTATAAGATTTAAATCTTGTGCATATTATATGATAGCTTGATTTGCTTAAGACTCCAGTAGACAATCTTTGTTATTAGGCTTCCTGAATCTGCCAAAAAGTAAATTATCTGAGTACTATTCTTGCTTCATTATCCAGTAGTTCCATAATGATAGGTGAGAGTCCAGAAAAATATTTATTACTGCACCCTGATGAAAGTGTGATACTGGGCCCATTGACCCTTCAGGGGAATTCCTAATTCCATAGTATGTAGTAGGTTAATTGTATTTAATGTGAACAAAAAATTATACAACTCAAATCAAAATTTGTTTGAAAATTAAACTGATTTTGGAAAAGATCTAGATAACATTGTATCATTTTTCATGTGCATCGATTGCAGTTCAAAGTTTTCTTTAAAAAGACACTGAGACAAAAATAAATAATTCAATAATGTCAGCATCAAGGCAGCAAATAATTCATTCAGTAAATGGAAGCGCTATACAAACTTCAGTTTCTAATAGTTTACTTTCTGTGGCAGGAGATTTCTGCTGGCATTACAGGTAGTTCTCAATTTACGATCATTTTTCACACTCACAACCACTGCAGCATCCCCATGGTCACATGATCAAAATTCAAATGCTTGGCAACTGACTCATATTTATGATGGCTGCAATGTCCCAGAGTCACGTGATAAACTTTTGTGACCTTCTGTCAAGTAAAGTCAATGGGGAAGCCAGATTCACTTACCAACCATGTTACTAATTTAACACCTGCAGTGATTCAGTTAACAACTGTTGCAAGAAAGGTTATAAAATGGGGCCAAGTTCACTTAATAAATGTCTTGCTTAGCAACATAAATTTTGGGCTCAATTGTCTTAAGTTGTGGACTACCTGTACATAAGTAACTAACCCAAATTAAAAGTACAAAACAAAATCCCAAACAAAACAGAAATTTTGAAAACTGGTTCAAAATATTTTTTTTCGCAAAGAACTAATTAAAATTGCATAATTGTAACATATTCCTGGACTTACTTCCCTCCTTTTCATTTATGAAAAGAATTTGACAACAGATTCATGGACATCATTCTCTCTTGGGTAAATCACTACAAAATGAAGCCTTCTTCCATTTACTTTCAAGGTGGTCTTCAGGGGGTTTTTTTCCCCCCTAGGATGCAAACTTTTTTAGTCGCTCCCATATGAATCCATACCTTAGTAGCCATGATTTCAAATTACACAGAGACATTCCAGATGAAGTCTCTGCTATGTGTGCCTGTCATCTTTAATTGAAGGGTTAGGGATTCCCCTGAATATAACCAGTATATCACCATTTTCCTAATTTTCAAAGAGGGCCCAAGAAAGTTTCCAAAAACAACGATAGACATTAGTGTCATAGTAAGCAGCTTTCAACACTTGGTCAAATAATTGGAATTATCTTCCTTCATACTAATAAGTTTTTTCACTCGTCAACTGATGATTGTTGTCTTTTTTAAAAAAATAACTAAAACTAAACCAACTCTTTAAATGAACTCTTTCCTCAAATCTTCACTACAACACTTTAGAGGTAAATGCTTCAATAGCAATTATTTTAATGAAAACTGAAGATCTCAAATGATTAAGTGAAACAGGAAAGTGCATTAATTTAGAAGATAACTTGGTTCCTCCCATGTGATGCTTTAGATAAGAATATAGCAGTGCATTATTTTATAGTGCATAGTCCACTTATACAGGTAGTCCTCAATTTACAATATTTCATTTAGTGACCATTCAAAGTTACAACAGCACTGAAAAAAGTGACTTATGAACATTTTTTATACTTATGACCATTGTAGCATCCTCATGGTCAAGTGATTTACATTCAGATGCCTGGCAACTGATCCATATTTATGACGAATGCAGTGTTCGGGGCTCACGCAATCATCTTTTGCAACCTTCTCACAAACTAAGTCAATGGGGAAGCCAGATTCATTTAACAATCGTGTTACTAACTTAACAACTGTAGTGGTTCACTTAACAAATGTGACAAGGAAAGTTGTAAAGTAGGGGAAATTTCTCCTTTAGCAACATAAATTTTGTTTTCAATTGTAATCATAAATTGAGGACTACCTGTAACAAGTTCAGGTAGAGAAAAAAAATTGTCACATTAATGAATATACTTGTGAAATAGCCAGATCTCGAGCTCCATTTTTAAAAAAGTCATTGTGTTACATATTCAAAAGTGCATGAAATGAGAAAGTTAAAAAGAAGAGAAATATTTATGTTAAGCATAAAGCTTAGCAAATACCCAAATATACAGAACTGTCATCTTTTTTCTTATAGCAGAATCTCAAGCATAATTAAGGTTTTGACCTTATTTGTCTTGATCTTCTGAACCTTCAACATCAAGGTAAAATAACCTCATGATACCATTTTTCACACAGAAGAGCTACATTTTTAAATACTCATCAGAAATATCAGAAAAGAAGTCCCTATGAGCTGTCTGTTCAATTTGAATTGTTAAGGATTCCCTTTCCATTCCTTTCCTTCCTAACGTTTAATTTAGAAATTGGCCAAAATAACTCAGGATTTTAAAGTTAGCCAAGCATATTTTTTAATTAAAATGTTATAAAAGAGACTGTTAGCACATTGTAGATTGATATATGATCACCTGTAAAGAAACCTGAGCCGTGAGCTGTTTCAGTGTATATAAGACCTGGAAAGAACCTGAAAAGATAATAATTACACTCTTCTGGACAAAGATCTGTTCTGAACAATCAGATGAAGTCTCCATGTTCAGAGGCATCATACGGCACAGTATCATATGCAAAGGTCAAACAAGAGTGACCTGTAATTTAATTTATACATTTCAGAGTCATCTATTAGGAATTAGGAAGAGAAGCTCAACTACACAGACCTTTCATTATTTTAGCATACAATTAATGATTCACAGCTCTGTTCTTACAGATAGGTAAGTTTCACTGTGTTCACTAAGCTTATGAAAATAATGATTCATGCTTATTTTTCCTGTCCATGTATCTACTCCATTGGTATCTTTAATGAATGAAATTCTAGGGTTATAAAGTAGACAGATACAACACCAAAGTGTAGAGTATTAATGAAACTGAAACCAGAATGTACAACTGGGATATGAAACAAAAGGTTGTAAATCCCAAATTTTATTATTTCCAGCCCAACATAATATTGGAAAGAAATTATATAAAGGATTCCTATCTGCCTGTCTGTCCCCAGACTAACTCTCTAAAACCAAATTTGATGTTACGGCAAGAAGTCACAAAAGAAAGCATGAACTGAAAAAGTTAGATCCACCTATGACTGAAAAGAAAAAAAATCCAAGCATATCTGTTCTGGAGAGGAAGTTATACAGTGGCTTCAAAAATCTTTCTAACCCCACTTCTCTTCTGGTTAAAGTAGATTGTATGCACTTTATTCCGTCTTTTCCAGGGCACCTAGAGGCATATGTACTCTCTTCCCCCACACACAATTATATATGATTCATTCATGAAGAAAAAGTGCATGTATCAACACAGACATAAATACATAATTTCTTTATTATGCAAAAGAAAATCCAGAAAGATCTTATTCTATTTTGGCTGCAATATTATGTTTGCTTTTGTTGTATTGCAGAACAGCATTAATCTTTTAAAGGCATAAAGTTATCTATATAAATAAATCATTAAATATATACCAACTGTGAAATCTTAGTGAAACATGTTATACCTTCACTGAAAAAAATGCTATGATCATCATTATAGTCAGAGATAAACAAGTGTATATCAAACAATCAAATGAGATGTATAGATATAAAAGTCTAGCACCTTTAAAAGTCTAGCAATTCTTCACTGTTATCAATTATATTAATTTTTTCTTTAAATTTGAAAAGGACTGTCAATAATTAATTGTTACATTTATTAAAAATGTATTTTTCACTGACAAAAATTAAAAAAACTTACAAACAAGTAAATTTATTTATAAGTTTATTGGAATATTGGATATCTCAAAGTTTAATGCAATTGTGCTCTAAGTACCTATCATGGTACTTTTTACTGCCCCTGGGTTGTGCTTATTTCAAAATTGGCCTTTTATTTAGCATGCAGTGATATTTAGGTACATGTGTATCTAAAACTATTAAAAATTAACTATATGCATTATCTTTCATTAAATCTCAGTCTACTATAATGTGGATGATTATATATTATAATGATGCAAAATCTGAACAAGATTTTGTTGGTCTGAGTTATAGTTGAAAAATATTATAAAATTGTACTATAAAGATTATCAAAAGGTTGATAAAGATTATCAAAAATAGATGACTAGGTTATGCAGGAGCTCATTACTCTTGGTGCCAGAGAATAAAATTATTAAGGAAGTTATAATAAGTAGTGGAAATATAATAAGTGGTGGGAATAACCCAGTCAGCCTGACCTCAATACCAGGGAAAAGATAATCAAGCAACAAATCAGAGAACACCTAGAAGCAAACAAAGTAATAACCAAAAGCCAACATGGGTTTGTCAAAAACAAATCATGTCAGACTAAACTTATTGCATTCTTTGACAAAGTGACAAAATTAGTAGACTAGAGGAATGCTGTCAATATAATTTACTTGGACTTCAGTAAGGCATTTGACAAAGTACACCATAACCTACTACTTGATAAAATAGAAAAATGTGGGTTAGACAGCATCAGACAGACTGCAGAGAAGAGCAACAAAGATGATTAGAGGACTCATGGATAAAACATATAAAGAACAGTTGCTGGAACTGGATATGTCTAGTCTTATGAAAAGAAGGACTAGGGGTGACATGATAGCAATGTTCCAATATCTCAGGGGTTGCCACAAAGAAGAGGGAGTCAAGCTATTCTCCAAAGCACCTTAGGGTAGAACAAGAAGCAATGGGTGGAAACTAATCGAGGAGAGAAGCAACTTAGAACTAAGGAGAAATTTCCTGACAGTTAGAACCAGTGGTGGTATTCAATCAGTTTGCACCACTTCAGCCAAACCAGTTGCTAAATAGCTGATTGGCCCCGCCCTGCCCCAGCCTGCCCTGCCCTGCCCAGCCACTACTTATTGGCTTCAAACGTCTTGGCTAGTGTCTTAGAATCACACTGCGGCATAGCTGCAGCTGCTCTTTGGCTCCCTTGCCTTGACCATGTGGCACCCGTGGCCCACCTGCTTTCCGGCTTCCTCGCTCCCAACCTAAGCCTTCACCACTCCCTAGTTAGGTAAGTTTCTGTTTTACTTAAATCTCACCCCTGGGGCCATTGAATGTATTCCCCCCAGGAAATTGCTGTCCGCGCTCACCTAGAGAACCCTGCCCTGGCCTCAAACTACTCCCTTCACCTGGGCCGAAGCAATTTACCTTATAGCCTGCCTCACTTGGCCAAAGGGCTGCAGGGGGGGGGCAGTGTGAGTGGGGGGAAATGGGGCAGGCATGGCATGAACTGATGAACAGCTAGTACTCATTAACTTAGTAATGCCCATGGGTATTCCTATACAACCTTAATCATTTTTCATCTCCATTTTCTACTTTTAGCATCTATATTATTGAAATATAGATGCACAGTGACCTTTTGAGATTTAATTAATATTAAAAATATGTAACGTGAGTTTCTCAGGTGAAAAAACTATGGAACATCTAAACTGAATCAATATTTCATGCTTTTGCCTTGAAATGCCTATCTTGGTTGGCACCATATCACATACATGGTAATATGAATTAAGTCATTCATAACCATTACTGAAATCCCTTACATCTTAGTCTTTTATGTGAAAAGGACACAGACAGAATAAAAGAATCCTTAGTACTTGATTAGTGTGCATTTGATTAGTAACAAAAAATATTTCTTACTAAACAAATGCACCCTATTAAAAACATTACATGAGATAATGCATAATATCTAATTTTCCTTTTTTTGATTGTTGTCTCAATATCACACAATGAAATGTCATTTGAACTGGATCATTAAAAAAAATAGCAATGGATTCTACAAGTGTTTCCTAACAGCAAACTTCTAGGCAAGCATAAACACCAGGCAATTAAAATATTCATCTTATATGCAAACAAATGTTTTCTATATTACAAGGGCTGAGCTCCAGGCATGCAAATCTGTAAATCATGTTATCAAAGGTAGAACACTGTCAATAGTTGTTGACTTTTGGGTATTTATCCTAAATATGTTTTCAGCTGGGCCACCTTGTTATAGCTAAAAGCATTACATATTTCCAGCAACTATTTGCACCAGCTATCCATGAAGTAAAAAGTCTTCCTTAAGATCTGAAGTCTTGGGATCATTTCATCTCATATCCAACCTAGATGTTTCTTACAAAACACGTAGTTCTTTTGTCTATGGAAATTCTCAGTCCTGCAGGTCATGGTTGTCCCAAATGTGCTTTTTCAAGAGGCCACTGGACCAGAAAGTACCTTTGGGATGCAGTTCTTTTCTTATTGCCCAATATTTATCTTTCATATTTAATACATTAATGAAGGAAGGAAAATCTGGACTGGCTCAACAAGCTTTGACACTAATGCTTTATGGTACTGCATTTTTGTTCTTTGCACAATAAAATTTAGATGTAAAAAGGGGGGGGGGGGAAGTATCCAACATTTAAAAATGCATAAAGACTGATGATGTCCAAGAAAGAAACAAATCAGTAGAGGACAAAAGAAAAAAATCTATAAATGAATAAGGCAAAATCATTGTACATTTTGATTCTGAAAAGAATCACAAAAATAATCTGAATTTTTGCTATAAACTAATATCACATTATATTAAAGTAAAGCAGTACAATCAAGCAATGTTCACACATTAATCTTACCTTAGCCATTTGAGCTTGCACACCATTTGCTTTAAGAGATGCTACGGCTTTCTGTGCAGCTGCTGGACTATCAAAATCTACAAAACCGTAACCTTTTGAAAGGGGGAAAAAAGTAGAATTCATTAATATAAATAAAGAATAAACTAGTTTACCAAATCTTCCTTATCAACAATGTAACATTTTCAAATTTAATAATGTTCAAATACCAATGGCTACTTCAAGATTTTGGATGAGTTTCAACAGTACCCACCTCAAATCTTAAGTAAGACATGACCTGTTTTATATTAAGCCAGACGAGTGAATGAATCAGCAAAATTTTATTGTCTGCTCTGGCAGTGAATTTCTGGATCTTCAGCAAATGGCTTTCTTTCACTGGCAGTGGGATCTATAAAAGTCAATGGTCACTTCCAGAATAATTTATTATCTATCCAGAATAACTTACTTAATTAATCTGATTGTGGGATAACAATGAGGACTCTACAAAACATTGTAACAAAGCAATTCATTCTTTTTTTAAGCTACAGAAAATTGTACTTTTGTTGAAACATTTTTAAAGGTTTCTAATACAATGATGCAATATAGAATTATTGCACTGAACCTAATTTGGAATCTTCCCTTTATATCAGGTATATGAGTATTTTTGGAATGTATGTAATGTATCCGTTGGAGAAAGGTGATCGCTTCATCTTTTGTCATGCCTATGCAATCTATAGAGCTTGTATCCACCTCAAAAGCTATAATAGTATTTAGTTCTAGAGTGCTAATAGCTTTAGGCAGACATTTCCATTTACCAGATCAATATGCACCCAAACAGAAGGCAATCATAAATATGCTGCAGCATTTAATGCACTTTAAACTTATTAGTATCTCATGCATGTATTAAAAGAAGAAGGAAAAAAAGAATCAAAGTACTCCAATTAATTCCATATATCACAAATATATAAATCCTGTTTTAAGAAATTTCCAATTATATACTGAAGATTATAAATTGTATGTTAAGGTTCCTGTAAATAACGTGTAAACGTTTACTTTTCATATTTAACTCAATGGGAACTGCTTCAAAATAGAAAATTCTGTAAGATTTAAATTCTAAACATGCATATCAAGTGTGTAACTAAATACATTTACAGAGCATTCAGAAAGTATTGACCCTTTTCACTTTTGTCAATGTTGTTATGCTGCAGCCTGATTCTAGAGTTGTTAAATCCATTTTTTTTCTCATTAATGTATGCTCAGTACCCCATAATGACAACGTGAAAATGGAATTTTAGAAATGTCTGTAAATTTATAAAAAGAAAAAAGTGAAATATCACATTGGCATAAGTATTCAGGCCCTTTGCAACAACACATAAAATTTAGTTTGGGTTTGTCCCATTTCTCTTGATGACCTGCTGCTGACCTGCTTCTACACCTTGATTGGAGTCCACCTGTGGTAAATTAAATTGATTCGGAAAGGCACACATCTCTCTATAGAAGGCCTCACAGCTGATAATGCATATTGAACCACAGCAAAAGCCATGAGGTCAAAAGAACTGCCTGCAGAGCTCAGAGACAGGATTATTGCAAGGCACAGATCTGGGAAAGGCTACAATAAGATTTCTGCTGCTCTGAAGATTCCTAAGAGCACAATGGCCTCCATAATTCTCAAATGGAAAACATTTGGCACAACCAGGACTCTTTCAAGAGCTGATTCCCTGGTCAAATTGAGTAATTGAGGAAGAAGGGCTTTAGTAAGAGAGGTGACCAAGAACCCAATGGTCACTCTGACTGAGCTCCAGAAATCCTGTGTGGAGATGAGACAGAGTTCCAGAAATATAACCATCCCTTTACCCAGGGATGAAATGCTCCCAGTTTGGACCAGATCGCCCAATCCAGTAGCGATGGTGGCAGGTCATTTGGAGAACCGGTAGCAAAAATCCTTGCGCCCCCCGCCCCATGCCCAGCTGAACTGCATGATCATCAGAGACTTTTTTTTTAACTTTTAAAAGCATTTTTTCTACAACCTCTTCAGCCAAAAAAAATGCTATGTCTGGAGGAAACCACCCACCGTTTATTACCTGCCCAATATCATCCCAACAGTAAAGCATGGTAGTGGCAGAATAATGCTGTGGGGGTGTTTTTCAGCAGCAGGGACCAGGGAACTGGTCAGGGTTGAAGGAAAGCTGAATGAGGCAAAGTATAGGGATATCCTCAATGAAAACCTGTTCCACTGTGTTCAGACTGGGCTGAAGCTTCACTTTCCAACATGACAATGATCCTAAGCATACAATCAAGACAATAAAGGTATGGCTTAGGGACAACACTGTGAATGTTCTAGAGCAGTGATGGCTAATCTTTTTGCCATCGCGTGCCAAAAGTGGGGGAAGCGTGGTGGGGTCATACGCACGCGTGCCTACATCCATAATTCTATGTGACTCGCCCCCCCATGTTCCCCCCGTTTTTGGCACATGATGGCCTGGTGGGCCTGGTAGGCCTGTTTTTTGCTCTCCCCAGGCTCCAGAGCCTTTCTAGGAGCCTGGGGAGGGCAAAACAGCCTTCCCTATCCCCCGCAGAGGCCCTCCGGAGGCCGGAAACAGTGTGTTTCCTGACTTCTGGTGGGCCCAGAAGGCCCGAAAATCAGCTGGCTGGCACACGCATACATGCCGGAGCTGAGCTTGCGTGCCCACCGATATGGCTCCGCGTGCCACCTGTGGCACCCGTGCCATAGGTTTGCCATCATGGTTCTAGAGTGACCTAGCCAGAGCCCTGACTTGAACCCTATTGAACATCTCTGGGGGGCCTGAAAATGGCTGTCCACTGATGATTGTTATCCAACCTGACTGAGCTTGAGAAGATTTGCAAGGAAGAATGGCAAAAAATTCCCCAATCCAGATGTGCAAAGCTTGTCATATCATACAAAAAGACTCAAGGCTGTAATTGCTGCCAAAGGTGCTTCAACAAAGTACTGAGTGAAGGGTCTGAATACTTATGCCAATGTGATAGTTCAGTTTTTTTCTTTTTTAATAAATTTACAGACATTTCTAAAATTCTGTTTTCACTTTGTCATTATGAGATAGATAATTGAGGAGGGAAAATGAATTTTAACAACTTACAATCAGGCTGCAGCATAGCAAAATTGACAAAAAATGAAGGAGGTCTGAATATCCTCTGAATCAGGGGTGAAATCCACTTACCTTCACTACCAGTTCACAAATGTGAGCGCACGTGCCTCCTCCACACATGCGCAGAGCCTTTTGTGCATGTGCAAAGGGTCAAATACGGACGTGATGACGTCCGGGCGGGTGGGCAGAGCCTCCCGCTGTTAGTGCTACTGGTTCGCCTGAGCCAGATAGAACCAGTTCAGTGGTGGGTTCCTCCCGGTTTGGCCCAGTTCTGCCGAGCCAGTAGCGGTGACAATATGATGTCACCGAACCGGTTCTGGGCCCCCCCATTGCCCCCCGTCCCCCCGCCACATTATTCTTACCTTTTATTTGGACCCATCCCCAATCTATTGCTGCCTCCTGAGTACCAACTGATCGGCTAGAAGGAAAAAAACTGTTTAAACTCTTACCACGGGGCTTCAAAGGGCTGCCCTACAGCTGATCAGTGTTAAAAGGCAGTGTGGTAGTAGACCGGTGCCTCCAAAAACAAATGAGTAGACCGGTGCCTGCAAAAATAAATGAGTAGACCAGTGCCTCCAAAAATAAATGAGTAGACCGGTGCCTGCAAAAATAAACAGGTAGACCAGTGCCTCCAAAAACAAATGAGTAGACCGGTACAGCTCTGCAAGCAGTTAAAAGCCTGGTAGACCAGTACCTCCGCTAAATCCTAAAGAATTGTCACATGACCATCAAGCCACACCCACAAAATAAGCCACGCCCACAGAACCGGTAGTAAAAAAATTTAGAATCTACCCCTGAACCAGTTGCATTTCACCACTGCTCTGAATGCACTGTATGTAGATATTAATTCCTAAGAATATATGCCCAAGAATAAACAATAAATGTAGGTGCTAAAAAATTAGATATATAAAATAATCTTAAAGAAATTATCAGTAAAAACCAAAATATCCAAGATATCTTAAGTTCCATAGTCTTTTCCCAGAAGATATAGACATGAAAGTTCTGTACACTGAGCAATAAAATCATTTTGCTTTTCTCAAATATGGTTTATTTGTTTATAGTTTAATTTTTAAATGAATCTGAAAAAAAATAATCTTATTTTTTGAAGAAAACATTTGGAGTTATACTGTAGCTACAGTTTAGCTCTAAAGGTTTTTGAAGTGAAACTGTTTCCAAATTATTACCCTGTGAACAATGCCTGCTGAGAAAAGAACAAAAGTTCAAAATCTTGATTTTCATTAACCTTTCGGTGCTTTTTATGCCCCCAATCCAGCTGTGCTGCTTTATGATGATAGGGAGGAGGTGCTCTTGGGAGGTATGAACAAAGAACATCACAAGTGAATGCAGAATATATATCCCCAAGCAGGGTCACCCAAGGAGTGAAAGTCATCCCAGCTGCCTGGCCAAAATAAACAGACACATATATTGGGCGGCAGCCAAATAGGAATATGCTGAAGGCAGATGTTTACTTTAGTAACAATGGCAAAGGTATCAATTCTTACTGTGTGTGGGAAAGCAATTGTAAACCATTCCTGTATTTGTAACAAGAAACCACATGGGCAGAAAATATAAAATGATTGAGTGGTGCTGGATAATGGGCCTCTCAGGTTGGATGGCACTCAACATGCTACTGAAGAGCTGAGGATCTTTCAGAATACCAATGACATTCATGACGTGGCTAGATTAAAGCTTTCAGGGCATTGAAGTTTCTGATGTTGTGGATCAGGAAAATAAAATCAGAAACAATAAAGACAGAATAAAGAACATGAAATATAAAAAACACAGATATGGGAAAATTCAACACAGGGGAAGATGAAATGACATCTTAAGCATTAACAGATTGAGGTGGATTTGGATTGCTCTGTTTCAATGAGAAGATCACATCGTTTATTATTCAGGATATGAAAAATAAAACTGGAACAGTGTTGTTTTTATAGTTAGGAAGAATATAACAACAGCAGTAGTTACAATCAATGCTACAATCAATGGATGTATATTATTGATTAGACCTCATGGATAACCCTTTAATATGGCAATCATTCAAGTTTATGGTCTAACTATTGAAACAAAAGTAGAGGAGGTTGATGAGTGTTATGATCTAGTTCAATTTGAACTTGATAGACCATGCAAGCAAGATGTACTGCTTGTGATTGGAGACTCGAATTGGACACTGGAGTTCAATGATCACACCAAAGAAATGCCCATGTGCTGACTGTTGAACACATCACAAACTGCTCATGTTCAAGTTTCAAGTTAAGCTAAATGAGAGGAAGAAAGCCTGTCAGTTTCCACAATATATTCATGAATGTATATCCACATTTTTTTTCAAGAACATTAGCTCCTCAGCAGCCCTGAAACTCACTGATCAAAGCACCAGAGGAATTATGGAATAAATCTAAATAAGTTGTTAAGGATGAATGTGAAAAAAACCCCCAAAGCTGCCAAACAAGAGAGCAAATTTGATGTCAAGGTAAATCGTAGTAATTGGGCTACAGCCATACAGTTTTCATCGGACTGCTCTTGAACAGCATTGTAAAAGCTTCAGCTGATGCAGAATACAACTGATGGGTTGTAAATGGTGTCAGCTATTCAGCATAAGTAACATAACTGTTTGGGGGGTTGCCAGAGTGTTTCCAGGTGCAATTCAAGGCGCTGGTAATCATTTTTAAAGCCTTTGTGATAGGTTACCTATCTTCTAGTAGTTCTTACTCATAAAATCTGGTCTGATACGATGGGCATGCTCATCAGCCAAGGAATATCAGCCAAGGAATATCAGCCAAGGAATATCAGCTGGTGGGGACCAGGAAGTAGAAATTATCCTTTGAAACATTGTGTCATCTATCTGACTAATGCACCCAGCAAAAGTAGGCACTTTCAGGAACTTTAAAATCCCAAAAGCAAAACTTTATTGAGTACATCATTTTGGCACTGAAGAAAGCAAAACCAACTCTAAACTTTTCCACCCAAGCCTACATTGTTAAGAAATAGGTTTCATCCCTGCTACTATGGAACAGGTCACATTGTCCAGTTAGGAAGCATTCTTTTGTTTTGATAACAGTCCATGTCTTGGCTGCCACCTGCAGAAGTGTCCTTGGCTGCCACCTGCAGAAGTGTCCTTGGCTGAAGTCTGGAGCCTCTACATCAGCGGTAGAATCCACTTACCTTCGCGACCGGTTCGGGAACGGGAGTGTGCAGGAATGTGTGCACACAAAGTGCAAATGCACCTCTTCTGTGCATGCACAGAACTTTCTGTGCATACGCAAAACTTTCTGTGCGCTCGCAGAACTTTCTGTGCATGTGCAGATGGTAAAAAAATGGGACATAATGACGTCCCGGTGGGTGGGCGGAGCCTCCCGTCGCCAGTGCTACCGGTTCAGCGAGCCGGTTAGAACCAGGGGGATTTTACCACTGCTCTACATCCATCTCACCTCTCCCTCCCCCAGTTCTTTTGGCAAGTTGAAAAGCAATAATAGAAGAGCCTGAGTGGCGTAGGAGGCTAATGCCTCCTACTAAGGCAGCATTTAACATCCAGCTGCCTGCAATTACTGCGAGTTCAATTCTCACCAGGCTCAAGGTTGACTCAGTCTTCCATCCTTTCTAAGGTGGGTAAAATGTGGGCCGGTTTGTGGGGGCAATAAGCTGACTTTGTATAAATATACAAAAGTATGAAGGCTATTGCTTAACGCACTGTAAGCCGCCCTGAGTCTCCGGAGAAGGGTGGCATATAAATAAATTTTTTAAAAAAAATAGTCACAAGAAGCTTAAGTTTTTCAATCTTGACATATTGTCACTCCTAAGATCAGGATGGCTACAACACTGCTGGCCTTTAGGAAGGCCTTGAAGACCTGCCAAGTGCCTAGGTTTGGTGTCTCGAGTGTGTGTGAAGGGTCCCATTTTCTGCTTATACTGAAACAGATGGATTATAATATCTCTTGGCTTTTGTATTTAATTTCTTTTTATATAATATCTTAATTGTTTTTCTGATTGTTCACCATTCAGAATCACTTGAGATGGATGTCTATACAATTGAATAAGTTGTCAAGGGAAATGAAACCAGAACCAAGAGAGATAAGATTTGTCAGAAAGAAACTTCATAAAGAGTTTCAGAGAGCTGCTAGAATGGACAAAAAACAGTATTAAAACAACATGTGTAAAAACATGGAACATCAAG
Source organism: Ptyas mucosa (assembly GCA_012654045.1). Lineage (NCBI taxonomy): Eukaryota > Metazoa > Chordata > Lepidosauria > Squamata > Colubridae > Ptyas > Ptyas mucosa. Next base: position 2,032,344 of record WNWU01013428.1, read on the forward strand.
GGAAAAAACAGAAAGTCTTTCAAACTATTTTTGAATTCAGAAAGAGGTTCAAATCTTGAATTGATACACTAAAAGATTTCATGGAGAATAACTTATTCAAAGGAGATAAAACTAAGATAGAAGAAAAATATTCAATACTTTTGAATATAGATAAAATATTCAAGAGATCTAAATGATATTCTCTACTTACATGAACGTCTAGTACCAGATAATACTAGAACCAGATGTTCAAGCTAACTTTATAAAAGGCTAAGTTACAGTGGCAATGAGTGCATCATTAGAAGACTTTAAAGACTATGCTAGGAACAAGTTGTCAAAAACAAAATCTATATAATCACTAGCACAGAGCTTACTATGGTTCAATCAACTTTTTATTTATTACCCATGCTATAGTTTATGTGATATGGTTCAATTTCTAACTTCAGAAGTTATGTAGGTTAAAGAATATTCTGCTCAAACCTATGACAATTCAATGGCACAATCCTATAATAGTCTAGCTTGCTGCCATTGCTTTTTAAAATGTTTACAAACCAAATCAAATCAAACCTTTATTGTCAATGCACAACATGTGTACAACAAAATTGAATGAGCCCCCCTTGGTGCAATCTACCCCCAAGAAACACAAAATACATCTCAATAACTCAATAAATGAAAAGTGCTAAACAGGTGCAATTGGGATTTGGATTGAAATATTAACAAAATGTTTAGTTTTAGTTTAGTTTATTTAATTGTCATTGCACCTCGTACAATGAAATTAAATGCCATCTTCAATGTTCATTATAACTATAAAAATAAAACACAAACACACATCCTTCACACCCTATTCCAGTGGTTCCCAAAGTGGGTGGTACCACCCCCTGGGGGGCAGTGGGATGACTTAGGGGGGCACTAAGAGGCAAGGGGGGAGGCAGGGGGGCACTAAGAGGCAAGGGGGTGGCAGGGGGCGCTAAGAGGCAAGGGGGATGGCAGAGAAGTGCAGAAGATGCGGCCGTGCGGCATTGGCCATTCCTCTTCCGGGTTCGCAGCCCAAAGCTCAGATCATCAGACTAGCTGGCCAATATGCATGCATGCACCAGAAACTGAAAGATTGTTTCCCATTGCGTGCATGCCCACTGGGCAGCTCCTCTTACCACATATGCAAGGCTGAACTGTTGAATGCTTTCTTATTGCTCTCCTTGCTTGCTATCGGTCACTGCTTGCCCGAACCACCTGGCCCAGGCCCACCTGCTCTGCTATTCACCCCCTTTACTGCCATCACCTTCCTAATTTTTGGTAAATTGCCGCCGCGGAGGGTGAGGGCCTGGGGGGGGTGGCATGGCTGGCTGGCTGCTGCTGGTGCTGTGCTGTGCTGTTCAGGAAGGAGGAGGGCTGCGGTGGGGGGAGGCCTGGGGAGGGTGGCAGGCCTGGCTGGCTGCCACTGGTGCTGTGCTGCCCAGAATCAAGTAGGCTGCCATGGAGGGGGGGGCAGGCCTGGCTGGCTGGCTGGACACATAGAGGAGGCCCTCTCATAGAGAGGGCCTCCTCTGGGTGCCGTCGGCCAAACAATGTCGACTGGCGGCCTCCAGGGGGAGAGCCTTTTCTGTGGGAGCACCTACTATTTGGAATGAGCTCCCCCCGGAAATTTGGAGGATCCCGGACCTACGCACCTTCCGCCGCGCTCTTAAGACCCTTTTATTTCGCCAGGCAGGCCTGGCCTGATTCCCCCCTTTTTAAAAATGTTATAATATTTTAATTCGTTTTAAATTACTGGGGTTTTAATATTTTTACGGCCAAATTTATTTAATTGGATTTTAATTGGGTTTTAAATGTTATACTTGTATGTTTTATTTATGGCTGTTCACCGCCCTGAGTCCTTCAGAAGTAGGGCAGTATACAAATTAAATAAACTAAACTAAAACTAAACTAAACTAAACACATACTAGCAATCCCGGGAAGGCCTCTGGTGACATCAGGGTCGGTGGCAAAGCTCCTGATTTCACCGAATGCCTCTTTCTTACTGTGGTAAGGGGACGGGCTGCGGTGCAAAACGTCAGCAGCTGTTGCACTGCCACCTGCACTGCTTGCTTTGAGCTGGTTTGGAAAGGGAAAAAAGACAGCCGAATTAGGTGGGACACGCCCCACTGAGATCCCTCGTAGCCTCCTCACTGAAAAGTGCTTCCCGCTTCTCTTCTCCCTACATGCTGTTATGGGCTCTGCACCCAGGTAGCAGCTAGTGGCCCTAGGTAGTGGTGTCTTGTTGGTCTTGGAGGGTGCAATAGCATGCAGGTAGAGAAGTGGGGAGTGCTTTTTGCACCTCCAGCTCATTTGCTGCAAGAAAGAGCGGGAGCTCGGAAGAGCGGGCTCTATTTGGGTGGGCGATCACTTTTGGGTCATATAGTTCAGTGGGGAGAGAGACCCGTTTGGAGGGATCTGGGTGGGGCCTAATTCAGCTGCATTTTTCCCTTTCCAGACCAGTTCCAAGCAAGCCATGCAGGCGGTGGCACAAGAGCTGTTGAAGTTTGTTCACGGCTTGCTTGGAGCTGGTCTGGAAAGGAAAAAAACTACAGCCAAATTAAGCGGGACATGCCCCACCCAGATCCCTCCAAACGGGTCTCCCTTTGGTAGCCTCTCCACTGAACTACGCGACCCAACAGTTATCGAAAAGCACAAAAAGCGCTTCTGGCTTCTCTACCTGTATACTATTACTGGCTCTGTACCCCCACCACCACCAAGACCAACAAGACGCTACTCCCTGGGGCCACCGGCCGCTATCTGGGTGGAAAGCCTGTAACAGAATGCAGGCAGAGGAGAAGCAGGAAAGCTTTTCAAAGGGAAGGCTACCATTGGGAGAGCCGTTTGGAGGGATCTAGGTGGGGCGTGTCTTGCCTAATTCAGCTGCGTTTTTTCCGTTTCCAAACCAGCTCCAAGCAAGCAGTGCAGGTGGCAGCGGTACAGCTTTTGAACTTTGCGCATTGCAGCCCGTCCCCTTACAACAGTAAGAAAGAGGCATTTGGAGAAATCGGGATCTTTGCTGCAGACCCGATGTCACCAGAGGCCTTCTTGGGATGGCTAGTATGAGGCCAGTCAGGCCTGCCACCCCCCTGCCAAGGATCCAGGTGGGCTGCCATGTGTGTGTGTGGGAGCTGTTGCCACTGTCATTGCTGCTGCTGCCGTCATTGCCGCCACTGTCATTCCGCCAGGAAAGCCAGGGCCAATATCAATAAGAGTTGGAACGGACCTTGGAGGTCATCTAGCAACCCCCTTCTCACTCAGGAGGACTATAGTAGGGATTCGAGCCACCTTTTAATTCTAGACACCTGCAGCCCATTCCTGCCTCCTCAGGTGTTGGAGGGTATGCTTTTCAACGAGTCACAAAGGGGGCTGGGAGCAGAGTCATTCTGACAATGTCTTTTAAAATTACTTGGAAGAGCAATTTTTTCCCTAACAATAATGGTTTGTATACTGTGGAATAAAACATATGCTTGGAAAAAGTACTTGCAAAACTTGGACAGAAGGAAAAGAAAGGCAGGACTGGACTCATTATCAGTAGCTAGTAGTTCATTGTTATCAGTGACTCCCACTGATTCTAAATTCATTTTAAGACTGGGATTGGTGACTACTGAAATTTAAGTATTCAACACTGGTCTCAGAAATCTTTGAGAACCTGCAGAGGTGAAGACATTAGGTGGCCATCAGTCATTACCTTAGTGATGAACACAAAGAGATCAGGCATGACATTGCTTATTTATCAGAACTGTTTCAGTTCAATGAAGTGAATTTGCAGTTGCCAGGAAATGAGGTCAATCTTATTAAGGCCAAATTGGTCATCTTTATGTTTATTTCAAAGTTAACTCTATTCAAGCACAATATAGGCCATTGCGAGCTATACCAATTTCCAAGCTTGTGCGAGCTAGAAGAGAAAGGTAGGATATAAGATGATGATCTGCAAGGTTTTTGTGACCATTTGGACATGCTGCATAAAGATATGTCTGAGCGATATCAGGGTCTTCTTTTGATGGAAATTCCAGATTGGGTGATAAATCCATTTTCAGATACTGAAGAAGATGGAGTACTGGAGGAACAACTAATAGAGCTGCAAAATGACATTGAGCTGAAACCAAAGTTTAAGAAATCGTACCAAGAGTTTTGATTACAGAAGGAAATTTCTGATTGCTATCCTGCACTATGGACAGTAGTTAAGAAGCTCCTTGTTGCATTTGCAACATCATATTTGGTGGAACATGGTTTCAATGTGGTCACCCAACTTCTCTCCAAGCAAAGAAATCGACTCCAGATTACTGAATGTGATGATTTAAGACTCCTGCTAAGTGACTTAAACCAGACATTGGGAAACTGGTATCATTCCATCAAGTCCATCCATTGTATTAAGAATTTACTGAACTGTGAGGTAGTTACTAAATTTTACTGAGTTTACTAAGTTAGTAGTTACTAAGGTTCTTGATAAATGACTATCAGACTTTGAAAACCTGGTATCACTGGATCTTGTTCAACAATTTTGTTGAATTAACAAAAGATTTTTAAATTGGATTTTGAATAAATGTGCAATTAATTGTTACAGTTTTGAATTTTACTGTTACTATCTTCCTTAGTGGACCATGCAAATCACTATTCCGAACAATGCTATTTATAGGGGTGGGGGTGGGGGGCACTGAGGATGAGTCTGTAGCACCAACAGGGCGGTGGACTGAAAAAGTTTGGGAACCACTGCCCTATACAATTGAATTGAAAGCCCGATATTGCATTAATATTGCACTATATAGTAGAATTCAATATAGTTACTGCCCTGGGATAGAAGCTGTTTTCAGCCTATTTGTCCTTGTTTTTATTATCCTGTACCATCTGTCAGACGGTAATAGTTCAAAAAAAGAGTGCCCAGAATGAGATGGATCTTTAAGAATGTTTTGAACTTTCTTAAGGCAGTGGGAGCTATAAAGCTCTTCCAAAGAGGGGAGAGGGCAATGATCCTCTGGGCAATGATGTCTGGTGTGCCCTTCTATCTGCTCTGTGCAATTGCCAAACCAGTGCAGTAAATTTAAATACTCTCTATGGTGCAGCAGTAGAAGATCACCAGCAGTTTTTCATTCAGTTATTGTTTCCTGAGAAATCTCAGGTAGTATAATCTCTGCTGGCTCTTTTTGACCAGTGCTGCAATGTGAGTACTCCAGGTCAGGTCCTCTTTTATGATAAACTTAAAACTGGTCACTTGCTCCACTCGGTCTCCATTGATAAGCAAGGGCTAGATGTCTGATCTATTCCTTCTATAGTTCACTATAAGCTCCTTGGTCTTATTTGTGTTATGGACCAAGTTATTGTCTCCACACCATGAAAGCAACCGTTCTACCTCATCTCGATAGGTAGACTCATCCCACCCCTTGGAGATTAATCCCACCACTGTTGTATCATTTGCAAATTTAGTAATAGTATTACTAGCGTGAGTGGAAATGCAGCAATGCACATAAAAAGTATAGAGTAAGGGACTCAACACACAACCCTGTGGTGTACCAGTGTTAAGAATAAGGGCTGAAGAGATATGATTACCTAATCTGACCCTCTGAGAGCAGCCAGACAGGAAATCCATAATCCAAAGGTAGATTGAATAAGAAAGTCCAAGATCCATAAATTTAGACACTAGTCCTGTGATGGTGAACCTATGGCACGTGTGCCACAGGTGGCATGTGTAGCCGTATCAGTGAGCATGTCAGCTCAGCTCTGGCATGTATGCATGCGCTGGCCAGCTGATTTTCGAGCCTTCTGGGCTGTTTCCTGTTTCTGGAGGGCCTGGAGAAGTGGGAAAGGCCCATTTTTCTTTCTCACCTGGCTCCAGATCCTCTCTATGTATCTGGGGAGGGTGAAAACAGCCTTCGCCACCTGCTTGGAGGCCCCCTGGAGGCCTGAAATGGCCCATTTCCCAACTCCTGGTTGGACAGGAAGAGACTTTTTTGCTGTCCCCAGCTTCCAGAGACTCCTAGAGAGCCAGGTGAAAAAGAAAAACGGGCCTAGTGGCCATCGCATGCCAGGAGCGATGGGGGGAGGAGGGCACATGCGCGCACATGCGCAGGGTGTGGTGTAGAATTATGGGTGCAGGCACACTCGCACGCAAACTTCCCCCGCCCTCCCTCCTGCCATGCGATGGCAAAAAGGTTAGCCATCTCTGACTAGTCTATGTGGAAGGATTGTGTTAAATGCAGACCTAAAAGCATCTACAAAAAGCATATTCACATAAACCACCTCCACTGTTCCAAATGAGTCAGAGCAGTGTGAAGAGTGATGGCTATAGTATCCTCTGTAGATCTATTTCTTCTGAATGCAAACTTGTGTTTATCAAATGTATACAGAAGACCAGAAATGATGTGCTGGCCCAACCAATTTCTCAAAGCACTTCATGGTGATAGGAGTGAGTGCCACTGGTCTTTAAGCGTTGAGGTTATTGATAGGGAACTTCTTTGGCAGATGTGTTGATTTTGAAAGCAATTTTTAATTTATTCTTCTATTACAAAAGAGGAAGAAAAGGTGAGAATGGCAACTTGAGAACCTGAAGCTAACCCAATAATATAAACCACAGGTGACTCAGATAAGGTTCTGACCTTCAATTCTACAGCTGCAAAATGAAAACGACCTATCCCACAGAAATTTCACAACAGGAATTGTAAAGCATGTAATATAACAGAACCATTGGAGGAACATGATTAGGAAAAAAAGGAAAATGATTAAAAGATATTTATGATGAATAACACTGGCTGAACTGTTCTCAAAACTTCTTATTCTTCAAACCTGCACATTTTGTTTTTTGTTCATTTTGGACTCTGCTTGAAAGGAACATTTATGAATTATCCTCTTAATGAGATCACTGGAATAATTATTGTGATTCTCCTGGACTAACAAATAACACAGGGAAATTCAACTAATACTTTGATTTCATGTTTTGATTAACAGTTTTATTTTTTCAATCATTGAAAAATTATTTATTTTTACTTTTTGTTAGTCTTTTTATAGCATGCCACAAAGAAATGAAATTGTTATCTACACAGTTATCCACAATTATCTCTCAAAGGTGCTTAAATCAAATTAAGCATGAGAGTCAGGTTTCACTATCCAGTTATTTAAAAGAATAAACCACACAAACAGATGAGGAATGAGGAACAAAGAAAGAATGGGGGCAATCAATATCAGAAATAAAATAGTAAGCAAAATGTAAAGTTGATCTTTGATTCTTGGAAATCTTGTTTAAACAGCAATTTGGAGCTTTTCTTCTTTGGTCCAGCTTTTCTTTTCCTGTTGCAAGGCTGCTTCCAAAGGAGATGGGTTTTTTAAATTCATTTTTCTCTAGTCAATGCAAGAGGGCAAATTCTCCTGTTATCATGATATTTCCCTAGAAAGTTAACAATGCTTTCTCCCATGAAGACTTCTGCTGATGGATACTAAAAGTCTCCTACATTTTCTGGCTTATGTGTTCCCATTGAATTTGATGGAAGAAAAAATATTTTAGAAATTATTTTAACAGAGAAGACAATTTTGATGAAATTATGGATGGGGCATTGTGGTGTTGGATTGGACAAAGGGGGTATAGAATGTTCTGGATTTCACATTACTACAAAATCTAACTTTTATGGCTCTCAACATCATTAAATCCCAGAAAAATAAATTCTTTATTTTTTCTTTATTAAATATTCTTTATTAATAAAATTATTTATTTTTATTAAAATATTTTAATAAAATAAAATAATAAAGTTGTTTTTTAAAGAGTAGTATTACCATTACAATAAACGTAAACATTATTCTTTGGAAGTTACTGGTAACTTTTTTATAGACTAAAGAGAGAATTTGGGGCAACTGTCCAAAATCTGTTGAAAATTTTGAAGAATTTGTAGAGGCTACATTTGCTAATTCTAAAATAATCATTGCAATAATGTTTTTTAAAAAAAACAAAGTCATATTGTCAACAGCTAAACATATTTACTTTAAAACAAGTTCCATTGGTTCATGTCCATATAAATTTACAAAAGGTGGATGCCTCAGTGTGAATTTTGCCTTACATATATTACTCAGATTACTTTGGCATCAGTGACAACAAATGGTGCAGGAGGTTATTAAAAGAATATATCAGAGGATCTGAAATATCCTATTATAAAAGAAATAGTATCCTTATGCAATTCCTGTATTAAAAAGAAGAGAGAAAGATGAACTGAATGGGTAAATTTATGGTATACTTAGCTGGCTCTGTTACTGGATGAAATCCTGAAATTGGTAGGATCTGCTATCTGCCATTTGATCTCCATCAAATTAAGATGTAAAATCAGCCAAAATATATTATGGCATGATTAACATAGCTGTCCTTATCATAACTGAGATTTCTGCATCAGGTGCCAGCGCTATGGTGTCATTAAAGGATGACAACTTGTTAATTTTTTAATTATGGAGAAATAAATTTGGATTGTCTACATCAAATGAAAAGCGTCTTGCAAGAATTTTGTTCAACATGAATTATAGGGCTCCACAGAAATGTAGATATTATCTTTCCAATAAATTAGCCCTTAAGTGTTAAAAATATCAGTGGCAAACTAGCTAGCTAATATGTTCCCTCACGGTGACTCAATTTAGGAATGCTTAATTATATTATCTTTTTTCACCTCTCTTTTTAAAGTGATATCACAGCACCACTTTTCTCAGTTGTGCATCCATTATTACTAGAAAAAAGAATATTACATTTTAAAGCTTTGTGCTTTACTGCACATCAATATTAACACTACCAATCTATGTTTCTAGAAACTATGTAGCTTCAAAGAACATTTTATTATTTGGGCAACTGTGCAGATACAATTCCAGAAAAGAATATCAGAGCTGGAGTTCTTATGAGATGAACCATCTGCTAGAAAGCTGTCAGATAGTTTATTTCTTTTAAATTCACATTAAAAAAAACTGTATTTCAAGGAGTGATAGAGCAGGAGGTTGAACAGAGTTTTGAGGAGCTTGCACTATCTCTTAAATATTTAATTTAATTTAATGTAAATGTGCAATTTAACTAACATCGATTATTTTCAATTTAATCATTTACAACATTATCTATGAAGCAGTTCCTGGCTAATATCGATGAGATTCAGTTTTCTAAATCCATATTGTCCATCAGCATTACTAACCATCAGAGACCTTGTTCTGAAAGAAATATAAAAGAGCTACTTTAACATGGCTTGACTGTATTCAAAATTAATCCCGAAGATGAAGTAATAACTATGGATTCTACAGTTTTGTATGTGTGTGGATCTATAAAGAAAGAGTATGATTAGACACTTTTACTACTTAAAGAAGTAGTAAAAGTTCATAGTATAAGTATCTGTGTACATAGTAAGACATTGAGTAACTGTGTTTTCCACAATCTAAATGGCAATGGAACTCTTGGGCTCAATTTCTCAATTAACTTGACAGTAGGTTCAACTGAGATAAAATTGAATGTCACTGTTTTTGTAACAAATCCTTCATTCTTATTTTTTTCCTGCTTGTCAGGAGAAGACCAGCAGAACAGCAATTAGTGATAAGCAGTGCAGTGAAAAAGAACCAAGTATACACTAATTAGGTCATTCACCAAGCACATTCATTTCACTGGCAGGTTTAATCAATGTTTTCCTGAAATGCCTTAAATCTCTAATGCTAATTTAAAGTTTTGTTATTATTGTGCCTTTAAACACAGACAGGGTGCCTGAAAATTTTAAAATGCTTTTTACCTCCTCCTATCTTCAAAATCATTTCCTAAATATTATGCCTATAGCTTATCAACATTACACTGGACCAATTATAATAAAATTCAAACAACTTTGTGTTTACATGCTAAGGTCAAGGGAATATGATGGGCAAACTGTGAAGGATCACATAACTGTATATATTGCTACATAATGATGTGCAAACATTCATTTAATTTCCACTTCCATTTTTATCCCAAGTCCAAATAAAATCTTAACTTAAAGTGAAGATGCACAATTTATTCATTATACCACTTCATGGAAATTCACCTTTCAATTTACATTTGCTGGAAAAAGTAAGAAATCTTTGCTGCCAGTAACAGTTTAATACTTTTGTTGAATACCTCTTTCCTACAAACACACTTTGAGGGATTACATGAATGAGAATATCAGGGATAGAGATTAATGATTATCCAACCCAGGTTGGAAAACTAAAAATACCTAAATTGTTCCAGGCTTCAAGAGAGTTGACTTCAATGAGCTAAGGGAAAAGGTGGAAGAATTCCATGGATGGAAATCCTAAAAGGAAAAACAGTTCAAGACAACTGAGAAATTTTTAAACAAGAGAGATAATGAAGGCACAAATACAAACAATACCAAGAGGAAAAATGATGAGATTGGCTTGTTGAAAAACATCTGTTATAACCTCGTAAACAAAAAAGACAAGTTTTAAAAATGGAAAGAAGAACATATAGCAAAGACAGAATGTCAGGAAATACCACAAAATTGCAACAATGTGATCAGGAAGAGTAAGGCTAATCATGCCCTACAGTTGTCTATGAATACCAAAAACAAGAAAAACAAAACAAAACAAAACAAAACAAAACAAAACAAAACAAAACAAAACAAAACAAAACAAAACAAAACAAAACAAAACAAAACAAAACAAAACAAAAATCCCATCCCAAACAGATTTTTAGGCATGACGAGAACTAGAGTCAAGGAAAGAGAGGCCTATCAGGTAGAACAGAGGACATGGCAGTGGTGGCAATAGTTTAAGTATTATTATTTTTTATTTGATTTATATGTCGCCCTTCTCCGGAGACTCAGGGCGGCTTACAATGCACTAAGCAATAGCCTTCATACTTTTGTATATTTTATACAAAGTCAGCTTATTGCCCCCACAAACTGGGTCCTCAATTTACCTACCTTAGAAAGGATGGAAGGCTGAGTCAACCTTGAGCCTGGTGAGATTTGAACTTGCAGTAATTGCAGGCAGTTGGTGTTAATAACAGTGTGCTTTAGTTCACTGTACTACCAAGGCTCTTTTGATTAATACTTTGTATCTGTCTTAAAAGTTAAAAGTAATCCAACTTGTCAGAAGCACCATGAGCAACACTGGAGAATTTCACATGACATTGCAACCAGGCTCTATATCCCCAAATTTTTGCTTCATTGTAGCATATCCATTCCATCTATCAGTTTCCAAAGAATCCAGCACTTCCGTTTGAATAAAGCCTAATTTAGCCGTCTGAGACGTATGCATATTACACAAAAATAATTCCACATTTGGGGTTTACAGAAATTTGTATGTATATTTACTGAAAAATAGAGCTATACATATTTAACTGTGGCTGTTGCTCCTGAATACTGCTCCAATAATTTTGTTACTTATAAATTTATAAATTCATAAGTAAATAAATATTAAACTCAAAACTATTCATAGGTTTATATGACTGGATGAAAGAAACTGAATATAGAGGCAAAACAGAAAAGATAGATCACTTAAATTTTAAAGGCATCAGCAAAGATACACAACATTGAAAGCTGGATGTTAACAGCTTAGACTTAGACTTAGAATAACTTTATTGTCACTTTAAATGTACACTAACTGGCATACATTAAAATTAAATTTCATTGAAATTTAACTTGTTTCAGTTGTTACTTAAATGCTTTTTCTACCCATTAGGAATTTTCCAATTTCTTTGATTTATTACTATTAGTACTTTCACAAGCTTGATTTCTTTCTTTCTTTCTTTCTTTCTTTCTTTCTTTCTTTCTTTCTTTCTTTCTTTCTTTCTTTCTTTCTCTATTCACAGTTTATCATTATCTTGCAAGTTAACTAGAAATATTAAAGTAACTTTGAAAACTGGACTACATGTAGTGCATAACTCCCAAATAAATGCAGGTGCACAAGAATGTGCCTAACCCAAAGCAATAGTTAATTGTTGAAAATCGCATAATGACTGGATATATGATCAATATGTAAACAAAAGTCAAAAGGAAGAAACTGATGAGAAAGAATATCTCCAGTGTATACAAAGTACATATTGTGTATTATCGGAAATAATATTTCAAAAAATAAAAGAACAGGATGTTTTGACATTCAACATAGGAAATACACAACTAAGCAAAATTGATGAGCATGTTTTTACTGGACTTAGATTACTCTGGAATGCAAAAGAAATGCTCTAGTAGTAAAACAGTTTTATTTTTTTTTTAAAAAAATAGTCACTTCATCCAAACCATGCAGAGCTATGGAAATTTTGCTCCATACTTAGTAATAAGGTACCTTAATTATTCATCTCATTTGAAATTTCAGGAATAGAGTAATAAAAATGAATAAGAACTAAATACACTTTCACAGAAATTTAGATTAGCTTCCATTTCAGATGATATAATCTTTTTAATTACCTATATTCTCGAGTATAAGCCAAGGCACCCAATTTTACCACAAAAAAACCTGGGAAACCTTATTGACTCGAGTATAAGCCTAGGGTGGGAAATGCAGCGGAGCTACTGGTAAATTTCAAAATAAAAATAGATACCAATAAAATTACATTAATTGACACATCAGTAGGTTAAATGTTTTTGAATATTGATTTCAAAGAAAAACAGTAAACTAGCTCTGTAAGTGGAAAAGAGGATCAACAAAAAAAATATGGTATCAACAATAACTTTAAAAGTACTATATATGAGTTGGGTAGCTATATAAATTTGTTTAATAAATACAATGGGAAAGGTCTTTGGGGATTCCAGAATTTACATGGCACTAATTGGATTTTTGATCTCCCTTTTATTTTTTATTTTTTATTTTTTTTTAATTTGATGTATATGCCGCCCTTCTCCGGAGACTCAGGGCAGCTTACAATGCGTTAAGCAATAGCCTTCATACTTTTGTATATTTATACAAAGTCAGCTTATTGCCCCCACAAACTGGGTCCTCATTTAACCTACCTTAGAAAGGATGGAAGGCTGAGTCAACCTTGAGCTTGGTGAGATTCAAACTTACAGTAATTGCAGACAGCTGGTGTTGATCACTATGCTTTTAGTCTGCTGAGCTAAACCAGGCTCCTGGTTTATTTTGAGACATAATAGACTAGTTTTACACTATAACTAAATTACACAAGAGAATGTAGTATATATATATATCAAAAATAATTCAATAACAACTTAATCTGATACATTGGGTTAAGTGATGTAGGACTTGATCTAATTTCAGGCAAGTTCAAGCCTCTGTTAAGAGATACCTGCATTCTCTCTCTCTCTCCCTTCCTTTTTCTTTTTCTTTCTCTTTCTTTCTTTGTCTCTTTCTTTCTTTTCTCTCTCTCTCTCTTTCTTTCTCCCTCCCTTTCTCCTACTCATCTGGCATTCTTAGAGCTCCACTATTGATTAGCTTAGCCCATTGATTAGCTTAGCCCTAATTAGATTAAGTGGGCAAATGTGGCCCTTTTACAACCTGTGGATTTCAACTCCCAGAATTCCTGAGACAGCCAAACTGGGAGAATTCTGGGAGTTGAAGTCCACAGGTTGTAAAAGGGTCACATTTGCCCACTCCTGGCTTAGTCTGAGCAAGGATAGATAGCAGCCAATTACAATAAGATCTCAATTACAATTACAATAAGCTCTCAATTACAATAAGCTCTCAACTCAAGCTCAGTGCACATGGGATCTCCCTAAACAGTGAGGATTTCTTTGTTTCTTACTCCCTTGAAGCCCCCCCGGCAGCCCATTTTTGCTTCCAGGGGGCTGCAGGGAGTCTTGCTAGGCACCACCCTCATGCCCTAGCAAGCCTCCCTGCAGCCCCTGGGAGCCAAAAAGGGGCATGGGGGAGGGGCGCCGCACCCCCATGCCCCATTTTACCTTTAGCAAGCCCCCCTGCAGCCCCTGGGAGCCAAAAAGGGGCTCAGGGGAGGGGCATCACACCCCCCATGCCCCATTTTATCTTTAGCAAGCCTCCCTGCAGCCCCTGGGAGCTAAAAAGGGGCACAGGGAAGGGACGCCGCCAACCCCACATGCCCCATTTTAACTTTAGCAAGCCTCCCTGCAACCCCTGGGAGCCAAAACGGTTGCAGGAAAAAAAGCATTTTCCCTCACTCGAGTATAAGCTGAGGGTGGGGTGGGGGCTTTTTTCAGCATAAAAAATGGGCTGAAAAACTCAGTTTATACTCGAGTATTTAGGGTAGTAAAAATATTATATATAGTGTTTATTAAAAAATTTTTTTAAAAGGATATAAACAATGAATATTAGATAGGGGGTGCTGATAGAAGAGCTGGAACGCCGAAGTCCATTTTAGCACTTTATTTCCAGCTGTGATCAGGAGTAAAAGGGCTGGCATGCTGCCAGAGCTCTCTTTTTAAAAAGCTCCAGGAGTCTCACTGACCACTGACAGCAATTTATTATTCCCGTCTCTAGATTAGCCAATCAGTGGCAGACATGCAAATGGGTGCTCTGTACATCCATACATAACACCCCTTCCCTCCTAGATAGAGCACAACCAATCACATTTGTAATTATGCAACATAGTTATGGAGGTACGTGGGTTGCTTCAGGGCATGACCGGACCTGCGCAGTTCACTTGTTCCAGCGGTGGCAGCCTGTGCAGTCAGGCCTGCTGCTGCTCCTGAGTCCTCGGAAGGAACCTCCTGGAACACTCCCATGGGCGTGGATGACTACACCCCGGCCTCTCCTTCTTTGGTTCCTGGATCTCATTGCTGGATTCCTGGTTCCTCAGATAGTGTTTGAGGTCCTTTCTCCGGTTTGAGTCTAGGGTCTCTGTGTTGTTTGGAGCTAGGGACAGTTTTTTATTGTATGGGTTTCCACTTGCTCTTTTGTATGTTCCTTGGGGCAAAGGCTCACTTCTGGTGTTGTTGGATGGCAGATTTTTTGGTTGCCTTAACTAGGTCTCCCCTAGTCTATTTTGGAGTTGGTCAATGTGCCTCCTCCATACCCTGCCACTTGTTCCACCTGGTATGACTTTGGCCCCATTATGGCTACTACTCTTGCTTGTATCCAAGTGGGGTAACCCATGTAATTATGGGCAAACACCAAATCCCCTTCTTCAAACTCCCTGAATTGTCGGGTTGAGTCAGCGATATCTCTAGTGGTAATGGGGGTGCAACTGGTCCAATTGTGACCTTAGTCTCTGACCCATTAATAGTTCAGTCGGACTTTTATTACTGGTAATGTTAGGGGGGTGATAAGTTGGGCTAAAAGGAATTTGCCAATCTTTTCCTGCCAATTACCAGGGCCCATTCTGGTGAGTGTTTCTTTGGTCAGTCTCACCATTCATTTTGCCTGACCATTACTAGCCAAATTAAATCGGCAACCAGGGCTTGTCTGATTCCTTGCTCTGCTAGGAACGACTCAATTGTTTTTGCAGTTAACTGTGGCTCGTTGTCAGAGACAAGGACGTCCGGTAACCCATGGGTTGCAACAATTTTCTTAATGCCCTTATTGTTGCTTCTGTGGTCAGGTTGGGCATTATCACTACCTCTAGCCATTTTGAATATGCGTCAATGACAATTAGAAACATTTGTCCCCCCATTGGCCCAGCAAAGTCAATATGTACCTGTGACCATGGATTTCCCACTCCCTGATGAGTGCCCGGGGTGGAACTGGTCGGGTTTCTGTCATGGCATGCATGTTGCTATCTATTCTGTAATATCTCTGTCCAAGTTTGGGCCACCAAATATAGCTCCGGGCCAGCGCCTTCATTCGTACAATCCCTGTGTGACCCACATGTAATGTTTCCTGGACTTGTTTCCTTAATCCCTGTGGCACAATCACTCTCTCCCCCCCCATAACAGGCACCACTTTAGTGTCGATAATTCTAATAGTTTAGTTTGGAATGTTCTGAACTCTTAACCCAGTTTCTCTTGTGGCCACCCCCTCAACACAGGTAGAGCCGAGGCAGGTAGGTAGAGCCGAGGACTTTGTACAATATCTGTATGATAAAATCGCTCAGATTCGAGAACATCTGGACTCTGACATAGTAGATTCAGGGGAAGGAATGGAGGCAGGTTTTGAGAATATTATCTGGGAAGAGTTTGACTCTGTGACTCTCGAAAACGTGGACAGGATACTAGGGAGACTGAATGCTACCACATGTTTATTGGACCCATGTCCCTCCTGGTTGGTACTGGCTGCCCGGGAGTTCACACGAGGCTGGCTCCAGGGAATCATAAATGCTTCTCTGAGTGAAGGTGTTTTTCCTACTGCCTTGAAAGAGGCAGTGGTGAGACCTCTCAAGAAGCCTTCCCTGGACCTGGCAGTATTGGCTAATTACTGTCCAGTCTCCAACCTTCACTTTCTTGCGAAGATTGTTGAGAGTGTGGTGGCACGACAGCTCTCTCAGTACTTGGATGAATCGGCTTATCTGGATCCGTTCCAGTCTGGCTTCAGGCCTGGATACAGCACAGAAACGGCATTGGTCACATTGGTAGATGATCTCTGGAGAGCTCGGGACAGAGGCTGCTCCTCTATCCTGGTCCTATTAGACCTCTCAGCGGCTTTTGATACCATTGACCATGGTATCATGCTGCATTGGTTGGAGGGGCTGGGAGTGGGGGGCACCGTACTACGATGGTTCTCCTCCTTTCTCTCTAACCGATCGCAGACTGCGTTGACGGGAGGGCAGAGGTCGACCCCAAGGCCTCTTGTTTGCGGGGTACCACAAGGATTGGTTCTTTCACCCCTCCTGTTCAACATTTATGTGAAGCCACTGGGTGAGATCATCAGTGGCTTCGGGGTGAAGTACCACCAGTAAGCTGATGACACCCAGCTGTACATCTCCACCCCGAACCACCCCAATGATGCTCTTGAAGTGATGTCCCGGTGCCTGGAGGCTGTACGGATCTGGATGGGGAGAAACAGACTCATCCAAGACCCATAAACCCATCCAAGACCGAGTGGCTGTGGTTTCCGTCATCCCGATATAGTCAGTTGGCACCATCACTGACTATTGGGGGCGAGTCATTGGCCCCCACAGAGAGGGCTCGCAACTTAGGTGTCCTCCTGGACTCACAGCTGTCCTTAGAAGAACATCTGACAGTTGTGACCAGGAGAGCTTTTTATCAGGTTCGCCTGATACGCCAGTTGCGTCCCTTTCTGGATCGGGATTCATTAATGACAGTTACTCATGCCCTCGTCTCTTCCCGCATGGACTACTGCAATGCTCTCTACATGGGGCTCCCCCTGAGGAGCACCCGGAGGGTTCAGTTGGTCCAGAATGCAGCCGCGCGGGTTGTTATGGGAGCGACATGGCATTCCCATGTGGCTCCCCTGCTACGCGAGCTGCACTGGCTCCTTGTGGTCTTCCGGGTGCGCTTCAAGGTTTCGGTTACCATCTTTAAAGCGCTCCATGGCTTAGGACTGGGATACCTACGAGTCCGCCTTCTGTCACCAATAACCTCCCACAGACCAGTACGCTCCCATAGAGAGGGACTTCTCAGGGTACCGTCGGTCAAACAGTGTCGGCTGGCGGCCCTCAGGGTGAGAGCCTTCTCTGTGGGAGCACCTACCATCTGAAATGAGTTGCCCTCAGAGATTCGGATAATCTCGGATCTTCGTACATTCTGCCATGCCCTCAAAACATTTCTTTTCAAGCAGGCCGGCCTGACCTAATCTCGTCTAAAAACTACTTTAAATTTTATATTCTGAATCTGCCCCAGAAACTTGAAATGATCTAATTCAATACTATATCCGAACCTAACTATTTAATTATATTTTAAATCGGTTTTTTCAATTCCTTTATTACATGTATATTTCATTCAACTGTACACCGCCCTGAGTCCTTCGGGAGTAGGGGGGTATATAAATTTAATAAATAAATAAAAATAAATAAATAAATAAACACCCAGTTTAAAACTTTGGACAAAAATTTATCTTTCCTTGTATATTCTGCTATTCTGTTGGAACTGACCTCCGCTGTTAAGTCCAATGTCTATAAGTAGTACTTGTGTGGCTGGAGCTAAGTTCTCAACAAGCTCCAGCAGGGGCCACCTACTGAGACCATCAGCATTGGTAATGTTCTTTCCCGGTCTGTGCACCAGCTTGTAGTCATACCCTGTCAAGAAAATTGCCTATCTGGCCATCCTGGGGGACATCTAGTTCGGTGTTTGTCAGTTTCCAGCAATGAGACCGAACAGTGGCTTATGGTCGGTTATGAGCTGGAATTTCCTCCCATACACATATAAATGGAAAAGTTTAATACCCGTCACTGCAGCCAGGGCTTCCCTGTCTAATTGGCTGTAATTCCTTTTGGTGGGTGATAATGTTTTTGAATAAAACACAATTGGAGCTTCTGTGCCATCTGACAGCCTATGGCTGGGGACTGCTCCCAGCCCAAAAGGAGAAGCATCACAAGTCACTAAGAGAGGAAGAGTTTCATTGTATTGAATAAGAACACTGTCTGAAGATAACAAGTCTTTAATGGCTGCAAATGCATGGGCTTCCTTCGTTTCCCAGGTCATATGGCCCTAGTAGTCTGTGCAATGGCTCAGCAATGGTGGCTTTCTGTTTTAAGAAAACACTATAAAAATTTAGCAGTCCAAGAAATGCCTGGAGTTCAGTTTTGTTCTTTGGGATTGGGGCTTCTTTAATTGCCTTGATTTTACTATCTGTGGGGTGGATCCCTGAACCATCAATTAGGTATCCCAGGAATTCGACTTTCTTCATCCCAATTTGCCATTTTTCCTTTTTGACCTTAAGTCCCTTCTTTTGAAATCTGCCCAATGTCTCTTTCAATCGGTTGATCAATTGTTCTTTGTTCTCCCCTGACACAATGACATTGTCAAAATAGGGGACTAATCCTGGGATGCCCTGTAGAAGGTACTCCATCATGCTCTGTAATAGTCCCAGGGCCACACTTATCCCAAACGAAACTGGCTGCATTTAAATGCCCCGCGGAGTGTCACAATGGTTTGGGCTTCCATGGTTGCACCATCTACTGGCAATTGTTGATACGCTTGAGCTAAATCTAATTTGGCAAATATTTTTCAGTTGCCTGTGAATGTAGCAGATGTTGCACTACTGGCACGGAGTACGTGTTCTATTGTAATGCTTTATTTAATGTGCATTTATAGTCTGTGCAGATGCACACCGACCTGTCTGAGTTAATCGGAGTGACTATTGGGGTCTCCCACATGGCATGGTCGATTGGCTCCAGAATCCCCTGGGCAATTAGCTTATCTAATTGCTCATCTATCTTGGGCCGAAGTCAGTGGTAAAATGTAAAATTTGTTACTACCGGTCTGTGGATGTGGCTTGGTGGGGGGCAATGTGACTGGGTGGGCATGGCTAACTTTCTTTCTTTTACTTTTAAAAGCATTTTTTCTACAACCTCTTCGGCCGAAGACGTTGTAGAAAAAAATGCTTTTAAAAGCCTCTGACGATCCCAGCTGAGCTGCGCAATCATCAGCTTTTTAAAAAAAAATTTCAGTCAAAGAGGTTGTAGAAAAAATGCTTTTAAAAGTAAAAAAAAAAAAGCCTCTGATGATCACGTAGCTCAGATGGGCATGGGGGGGAGGGGAGGGACAGAGATTTTTGCTACCGGTTCTCCGAACCATCTGCCGGCATCACTACCAAATCAGGCGATCCAATCCGAACTGGGAGCATTTCTCCCCTGGCCGAAGAGCAAACGGAACCCTGCGGGGTTTCAGCCTGACTGGGGTAACACTAGGGTTTAGATTAAAAGATCTAGGTTTTCCTGTATACTTGCTTAGGCTCCCATCGAAAACGTTCCCAAACTTTGTCAGCAGTTGATCTAGTTTATTCCCGCTGATTTTGTTGATGCCGGTGACCCCTAATCCTAGCGGTTTGAACCACTCCAGGCCCAGTAAAGTTGGTCTGTCATTGTTGACGATAGTTAGGGAAGCTGTCCACTGAAGTCGTTGAGCTTGACTTGCACTGATGTTCTTCCTACCACGGGGATGTTGTTTCCCTGGAAATCATTTAAAGTGATGTTTTTGTTGTGGTCCGCCAGCAGCCTGCGGAGCTGGCAGCAGAGTCAGACAGTGAGGAAGCTGGGGAGGATCATGGGCCAGTCCTGGAGTCTGGGGAAGGCTCGGACGAGGGCTCTGCATCAGAGGCAGAAATGGGACCAGGGCCATCTGGGAGTTATGCATGGACTCTGGAACCTCCAGAGTCAGGCATCAGAGAGACAGAGGAACAGGAGAAGCCTGTTCCTAGTGCATGCACGCGCAGAACTGCCAGAAGGCAAGAACAGTTTAAACAAAAGGAGTAAGTCTTAAGGATTAAAAGAGGAGCAAAGGCATGTGGGCCCTTTGCAGGAAAGCAACCTTGTTAATTCTGTTCCCAGTCGACATCTCTTTTGATTCTGGACTCCATGTGGCTTTGCCAAGTAGGTCTTCGGCAGCATGTCAAGGGAGATAAAGGTTGGCGATTATCCCGAAGGACTTCTTCCAAAGGACTTTTTGCAACTAATTGGGACTCAGATGTGAATGAAAGTAATTCACAGCTGTTGCAATAAAAGAGGTTTTTGAGACTACTCATGTATTTTAATGACTCAGGAAGCCTAGGTCACAACAGTTTTTGGTTTGAGTTGTTTTTTCTTTATAGTTGGGAAGAGGCTCTTCAGTGTCTGCCATGACACAATGGTGAAGAAGGACCCCATATCTAATTCCATGATGCGCAGGGTCCCCTCTATAGGGATGGTGATGTGGTATTTATCAGCATCACATGCGTCTAAATGGCCAACAGTTGTTTGATTTATTCCTCTTGCTTCTAGTTATAGTTCTTCCCTGCACTTGTTTCTTTGGGGCCCCAGTCTTGCGTGTCCTTGCCTCCCTGGGGTATGGTTGGTATAGTATAGGCTGAGTGGCACTGCAGGGCTCAGCTATATGGCCCTTTCACTGGCACCGGCAGCAGATGGCATCTTTAAATTGGCAAGCTGATCTAGCATGAAAACCCATGAACCCTGGGCAATGGGGTTGTTTAAAATCATTGTCTCTTTGTCTTTCCGGGTATGTTCGGTTCACTGCCTCTTCCTCCTCCCAGTCTTTGTCGTTTTCAGGGACTTCAGTGGCCCAATTGGACTCCCGTTGGGTGTGATGCACTCCGCTGGTCTTTCGGATGCCGGCAGCGGAATTATCAAATGCTTCTGCGGCTCTGGCTTCCTCGACCACATCTTTGAAGGTGACTCCCCTTCGAATCAGCAGCTTCTTCTGTAGGGTCAGTACTTCATCCCCAAGATGAGTCTATCTTTCATCATGTCCTCCAGATTGACGTATTCGCACTTCGTTGCAATTTCTCAGCTTGGACACAAAATTGCTGATGGTCTCTTTGCTGCTGGTGATAAAATTAGTTTCAGTTCACCATTGATGTTGCTGTTAGGGCATAATGGTCCTTTAGGATATTCTGCAATGTGGACTAGGTCATCAATTCGATTCCTGCCAGTGATGCGAGGCTCTGAGACATCTTGTAATTTTTGTGCCACAGTAAATGAGGAAGAGGGCTCTTTTTCTGTTGTCTGGGAGATGTTGGGAGTTGTTGGCTTCCAGCAACATTCGGAATCATCCCATATAGATGTGCCATTCCTCCGTCTGTGGGTTGTAGAGATCTGGTGCGGGAGAGTTTTGGCTGGTCATTTTTTTTTGTTTGCCGGACAAGATTGTTCCTTTTGTGAAGATGGCCGCAGATGCCATGAGGTGAAAGTCAATGCCCTTTGTCCCTTTCTTGTCCTCTTCAATATTCCATTCTCGTCGCCAGTGTTAGATAGGTGGTGCAAATAGAAGAGGTGGAACGTTGTAGTCTGTTTCAGCATTTTATTTCCAGCCGTGATCAGGAGTAAAAAGGCCAGCAGGCTGCTTGACCTCTCTTTTTAAAGAGGTCTGGCAATCTCGCCAGCCACTAACAGTGGTTCATTTGTCCCACCACTAGATTAGCCAATCTGCGGAGGGCATGCAAATGGGTGCTCCATACGTTCATACATAACAATGAACATTTTGGAAGAAAAAGGGAAAATAATAGAAAAGTAGTATGTGAAAAAAATGCAAAGAAAGAAATAGAAAATAGTTCTAGCAACAAAAATGAAAACAAAACAAATGAGAACAAAATCCCTCTGAAGTCAATTGATCATTTGATTTCATCTTATCTTCGGCATGCTCTTGTTAAACATCTCTCAAAAGCGCTAATGTTAACTATCTCTTTGCCTACTGTTTCCTTTCCAGAAAATGCTTCTTGTATCAAGATCCATAAATCCATTTTGGGCACAATCTGGTTTATATGTATTTCATGTTCTAAATATAGCATTTCTAATATAGTGATTTTTAAAAGCTAGCTTAACTTTATCATACCAAAGAAATCCATGCCATACAAACCCTCAAGTGATGCATTTCTAGTTCTAGTTCTAAGATTCTCTTGTTTCTCAGCAGCACCCACTCCTTCATCCAAAACAAACAGCAGGCAAAATACAATTTCAAATCAGGCAGTGACAATCCACTTCATTCTTTTGCATCTTTAAGGATTTTATATTTCCTTGTCATATAAATACAAATATACAGGTATATCTTTCTGCCATGGTTTAAATAATACATCAATTGTAAAAATAGGTATAGTTCAAAATAAAATATATGATTCTAGGAAATGCATTCATTTATATTCAGAAATTTTCCTAATTTGTCCCATTTAAGCATATCCTTATGATGCCATTTCATGTCAGAACATAATTATTGTGAAATAATATACAATTCATATTAGTTATAGTAATATCCATTATTTCACTTTTCCCCTCAATTTTAAAACCAGTTTTTTCCATCAATTCTTTTAGCTCTTCTATTGTAATGTTTTTTGTAATATTGTTTTGTCATTATTAATTTTAAATTCAGCTAATGCAGCAAAGTTGTTTAATTCTTTCATTAATATTTTTATTCTTTCCAAGTGATTGTCCAGAATTATCACCAAATCATCAGCAAATTCCTGTAATTTATGTTTTCCTTTTAATTCTCACTTCAGCAATTCTTTCACTCTATGTTATGTCACTATTCAATATTTCCAGAGATAAGATGAATAACAATGGTGACGAGAGGCATTGTTGTCTTTTTTCACTCACCAACTTTTGTTAATTCTCCATATCTTATTATCTCTGCCTTTTGTGAAATATAAATAATTTTTCATCATCATCATGCCCTGTGTTAAGCATATTGGGCTGCAAGTATATTCCACAATTTTTGATCTGCAGCTACAGTTTCTGCATCCTTCAGTTTAAGGTTGATGTTTTTCAGGTCTTCCTGAAATATTTGGCATCAGATTTTTTTTGGTCTTCCTCTCTTTTCCTCAGACCAGCTAATGGTATCCAATAGACTGCATTTTTTGTGGACGTTGCTCACTCATGCGAAACACATGCCCAGTAAAGAGCATTCTTCATTCTGTTACTATCTTAGATAGTCTTCAGGAATGACTTTTTTGTAGAATTTCCTCATTTGTGACATGGTTCCAATATGAGATATGAAGAATACTTTTCAGACAAAGTTGTTAGAAGATGTTGATCTTATGAATAATTCTTGTCGTAGATTTCCAGATCTCACTGGCATAGATGACGGTTGGTATGACAGTGGCATTAAATAATCTGATCTTGCTTATTGTGTTTACAGTGGACATGGTCCATGTTGGTCACATTTGTTAGAAGATAGCAGTTGCTTTAGCTATTCGGCATTTTACATCTGCTTGTCTTCTCCAATCTGTATCCATAATGCTACCAAAATAATTAAATTGTTTCACAAATTTTAAGATCCCGCTTCCTAATGTTATCAGAGTGTTGTCTTGATCACTGCCAATTTGCATCAGCTTGTTCTTGTCTTCACTAATTTTTAAGACCATTTTACTTGCTTCTGTTTCAAGTGCTACTGTCTTATCTTTCAGCTGTATCTTAATGTTTGTAAGTAATTATATCCCTGTAGTAAGTTTCTCACTGAAGTTAGTATCTGCCACAATTTTAAACAATAAAGCTCAGTTCAAATTGTCAAATATTATTCATTATGCTCCAAAATGTATTCCAAAATGTTTGATATATCTGTAATATTATCTCTCAATTGCCATTTTTGTCTTTATGAATACAACCCTGTAAACAGGGGTGAAATCCAGCAGGTTCTGGAGAACCGGTAGCAGAAATCTTGAGTAGTTCAGAGAACCAGTAGCAGAAATTTTGAGTAGTTCAGAGAATCGGAAAATGCCACCTCTGGCTGGCCCCAGAGTGGGAGGGAATGGGGATTTTGCAGTATCCTTCTCCTGGAGTGGTGTGGGAATGGAGATTTTGCAGTATCCTTCTCCTGCCGCAGTTACCAAGTCACGACCACAAAAAATTTGGATTTCACCACTGCCTGTAAATCAGATTTCATCTCTCAGCTAAAATCATTATAACATATCATTTTCAATAACGATATCAGGTGATAATTTTTTGGTAAAGTCAAAACTTGTTCTTTAAATATTAATACTATATCTATAGCCTCTGGTATTTTTCCAGTCTGTAAAATAGAGTTCATCCTTTTTTTGCAAATATTGTAGTATTACACTAGAAAAGAGTGAAGAAGTAGCATGTTCAGCCCATAACTGGCTGAAGCAATCTTCAAGTTTTACAGATAAAAACCTCTTTTAGCTTACATACCTGTGACAAGTTTCTGTAATGTAATTACAGATTCCAGAATCAGCAGTACCCATGAACCAAAGAAAGTATACTGGTTCACAGATATTTCCAAACAGTGAGATTCATTAAGCTACCCTCCCCTATGTCACAAGGAGTGAATAGGGAGAACATGAACTTTTAGAATCATTAAGCAATTAATACACAAGCTATTTTAAAAAGCATATTTTTTAAAAAATAATAATAATGATAATATCATGTTGGTTTCAGTGTAAAAATTTGATTTGAGGAATCAGACAGGAAACATGGACACTCATTAGAAGAACATGCAATCACAAGTTCAGTATAAGAGATCACTGATAATTGTAGCAAGAGACCATTATTGTGAAACATTATTGTTAATAGATAGATATATAACAACATTTTTAATCTGGTGCTTCTTGAAGTAAATTGAACTTTAGCTCTCATAATCCTCAGAAAGCACAGTTAATAATTGCTGGTTATATACTAATAAAGCCCAATTCAACATATCAAAAAGGCACTAGGGAGGCTATTGTATAATAACCTAATTCTGTCTCTATCTTTCATGTTACAGATTTGCTATTATATTTTCTGTTTATATTGGGGAATGATGGATTTACTCTCTTAAAAAAACAAAATATCTGAGCACATTCTTTGTTACTTGTTAGATAAAATGATTCATGTTTCATGAATAATGAAATTTGGAAAAAGTAGTTACTCTTTTTGGCTTAGATGAACAGCTAAGTTGCAACCATTTGTTCTTTTTATAAAATGAAATATTATATCACTGTGAAATAAATTAATTGATTTGTGAACAAATAAATTACAAAGACCAATATGCAGCTTTGCATTTGCAAATTCAAAAATTTGCTCATTTCTAAAAGCAAGCTTTACTGTCCCTTAAAGTATGAGTTAAATAAATCTTTCTTAGAGGTACAAGATATCCTTAGATCACTGGCAAATCTATGGCAGGGAGAAACAGACAGAACAAACTAGAAGTAATCATAATATCATATCATATAAATAGTCATAATATCATATCGTAAGACAACTTGCAGTATATATACTAAAGTAAAAGTGGACACACAGAAATCACATCAGAAAAGATAAGACTAATTTAAACGAGATCTTAAATATAAATAAATTAGTGATTTTAATCATGTATGTTTGTTGCCCATTGTTTTGATATAGTGGAAGGCCTTTAAGATTTGTCTTTGTTCCCAGGTCTGGACATTGTGTGGCTGTGGAGCCATATCATATTTTTCTTGTTTTTCTTGATGAAGTTGTTTTTAGTTTGGTAGTTTTGTCTCTCTTGTGTTTTTAAACTGTTGTAATAATGTATCTGAATACCATAAAATGGCTAGAATTTTCTGGAGTCAGTGATCATGATAAATTTCATTAATCATAATCATTATCTAGGGATACATAATCATCAACTAGGGATTCCAATATAATACTTACTAATAGCTTCTTTGTGCAACTAGGTGTGTTGGGCTACAATGGTCAACATAACCAAAAGTGATCTGAGTTCTTATCTATTTCCTAGTTGTCTGAGTCTATTTTCCAGACATTCAACTCTTGCAGCCAAACTGGATTAGAGATTTTTTTTGTTTTTGTTTCCTAAATCTTCTGGGTTGGTTTCTTTTTACCACACTCACTCACATACTGGCTTTCTTACCCATTTAATGAGACATGCTGTTCAATTAAGAAGAATTTGACAATGTTTAAAATTCGTTTCCCAGGTAGCTGTGAAACTCTGGATCTCTGGGTGGAATATGGCAATATGGTATAGGTAGTCCTCAATGTATAACCACAATTGAGACCAAAATTTCTGTTGTTAAGTGAAACATTTGTTAGGTGAATTTTGTCCAATTTTATGAGCTTTCTTGCCTCAGTTGTTAAATGAATCACTGCAGTTGATAAGTTGGTAACCCAATTGTTGAGTGAGCCTTGCTTCCCCATTGACTTTGTCAGAAGATTGCAAAAGGGGATTACATGATCTTGGGACACAGCAGCAGTCATAAATATGAATCAGTTACCAAGCATTTCAACTGATCATGGGGATACTGCAAGGGTCATAACTGTGAAAAATGCTCATAATTCACTTTTTTCAGCATTGTTGTAACTTTGAACAGTCTCTAAATGAACTGTTGCAAGTCGAAGACAACCTGTATTTCATTTCTCAGTAAAAATTTACTGTTGATGTTGATGAATGTTTTAGTGGATAACCAAATGATTTCAGAAGCCTTATATTTTCTTTAAATTATAATAGCAGGTGTCTCTTGATATAGATTATTAAGCATTTCAATATTTAAAAAATGCTTGTTTCTAGTTTGCTTTTTCCCGTCACAAATCCATTCTCAAATATTGCTGCCTAATTAATGCACCATTCCAGATATAATTATTCAGTTGAGCTTGCATGATGACAAGTAATGTCAGTGAATATGTCAGCTGTGGTCCTGAAAGCTAAGGGAACAGCAGTCAAAGCTTGATGAGTAATCAAGCCTTACTTAATTGTAATTAATTTGTCACCACCCAGACAATTTAAAGACAAAAACCATAACATATCACAATTAGATAGGAGCCAGATGTTGATCCTAAGGGGCACCATTGCACAATTGCACCAGCATTTCCTAACTCCATGGAACATTCCATATTTGCCCCAATATAACCAAACTAAAAAAATCCACCAGTTAGTGAAGGATGTTGCATGAATTACATTATATTACAAGTACATTACAAGAGTTGGATCAAAATCCTCTAATACAATACAAAATACTCTGTTTAATTATTTATATATCAAAATGTAATGATTTGTTAAAATTTGATTAACTGTACATTTTTCTTTGTTTACAATTACACAGTAATCTTAACAATGTCAATGTTGGATCACTTCTTAACTTTAAATAGTGATGCTGGGTTTTAGCTGAGTGTCTATGAAAAGCAGACTATATTCCATGAATTAAGAACAAACATTTATGTGAAGAAGTAAAATACAGAAGCCCAAAATAACAGAACTGCTCCTTCCACTGTCTGTTCCCCAATGAAAAGCTAAATCTTTCCTTGGTTCACTCAGAAATGCAACATGTAAACAAAACTTTGTTTTCATTTTTATTTTCTTTTTAAATTTTTTTTAATTTTTTTGATATTTGCTATATATTTAGCAGTTTTCATTACCTTTTCCATTTGTATATTATTACAGTAATAACTGGTATAGCTTCCAGACTTGTAAGGCTAATGTTTTCCACCTGAAGACGTAACTTCCATGCTATGTTGACTGTTTTGTTCAAAGAAATGGGATTACAATAAATGGAACTACATCTATATGGAAGAAAGCATGCAGTGGGATACATCAAGATTCTGTATTGGATCAGAACTCTTCATAAATGATCTAGGTAAGGGATAAAGGGGGAGCTCCTCACATTTGCAGATGACATTAAACTGGGAATAATTGCTAACACCTTGGAGGATAGACTCAAGATTCATCTTTTTTCCTGACAATCCTTGGACTGAACATGCCATATGCCAGGAAGTGATTGCAATTCATTCTAACCTACTTTCCCTACTAGTTTTTAATGTGGGTTCAGATCTACCAGGAAGGACAGTTGTTAGGATTGACTGCATCAGTCATGTTATAGAAACAGAGCCATTATATTATCTTTATCTCATCATAAATGCTTTTCATTTCTGTATGATTTGACATGCAACAATTCTGCCAATCACTTCATTGATTCCATAAAAAAGGCATTAACTTTTGTGTCATAATTTCTTTGGTATTCACCCTTAAAATTACCTTTAAATACATATTGTTATGTTAATTAGACTCATAAAATCCATACAACAGAGTAATACACTTTTACACAAATCAATGATAACAGCGGTTCATATTATAAAATAATTATTAGTTAAACTAGAAAGATTCATACTGCACTATCTATGAATTTTATGGAGAAATGGTGCAAAAATATAGCAACAAGTGCCTGACAATATGCTTTCCTTCATAGTAAAAAAAAGCAGATAGCAAACTGAAAATATTTTACATTACTGACGTCTTATTCAATTCAAGCATTGAAACAGCGAAATCTCTTTCAATGCTTCATTACTGCACATGGATATAATTTAATGCTAGAATGTTATTGAATTTGCATTTTATTTCATGCAAATTATTTACAAATGTTGAAAAAAGGGCTGCTCAAACAAGAAGGAAGTAATGCATTGCATTTTGGGAAAGAGATTTGGCTGTTTCAATGCTTATTTGAATTAAATAGTTTGGGACATTTTTCATTAAAATATATTTTTTCATCCATTTATAAATAGGGGCTAGAATTTATCTTCCATGACAGTATTGGTCAATGATCAGCTGATCTTTTGTTCCTCTTCAATTTTTAAAAATTTTCTTTTTGTTCTACTGGATACAAACTGTTGTTGTTGTTGTTGTTGTTATTATTATTATTGATCATCATCATCATCATCAATCCATCAATGGAGAAACTGCAATGAATCAGTCATTACCTGACAAGGAAGAACAAGTGCAGTTCTGGGCGCAGATATGGGATAACCCAAAGAAATACAACAAGGATACAGCTTTGTTAAAAGAGGTGGATAAGAATAAAAAAGAAGTTGAAACGAAAGAACTAGTATTAACAGCAGAAATGATAGAGAAAAGAGCAAAGAAGATCAAGAATTGGTCAGCACCAGGTGAAGATGAACTGCATGGTTTTTGATTGAAACATCTAACTGATTTATTCCCATTCATTGCCAAGCAGTTTAACAACATACAAGGAGGTAAAATTGAAAAGCGCCTAACATCTGGCAAAACATACCTGATAATGAAAGATCCAGCAAAAGTGGCAGCACCAGGAAACTACAGGCCAATTAACTGCTTATCAACAACTTTCAGATTGTTAACTGGTATGGTAGCTGATGCAGTGTAACAACATCTATTTGAAAACAATCTCTTTCCACATGAGCAGAAATGAAACTGCCCCAATAGCAGAGTAACAAAAGATCAACTCCTAACTGACAAAATGATTTTGGAAAACTGCAAGAGAAGGAAGACCAACCTGAATGTAGTAAATAGATTGACTACAAAAAGACATTTGATTCTCTGCCACATTACTGGATAATCAAGTGCCTAGAATTAACAGGAGTCAGTAGAAACATCAGAAGCTTTGTGGAAGATAAAGTTGCATCAATGATGAGAGACTTGGAGAAGTTAATATCAAGAGAGGAATATTTCAAGGAGATTCACTATTACCACTTCTATTTGTCATTGCACTGTTTCCTCTGTCAACAATACTCAGGCCATGGCTATCAAACATCAAAACATCTGCCAGACTATCCCACTTCCTTTACATGGATAAACTGAAACTGTATGGAAAAACACTATCTGCAATAGAATTGCTTTTCAACACTGTACGTGTATATATATCCAAGATATTGCAATGGAATTTGGATGTGCCACAGTCATTATCAAACAAGGAAAAATACTGAAAACTGAAGTAATCAAGATGCCCCATGAAAATAACATTAAGAGCTGAAGAAACAGTGGAGCATCTGGTAAGCTGCTTCAAGAAGATCACACAAACTGACTGCAAGCAGTGGGATGACAAAATAGCAACAATGGTGCATTGGAAGATCTGCAAGAAATATCATTTGCCTCTTGTAAGCAAGAACTGGTGAGACCATAAAATAGAAAAAGTCATAGAAAATGAAGAAGTTAAATTGTTCTGGGACTTCAGAATCCAAACAGACAGGCACCTGCAAGATAACACCTTGGACTTAACAGTTGTTAAGTTGTTGTTGTTGTTGTTGTTATTATTATTTTCTTTTATCCATTAAACATGAAACTCAGTCAACTGAACATTTAAAAATGTGTCACAAATACCGACTGGTGCTAACGGTTGATACAGGTTGCTGCCAGCGTCCTAGATATCAACCAAGTATCTTCTTAAAATATATGATGTTCCGAGTAGTGCAGTTTTTTGTAGTTCCACAGGTGTTATTTCAAGAAGCTGCAATTTCTTGATGTGTTTTGTAAAATTCCTGGACATGGTACCAAATGCCCCGATGACAATGGGTATCACTGTTACATGTTTCATCCATAATTATGTAGTTTCGATGGCCAGGTCACTATATTTCATGATTTTTTCTAGTTCTTTTTCTTTGACTCTGGTGTCTCTTTGTACAGCCATATCAATAAATTGTACGCTTCGGTTTTCGACAACTGTGATATCTGGTGTGTTGTGGGACAACACATAAAGCTTCCTTTTGTGGAAGGACCTGCTTCCCAAAGCCTTCCAAGAGAAAGGCAGGAGAGCTATGGACAGATGATGGGCAGACAGGTGATTAGCAGACAAAGCTCCAAAATGATTGGGAAGTGGTTCTTTTTTGCCCCAGAAAGATAGAGCCCCTTGGCAGGAGAAAAGGCAGAGGGAGAATTAGGAAAGTTAGGTGTACCAGTTTCTCACTGGTAAGATAGTAAGCTGTGCCATGGAAGGCCTGAGGCAGGTGGGATATGCTTGCATTAGGCCTGCCAGGATCTTCCTCACCCACCACTTAACAACCCATATACACATTTAACAAATGTACTAGGGAAAACAGAGATGTCTGGTCATTATTTGAGGCAGTTCATTTAACACTGTTTCAACCTTCCATTGGGACAGGCTCCATTATTATTTATTTATTTATATTATTATTATTATTATTATTATTATTATTATTATTATTATTATTATTATTAAATTTGTACACCACCCTTCTCCCCAAGGGGACTCAGGGCAGTGAACAGCCAAAAGTTAAAACATACATACATACAAAATTTAACAGCCAAATAAAACCAAATTAAACAGTGGCCCCGATTATTTAAAATCCCAATAGTAAAATGTTAAAACCCCAATATTAAAATATATTTAAATTTTAGAATCAACATTATTTTTGCAAAAAAGGGGGAAAAAGGTTAGGCCAGGCCCGCCTGGTGGAAAAAAAAGGTTTTTAGCTCGCAGCGGAAGGCGCAAAGATCCGGGATCCTCCTTATCTCTGGGGGGAGCTCGTTCCAGATAGTGGGTGCCCCCACAGAGAAGGCTCTCCCGCTGGGGGCTGCCAGTCGACATTGTTTGGCCGACGGCACCTGGAGGGAGCGTACCGGTCAGTGGGAGGCTATTGGTGGTAGTAGGCGGGCCCGCAGGTACCCAGGTCCTAAGCCATGGAGCGCTTTAAAGGTGGTGACCAAAACCTTGAAGCATACCTGGAAGATCACCGGGAGCCAGTGCAGCTCGCACAGGAGAGGTGTAACATGGGAGCGCCACGTTGCTCCCATCACCACCCGCGCGGCTGCACTCTGCGCCAGTTGGAGCCTCCAGGTGCACCTCAAGGGGAGCCCCATGTAGAGAGCGTTGCAATAGTCCAGGCGAGAGGATTAGGATTGCATCTTGAAGACTACCTGAATTTCTACTGATTTAACTGGATGTTTAGTAGTATTCAGTGCCATTGACCTAGGCCTGAGACCTGGCTGGTAAGAATGGGGTTAAGAAGTACTGTTTTGTTATATTTTTTTAAAATTTTTATTTATTTATTCATAAAATATTTTAGTAATTATTTTGCTTAAGTATTTTAAGCTCTGTCTTTGCCTTTAGTCTTTTAAAAATGTTAATTTTTTCATTGATCTTAAATTCTCTAAGCTGAGCCATGTGATTCATATCAATTAAATATATAGGCTAAAAAACCTACACAAATAAAATAAATAGAAATTAATGAAAAACAGTATGTGCCTGCCTAACTTACATGTTACTCTGAACAGTATGACAGTTGTTTATATTGCATCTGTAGTTGAAAACTGGTATCAGAAATATGAAATACTCCAGACCAAGAAGAAAAAAAAGGCCATTATATGATCAACAGGAAGTAAGTTAATACAAAAGTCTAAGTTTAGGAATGCTTTTGCCAGGGTTTATTTTGATCTAACCAGTGGTGGGATTCAGCCAGTTCGCACCAGTTCATCCGAACTGGTAGCTAACCATGCCCGGCCATGCACCTTGACCTTCCCAGCCACTCACCTCACCACTTGGCCCTGGGATGGTGGGAAAGAAGGGGGAGAATGGTGAAGGCGGGAGGGAAGATTATTTATTTTTAATAGATTAGAAAATAATATGAGGAACTTTTGAGGAGAAAGCCCTGCACATTTGTAGTGCTGGAATGGATTATATGGCAACTCCTAGTGACCCTATAGATTTTAAATGTTGGAATTAAGCTCTTGGAAATTTTGGAAGTATTCATTTTTGGTGACTGAGCAAAAGGTATTTAATGACAGTATGTTAGAAGTGTCTTAGAATTGAAAACAACTATTTTTGGCAAGAATGCTTTATAAAAATATATAATATTTATATTTATATATTTTATATATAATAAAAATGTTTGACTCTATTTCCAGACCTCTCTGAATTTGAAGAAAGAGTCCTCTGAGAAGGGTGGATATGCAGTATTAAAAAAGAAGACAAAGAATGGTGATTTAATGATTGATCTATATGCTCTACCAATTCTCTGAGGTCTGGGGTCCCCATTTGTATCACCCAGAGGGCCAATGTATGTCTGTACATACCTCTCTAGTTGCTTGGAAATTTATCTACTCCACCTGTATTTATATATTCTTCAAAATATGTTTAAACTTTAAAAAAAATGAGAAGCTGATTTGCCACAAGGCAAAACACCATCCTCCAGAAAAATCATTTATTTCTTTATTTATATTCCATCATTATTTTTATAAGTAATTCAAAACAGCAAACATTCCAAATATCCCTGGTCCTCCTCCTATTTTCCCCACCACAGTCCTGTGACGTAGGCTGGGCTGAGAGAAGGAATGACTGATCCAAAATCAGCCAGTCAGTTGTTAACTCACTGAGCAATTTCTGAACTTTCCTGCAATGTGAAAAAGAGAGCTATCTGCAGCCAGTGGTTTTTTTAGAAGTGCATCCACCTGTCTTGAAAAAGCAGAAAAAATTATAAGCTTAGGACTGTGCACTGCTATGGTGAACAGGAATGCATTTGTCTGCAATTCTTTAAACAAAATATGGCCTTTCCTGGGGAAGAAAGGCAGCTGCATAATCCCAGGGGGAAAAATTGCAGCTACCTTAAAGAATTGCAAACAGATACAGCATTCCACACACACATTTGAATCCATCTATTTTAACACTAATTTTTTTTTTGTTATCACTATTGGCTTGCCCAATTATTGATTCAGGGAGTATATTTAACTTTAGTAATGGTATAGCAATCTTCTCCCTTGTTTGGATTTTTAAAAGAAGTCTTCCTAAAAAAAGATGTTCTGGCTGTGGGCCTTGATGTAGGTTGAGGAGCTCTGCAGACTCTCGCCAGGTGTCCTTTCCATCCACACCTGAGGCAATCTGTGTTTTTGAATTTGCAGGTACCTCGTAAATGATTTCCTCCACAGCTGAGGCACGTGTTCTGGGAAGTTGGTTTTTCTTTGTTGTCACTGTTGTTGCTGGCAGTATGAAGTGGTGAACTTTTTCTCTTGGGTATCCTTCTATATCTGTTGATTCTGAATGTATTGATTCAGTTTTGGCGGCAGAACCTGAGGTATTTGTTTGCTGTGTTTTAGTAGCTGATTTGTTGGACAGCTCAGCAGCTCTAGCTTCGTCTAAAGCTAATTGTAATAGCAGCTCCATTTTGGTCAGTAGATGGCACTGTAAATGGAGATCTCTAATGCCACAAACAAGTCTGTCATGTAAAGCATTGTCTAAATTCTCAAACTCATAGAAAAGAGCCTCAGGTCGTAGTGAGGAGATATATTGGTTGATAATTACTCCCTCTTTTTGGTTTCTATGATAAAAGGCATGCGGCCTCACTATCATAGATGGCATAGGGAAGTAATGATTTTTAAAATTTTTGCTTATTATATCCCAAGCTATGGTATGTAATTTCTGAGGGGCCAGTAACTTTTTGGCTGTTTCAAATATCTCAGTTCCACAGAAGGATAAAAAAAATAGGCTTTCTTCCTATCATTAGAGATTTCGGTATATTTGTTAGCTAATAAGAAGCATTTGAACTTCTCTAAGTAAGTGTCCCAGGATTCAGTCGCGGGGTTGAACACGGCAAAAGCGGGCATGGCTGCCATTCTCCTCAGATGCAGGAAACTTGTTGTATCGTTGTGATACTGTGTGAGTTATCGTCGCTTGACTTCAGTTCTTGAAGTGACAGCTCTATTTCAGTGACTTGCTCCATGGTCAGCTCTCGTCTTGTGCCTCAGTTTGGGATGAATCCCACCTTCGTTGCCAGTTGAAGCGTTGTGGAATGGGGCTTGACAGACTGAGATGAGACAGAGTTTAAGGCTAACAAAACATTTATTTAGTTAATAGTAACTGCTAACAGGTGGCTGCTTGGGTCACAATGGCAGCAGCTCACCTGGCACTTTGACTACTCTTTTATACTCCGTGCTGGCTGCATCTCGACCAATCAGGGTGCGCCAGCTCTCGTGTCAGGCTTGGACCAAAGAGAAGGCAGGATGCAGCATTAGTGATCTTCATTGTTAGTTATGATAAATAGTATTGCTGGGAATTGTAGTTTGGAAAGAAAGGGTCATATTCTGCTTATGCCTGGTCTAGATAAAAATACAAGATGTCATGAAACTACAGAGGGATAAAATAATGACAACACTTCTAGCACTACCCCAAACAAAAGTACAAATTCTTCTATGTAAACAAAAGTGCACATGCAATCTATATTCACATAAACTAAAAATGAAAAAAGATGCACCTGGATTACTGGTGAGGCCATGACGAGGTAGCAATCCCTTTCTGAATGGGATGATGTGTATAGCAGAGATGGGGCATTTGGTCCTACCTGACACGCTCCTTCTCGTTGAGTGGAGACAGCAGCCAGTGTGGGTAGTACTCACCCAATCAGATTGAAGGACTGAGTCTGCCAATAATTTTAAGTCCCGCCCTTGTTGCCGGGCAGGCCAGCTTTTGGCGAAGACTTGATGGACAGACTCAGCATGTGGGAAAATAAGGGAAACAGAGGCAACATAGGTAAGTAAACAGAGAGGAAGACAGTAGAGGACCAGCCCAACATAGGGAGGGTCTGGCTGCTGTCTCCACTCAACGAGAAGGAGCGTGTCAGGTAGGACCAAAGCCCCTTCTCCATTGAGAGTGGAGACAGCAGCCAGTGTGGGACATACCCAAGTTCACAGTCTCAAACTCCGGGGGGGAACCGGCTGGTCCGCAATAGCCTCCCCAGCAACAACCCTCTGCAGAACCCTCCATCCAAACACGGCTTCCGCCGATGCAAATTGGTCCAGTTTATAGTGTTTGATGAAGGGGACAGGTGAAGTCCACGTAGCCGCCCTGCAGATTTCAAGCAAAGGAGCCTGAGTCGCCCACGCTGCTGTCATAGCCGCGCTGCGGGTGGAATGGGCAGTTAAGCATGCAGGACACAGGAGGGAATGAAGGTTGTAGGCCAAAGCAATAGTTTGTCGAATCCAGCGACTGATGGTAGAAGACAAGACCTTGCATCCCTGGGAAACAGGTAAGAAGGAGACGAACAGTGACTCTGAATGACGGAATGAAGACGTCCTCTTGAGGTAGGTCTTTAAGGCACGTCTGATATCCAGAGAGTGCCAGTGCTGCTCCCGTGGGTGGGAAGGCCGCGGGCAGAAATTAGGCAGAATAAGTTCCTGTGACCTGTGGAACACAGAATTAGCCTTCGGAATGAAGGTAGGGTCCAAACGTAAAACCACACAGTCCTGGTGGAAAACACAAAGATCAGAATGGGTGGACAAGGCGGCGAGCCCCGAAATGCGGCGGGCCGATGTTATGGCCACTAAGAAAGCAACCTTACAGGAGAGCAGTCTGAGGCTAGCAGTGCGCAATGGTTCGTAAGGAGTGTCCATAAGCGATTCCAGCACCAGCGGAAGGTCCCAAGTCAGGTATCTGTGCAGAACGGGAGGACACAAATTCGTGGCACCACAGAGAAAGCAACGGAGCAGAGGATGTTGCGCTAAGGATGACAATGAGCTGCACACCAGGACAGAAGAAAACGCAGCCAGCTGCCGACGTAAGGTGTTCAGAGAAAGGCCTTAGGTTAGCCCCTCCTGCAAAAAAAACAGAATGTTTATGATGGAAGGTTGGAGAGCGGGGATGCCGGTACGGGAACACCAGGAGTGGAAGGCCCACCAGGTGGAAGAATAAATGCGCTCCGTGGAAGGGTGGCGCGAGGCCAACAAGGTCCAAACAACGTCCGCTGGAATGTCCGCTGCACTCAACATGCTCCGCTCAACTGCCAAATGGTCAGATTGAGCCAGGCTGGATCCGGGTGCGTTAGAGCGCCCTGGGAGAGGGTGTCGACCTTGAGAGGAATGCGCCAAGCCAGGGCCACCGAGAGGGACACAAGGTCAGCAAACCTGGGTCTCCTGGGCCAATGAGGAGCCACAAGGATCACTTCCGCCCGCTCAGACAAGATCTTGCGAATGACCCTGGGAAGGAGGGACGTTGGGGGAAAGGCATACAGGAGCCCCGCCGGCCACGGGACCCACAGAGTGTCGATGGTGGCTGCATGCGGAGCTCGATACTGGGCGAAGAACCGGGGCAGCTGAGCATTCGCCGGTGTCACGAAGAGTTTGACAATCGGGTTGCCGAACTGCAGAGACAATGCCTGGAATATCCTTGGGTGAAGACGCCACTTCGCGTTGTCCACCCGACAGCAACTCAACCAATCCACCTGGGAGTTCTCCATGCCGGATATGTACTCCGCCCCAAGGGAGCATAGGTGGCGTTCTGCCCAGAGTCCCAGCCTCATAGCCACTGTTAGGAGGGATTTCGACCTAGTACCCCCTAGTTTGTTCAGGTGCACCTTGGCAGCAACGTTGTCTGTCAGGATGAGGACATGGGCACTGGAAACCCTCAGAGCGAGGAAGACCGCCTGCAGCTCCAGCCAATTGATTGGCTGACAAGATTCCAGGGAGGATCATGTCCCTTGAGCCAGCTGACCTTGGCAATGTGCCCCCCAGCCAAAGAGACTGGCATCCGTTGTCACCACCACCCTCTGGGACACAAGGAAGGAACACCCCACTGCAAGAGCCGGAGAACGCCACCAGCGGAGGGATCGGTGCATTGCAGGGGGAAGTGGGATTGGTCTGGAGGAGGTTCCTCTGCCCACCTTCTGCAAGGGTAAGAGAAACCATTGAAGTTCCCAGGTGTGCAGCTGAGCCCAGGGAACTATGGATATGGTGGAAATCATTTTCCCCAAAAGTTGCGATAGGACCTAGGGGGAGACAACCCGACACCCTTCAACCTTGGAGACCAATAACCACAGACTATCCTGTCTCTCAGGGGAGAGGAAAACCCTACCCTGCACAGAGTCAATAAGGGCCCCCAAATGCACCAAGGAAGTGGAGGGGGAGAGATGGCTTTTGTCCAAATTAATTGAAAAACCATGAGCCACCAGAGTCTCAACCGTAACGCGAATGTCAATTGCAGCCTGCTGCGTGGAGGAGGGCAAAATAAGAATATCGTCCAGATAACATAAAAGCCTAACTGAATGGATACGAAGACATGCTGTCAAGGCGGCCAACATCTTTGTAAAGGTGCGGGGGCAGATGACAGTCCAAAGGGCAAAGCCCTGTATTGGTAATGTACCCCCCCGTAACAAAACCTCAAAAAACATCTGTGGCTAGGGAGGATAGGGAAGTGCAAATACGCCTCCGTCAGATCAATGGAAGAGAGGAGATCGCCCCTCCAAATGCCGTCTAGAATAGATTTCAAAGATTGCATCTTAAATTTTTGGTACACAACGTACCTGTTCAAACGTTTCAGATCCAGGATGGGTCGCCAACCCCCCGAAGACTTAGGAACAAGGAATACCCGGGAATAAAATCCCATACACTCCTGACCCGCAGGCACCAATTGAATAGCCTGGATGGTCAGGAGATGCTGAACCGCTGCGTCCATAAGGGAGCTCCTCTCACTATTACGAGAAAGCGGACAGCAGACAAAGGTATTTGGAGGGATGGAAATGAATTCAATGGCTAGCCCCGATCGAAGGGTGGCTTGGACCCACTTGTCTGAAGTAGAATGCTCCCAAGAGTCAGCGAAGAGGGCCAGTCTGCCACCGATGGGAGGCCCTGCAATGCAATCAGTGACGGCGACGGATGGAACGACCTCCTCCCCCTCGAAACGGCCACTTAAAACCAAAGGATCTGCCCCGCCCGGCCCTATCTTGTGAACCCCGTTGCCTGCCAAAGGCATTGTACGGGCGAGGGGAGGAGAAGGAAGAGGAGGATCCCCCCCATCAGCACCTCGGAACTGGGGATGAGGGGGATAAGGGGAGTAGCGGGAGTCCCCTCTGCGAAACGCAGATGCCAGAATCATCTTCTTGTCACGACTTTCGGTCAGATAAGGTTCCAAAGCATCTCCAAACAGCCATGACCCCCCAAAGGGGATAGAAGCAAGGTGCCTCTTGTGCCTGGCATCCGTCTGCCAGTGATGGAGCAAGACCAAGCGATGGGCAGTGACTGTCGAAGCCAAGGATTTTGCGGCAAAATGAGCTGCGGTAAGAGTAGCGTCCGCCAAAAACTGGACCGCTGCCACAATCTTATTGAGGTCCTTTTTGATCCGGCCATCCTCCGGTGATAACTTCTCTTGTAATTGGCGGAGCCATAACAAGGTGGCGTGGTTAAAAAAGGATGCGGTAGAGGTGGCCCTGATAGCCCACACTGCGCCC
The DNA here is from genome assembly GCA_012654045.1 of Ptyas mucosa. Classification (NCBI taxonomy): domain Eukaryota; kingdom Metazoa; phylum Chordata; class Lepidosauria; order Squamata; family Colubridae; genus Ptyas; species Ptyas mucosa. The sequence goes on from WNWU01013428.1 coordinate 2,071,645, forward strand.
TGGTGTGCATGTTGAAGGACTTAGTCGGAATGCCGTTCATCGGGTCACAAGCCTTCATCTGGTTCCCCCAGAACATTGGTATTAGGCAGGAGGGCAGCTATCGGGGAATCCACTGACGGCACTTGCAAGAGGGAGTCCAGTTCTGAAACGACATGGATGTTTGTCCGGTCATTAGAAGATGGGAGTGGGGCCGAGCCCAGCGAAGATCACTGCTGCTTGACCGCGTCCAAGAATAGAGGCGGGGTAGGTATGACCATGATCAGTTTAGCTGGTTCCGCAAACATAGGGTCCAAAGTCCCGGGAAGAACCAAAGCCGCTGGCAGAACAGCCGGGGAAGAAAGCTGAGCCGCATTCACCGCCTTGAAGAGCAGCGATTTAAACAAAGCCTGTGGAAAAAGGCCAACAGGTACTGGTTGTTCTGGCAGAAGGTTTTCATCATCTGACAAACCAGAGTCACTGTAGTCGGCCTCCGACAGGGTAGAACTGTGGCTAGCATACAAACGCGATGGAGAGCCAGGAGCCTCAGTTGTAGCATGATCCGAAGAACGAGGACGGTCGGGAGAACCCAAACTCCCAGAGGCAGAAACGCTGAGAGGGCGAAGGCCAGCCACCAGAGATTTCTGCACCACAGCCTCGATGAGTCTTTGTAGCTGTTCAGGAGGAAATGGACAAGCCAGGGTCTCCAGAGGAGGAACAGGAGCCATAGGAGATGGGACAGGTTGAGGGGCCACCTCAGAAGGCAAAGCGGATGGATCGGTAGAGTCAGCACCCCACAAATTTGTAGTAGAGATGGTCACAGGGCAATCTCGAAGAGAGAGCTGGTCCGGGGTGACCGGCCAACGCTCCTGGTCAGGGTCTGAGGTCTCGGGATCCACAGGTGGTGGGGCAGCTGTAACCCGCAAATTAGCACTCGCCTTATTGCAAAGTTTCGTAAGCACTTCATCTCTGCGCTTCTCCACCCCAGAGGTGGTAATGCCATGCTTGTGAGTCTTATGACTGCCACGTGACAGCTGCGTAATTGGAGCAGGCGGCTTGGTCAGGGGCCTGGGCAGAGGAATGATGGGTAACAGGTGAGAAACCCAATTGTCCATGGTCACTAGAGCCGGCCTTCCAACCATGCTTCGATTTGGATAGTGCCTTGGGCATCGTGGTTGCTGGAAGGGCACACACCACAGGCAAAGTAATAAGTGGGGGAGCATGGAAACTCCACAAATAACCTGCCTTGAGATGATATCTGACAGGGGAGGCAGGGGCACGAAGCTCCACAGACCACGTCTCAGCTGATGATCAGGTGAGCCTTGCAGTAGCCGCTTGAAGTGTAGGGAAGACGATGGAGAGCTCCGTCAGCGCTAGAGGATAGCAAGCCACGAGGGAGATGAAGAGACCAGGGGCTCCCAGCCAAGCAATTCCGCGCCAAATAAGGCCAGGCGAAGAAGGAGGAAAGGCGCTCCAATGATGAGAGCTCAACAAAATGGCTGGCACCTTCAAGCAGCGCGAAGAAAAGCAGCGCGAATGCAGCTGGAGGTCTGAGGCAGCCGAGGCAAGGGCGCACTGGGGCAATCCTCCACGCACCTCCTTAGTTAAGGGGAGAAAGCAACCCCCACAGGGAACCCCCCCCTCTGAGGGAAGGGGAACAAATGCCCTCAGCAATTCTAATCAGGAACAGTCCCGGCCACAACGAAGGTAACTCATGACACAATCCAAAGCAACCAAGTCCAAAGGTGAAGGCAGAAAAGCATAGTCAAATGCAGTCCAAGGTTACCAAATTTTCCAAGGGGAAATCAGAAAGTGTAGTCAAACAAGCCAAGTCGAAAAAAACCAAGAAATCCAAGTCAGAAAGCACAATTAAGGCACGATAGGGAACAGAGCTAGAGACCCACACACCAGTCCAGACTGAAGGACTGAGTCAAAAGCTGGCCTGCCTGGCAACAAGGGCGGGACTTAAAATTATTGGCAGATTCAGTCCTTCAATCTGATTGGGCGAGTACTACCCACACTGGCTGCTGTCTCCACTCTCAATGGAGAATGCAGCCTGATGCTAGATTGTTGCTTAGTGAAATTTCTCCAGAGAAAACAGAGACCATAAGATTGTCTATTCACATTCCAGTAGCTGCTCTTCATAAGTATATTTTAGAAATCAAGGTTTTGTAGTTGACTTATTCATTGAGTTTCTGGAAATCCAGGAAGTCCATCTAAGCTCACAATCATAACACAATCTTTATGGACAAAAAACAACTTCATCCCTATAATCCCCATTCCAGTGCCTTACAGTAATATTGGACCGGACTCTATCCTATAAGATAAGATAAGATTCCCTTGAATATGGGGAAAACATCAATACTAGGAACAACATACTCCAGAAATTATGTGGAACTAATTGGAGAGCTTTAGTTCATCTTCAGGTCATCAGCAATTGGGTAGGTCTACTCCACAGCAGAATACTGTGCCCCTATATGGCTTAATAGCTGCCATACTAGTAAGTTAGACACCAGACTCAACACCACCATGAGAATTATACACGGATATATTAAAACCAATCCAACTTGCTGGCTTCCTGTTTTGAGCCATATAACACTGCCAGCTTTACAAAGGCAAGATGCACTAGTGAGAGAATACAGAAAAATTACGAACAACTCACTTCTACCAGTGCATGCCGATTGTCCTCATTTATCAACCGGAAAATTCAGAAAGCCCCCTTTGGCACTTGCAAAACATCTGCCCAACAACATTAACATTGATTCCAAATGAAAAGTCAAATGGTTACTAAAAATCCAGACATAAGTAGACATATAAATGACTCCACAAAAAGATGCCAGATTGAATTTTCATGTCAATGACGAATAATCCCAGGGGTGAAATTCACTTACCTTCCCTATCAGTTCACAAATGTGCATGTGCCCCGTGTGTGTGAACAAAGCATGTGTGTGCCATCATCTGCGCATGTGCAAAAGCTTAAAATGTTGCAAAAAAGCGACATCATGATGTCCACATGGGTTGGTGGAGCCTCCCACAACCGCTGCTACCGGTTCGCTTGAGCCAGATAGAATCATCTGAATTTCACATCTGGATAATCCTGAATAGAATTTGCACCTCACATGGCATTGCTGAGACTCTCTATTTAAATGGGGCATAGTATCCTTCCCTCGGTGTGCCTGCAGGGTCCCACATCAAACTATAGTTCTAATCCTGACTGGCTGTAAACTGAGGGCATATACTGGTCCAGTATCTGATTTTTTAAAATATAGACCATTGGTTCTCAACCTGTGGTTTGTGGACACCTGGGCGGCCATGATGTTTTCACAGGGGGTCTTCAAAGGCTTGAAGAAATGTTATGATTTAAATCTTGAGTTAAGTCTTAATGGTTTGTGGCCATGGTCCACAGCCACAAAAGGTAAAAAGTATTTAAAGGAGGTCCGTGGTGAAGAAAAGATTGAGAACCACTTATATAGACAATGCTGTGCTTCAATGGTTAGATGTCCTACCTTTCTTGAAATAGTTGTTAAGTGAACCTGGCTTCCTCATTGATTTTGCTTGTCAGAAGTTTGCCATTGCAACTGGGACATTGCAACCATCATAAATATGAACCAGTTGCCAAGTGTTCAAATTAAATAATGTGGCCAGAGGGATGTTGCAATGGTTGTAGATGTAAAAAACATGTCACTTTTTCAGCACCATTGTAACTTTGAACAGTCACTAAACAAACTGTTGTAAGTCAAGGACTACCTATAGGTAGCATGAAGCTTTATTGTTTGGTTTATAGTTCCAAGATGAATTATGGGAAGATAATTTTTGTTATTTTTTAAGACATGGTGCTAAGATCCCAAAATTGGATCTTGTACAATACTTTTTAGGATAAAGGGGAAAGTTACTTCTTTATAGTTCTCTTTTTCTTTTCCTTGTGTTTTTCTTTTTCTAATCTTTCTATTTTTATATTCTTTTTTAAGTTTGTATTAGCTTTTATTTTTTATAATTATGTTTAATAAAATTATTTTTAAAATGTTCATGCCATTATGATGCTAATATAGGAGACTAATAGATAAATTTTACATACATTTATAAGGATAAAATCATAATATAAATTTAATACAAATTGTTGTAAAGTATTTAAAATACCTACCCAATCTTTATCTAGCTCACAGTAATAATTATTGTTTTGATTGCAGTTAAACTATTTTCATAGAACTGTAATTTCTTCAAATAAAATTTACTTACAATCAGGCAGAAGGAAACCAAACCAAAAGAAAACATGAATACATTTGATAGATGGACAGTACCCTAAGCAAATTGTTCAGTTATATCACATTCTATCTTTAGCTTTATACCATATTAACCAGACATTCCCTGCACTATCTGATTCACAGAACTATATCCACAATCTGAAATTTCTTTTTTTAGGGATTATGAATGAATAGGCCACTAACAAGGCCAATCAGTTCCCATAATAATCAATAAATATTTTATCCTTTTTATTTTATATACAGTTTGAATATTTCTCAATCTAGTGTTCCTTAGAAATCACAATCTTTCTAGAAATAGTTTCCTAAATGGTAAATACATGGAAAATGATTTATTCTTCAACTATATTTGGCAATACCACAACCTCTCAACAGTTATCAGCAATACAAATCTGACAAACTACCAAGTCCTTAAAATAAATCAATGGCTATTGAAACGGGGCATTTACTGGTAGAGCTTTGAAAATGAACAAAATTAAACATTCTAATTTACCTCACATTCTTACCACCTATAATTTAATTAATGTAACTAATTTTGGTTATGACACTCTTTAATTTCAGCACAGATCAGGTAGAGATGTGAGACAAATTAAGGTTTTAAATGTATATAATTTGCATAAGTTACACTTACATTCATCGTATCATAAAGATCTGAATATCAAACAGTCTACTGAGAAGATATTGAAAAATCCATAATGGTTGTAGAACTAGCATTCCATTGTACAAACTATGATGGCATCTGAAGTGACATCCACAAATGTGTTCTATCAGGGAGGAACAATTTGCAAGGCTCCCAAAGAACATTTTTGTGCAGCTCTGAAGGTATCATAAATTAAGTCACAAAAAAAAATACAACAGGATAATTATCTTAGCAGAGAAAGGTACATTACCAAACACTCAGCTTTGAAATACATTTGAACTATTCAGGAAATGGCTGCAATAATAAAAAAAAGGAAAGCTTGAATATATAAGCACATGATTAAAGTCAAATTCGATTGGGCCCAGGTGTTGAAAGGCTTATGTAAATACTTCCACACTACCATTACATAGTTATTATAAAATTAGATGTATGAAAATAATCTAAGCTGTTTTAACGAAAGCACTCATATTTACAAATTTACAAATTGAAAGACCTTATTAGAAAAACTATTTTCTTTCTGTCTCTTGGTTTCATAACATGGAAAAAAACCAGACAATTGGAAATAATAAAATGAGAAACAAACATGAGATTATAGCAGTTATTTATGTTACTTGCATGTTTCACTAAACAAATATCAAGGAAAAATGTAAATACAGTAAAGGCAGGTGGAGAAAAAAGGTAAAGAATTAATTAAACTGATGCTTAGGGACATAGCAAGAAAGAATTGCACTGAAATTAAATTATAAAATTTAAAGTTTAGAAAGAGTATAAAGGAAATATTCCCCAAATGAGATTTATTACACTAGGAATTAAGTTCCCAGATGAAATGACTACAATACACCAATTTTACTGGAGGTAAACAAACTTTGAGATATAATGTTAAAACAAACTTTGAGATGTAACTTTAAATAATATGCAAATACATGCTAAGACACAACAACACTCTTCCAAGACAGAAAATGCAATAATGTATTATCATGGTAAATTTTGTGGTGATTTTTTTTTGAGTTGACCCAATATTTCCTGACATAAGTTTGTTAAAGCTATTCTTCCTTCCAAGAATCATAATAAATGATAAGTGGAAACCAGCATTTCTCCCATATAGTTTTAAGGTATTTGCTGATGCAGATGCCTTGATCATATGATTCTTTGATTCTGTAATTGAGCTCAATGCTTTGATAATTATTGGAAAATCCATCATACTTGAACAGAAAGAAGACAACTCAAGTGCATAAAACAAATACCAGTTTACACAAAGTATTTGATAAAATCTGATGGACAGTCTCCCTAAAGTATTATTTAATCAATCCTGCAAAGGCAACTACTATTCTACCCCTTTCAGATTTTTATCATAATGCACAAAAGTTAACAAAACAAAAGAAGTTTGTTTCTTAATGTACAAAAAATTTTTCAAATGAGACTGATTTACAAATTATGGATATTTAAATACAATTTGCCTTGAATTCATCACTATATTTGCTTTTTTCAAATATCCATAATGAACGTATTGTCTCTACCATCTTCATACTTTCTAGTAACCTGACTGAAGTTTTAAAATTACAAATCACATAAATCCATTTAAAAAAAACAATCAAAATCTGTACTAGAAAACTGTTGTTTTGTAGAAAAGGCAAAATTGCCTTTACAATTTTCACAATATTCCTCTATTTTACGAAGTATTACATATCTACTGCAGGACCAGTATGATTTCTGTAGAAAAGGTTATGGTAAGAATACCACCTATAAAAATTTGCAGGTAAGGTATCAATATGAAAAACTAATTCATAATCAATAACTACCTAATTTTAAACACCAAAGTCTAAATGGAAGTTACGTGCAGTTTTTACCATATAGACTTTTTAATCTTAGTTCTAATAAAGTTTAGCTGAAAGCCACTTGAAGTGGTTTGTTTCAATCACATAGATATTGTCAGATAGCAGAGCAAATAAATATATTTTAATCCTTTATTAGAATTTTCTTTTGATTATCACTTTATTCAAGAGACATCAATAGATATATGATAGAGATATTGCTATCAATATCACAAAACATAATTTCAGAAATTTGAACTTTAAAAACAAAGCCTTTATGGCTTTGCAGAACAGTTTGCAGAAAAATTCAATTTTTCCATTGAAGTACTCCAATAAGTGCATTACAAATACAATGAATGGTTGGATATTGATTTTTCTCTAGTGATTTTTCCCATGAGCAGAAAAGGGCAGATAATTTATTTAAAACTACACCAATAAATAACCCTAACCTTTGCTTTTGTTCAGCTTTGATATAATAATTTTTTATTATCTTGTTACTAGAGGAGCAGTCAGAACATGATTTAATGATTTTTTAAAAATCTCAGATGGAAAAATTCTGTTTCCCATTGCCACTTTTTACCTACTTAATTCCATTTCCATTAGTTTTATTGAAGACAAAAGACAGCAATCTTCCCCACAGTACAATTGATGACCTATCACAGAGATTGAGAGGGCTTATGGCCTCAAGAATAGTTCCATGGAGCAACAGAAAACGATGAACCAAATGGAAGAATATATTGTATATACAGTATATTTCCAATTAACATTGAAACAAACACATATGAGCAGTCTTTGTCAGATTTGGATTAATGTTGCTATTGTTGTTTACTTCTGCTGGAAATTTGAAAAATGGACACTCTTTTGCCAAAGTCAGAAGTCCTGTTCCTTCAAATAGACTTATTTCAAAATTAAAAGTTGTATTTATCATACAACAGGAGATAAAATCAACACTTTCTCTTTCAATAACTACCTCTTGATATAATACTTTCTGAGTGAAAATCATTCATGCAATTTATCATTATTTGTATCAATGGTAGTTCTCCATCAGCAGCAATTCTGTGGTCTAATATCTGACCAATTAAAAGAACAAATATGAAACCATCAACAATGTCTTCAAGAGAAATCAATGCACAAAGGAAGAGGAAAAAACACACTATCCCTTCTGGCTATCCTTATCAGCCAAGACTGCGATAGCAAATAGAAAGGTCTGCTGAAAAGCCATCCACACCAACCAAGTGCTCAACTACCAAAGTACAGGTAGTCCTTGACTTACAACCATTCATTTAGTGACCATTTAATTACAAGGCCACTGAAAAACATAACTTAAAGTATGACCTTTTTTCAAACCTACAACCATTGTAGTCTCCCCATGTTCACATGATCAAAACTCAGACCCTTGGCAACTGGCTCATATTTATGACAGTTGCAGTGTCCCATTGTCAGCACCTCACCTTTTACAACCTTCTGATAAGCAAAGTCAATGGGAAAAATAAATTCATTTAGCAGCCGTGTTAATAATTTAACAACTGCAGTGATTCACTTAACAACTGTGGCAAGAAAGATCATAAAATGGGGCAAAACTCACTTAAATACCATCTTGCTTAATAACAAAAAAATTGGGTTCAATTGTGGTTATATGTTGAGGACTACGTGTAATAACCCAACTTTCAAAAGAGTAGCTGTGTAAGAACATGTTTCATTGAGCACAAATACATTATAGCAATCCTGAATATCAGAAAAAGGAAACATGTTATCTATATATCTTCCATCAAAATGGATATCCATGTAACTTCATCAAAAAGTGCCTGACCATACAACTCAATACATATAATAAAAAGGATAAAGGATAACACTATAAAAAGGATAACACTGCCATATATCAAAAACATCTCAGAAACCAACAGACTAGTATAACTATATAATGATTCACCAGTTGCAGCCCTTTCTGGACTGGGACGCCTTGCACACGGTCACTCACGCCCTTGTCACCTCCCTGCTGGACTACTGTAATGCTCTCTACATAGGGCTCCCCTTGAAGAGCACTCGGAGGCTCCAACTGGTCCAGAATGCGGCTGCACGGGTAGTTATGGGCGCAACTCGTTGTGCCCACGTGACACCCTCCTGCACGAGCTGCACTGGCTCCCAGTGGTCTTTCGGGTGCGATTCAAGGTGTTGGTTACCACCTTTAAAGTGCTTCATGGCATAGGGCCCCAGTACCTTTGAGACCGACTTCTGCCACCAATAGCCTCCTACCAGCCAGTCCGCTCCCACAGAGAGGGTCTCCTCAGGGTGCCATCGGCCAAGTTATGTCAGCTGGCGACACTCAGGGGGAGGGCCTTCTCTGTGGGAGCCCCTGTCCTGTGGAATGAACTGCCCCCGGAAATGTGTAAGATCTCCGACCTCGTGTATTTCGCTGTGCCCTCAAGACCCTGTTGTTTCGCCAGGCCAGGCTATCAATGTAATGATTTTAAATTGGGGTTTTAAATTTTGGGGGTTTTAAATCTGAGCCAAAATTATTTAATAATTTTAATTATTTTTAATTGATGTTTTGTCTTTGTGCTTTTAATAGGCTGTACACCACCCTGAGTCCTTCAGGAGAAGGGCGGTATAGAAATAAAAATAATAATAATAATAATAATAATAATAATAATAATTATTATTATTATTATTATTATTTGACAACAACATCGCACACAAACCAACTAAAATGTCCTAAGTATACCAAAACACCCAGAAGCCCAGAAAAAAAAGAAAGAAGAAAACCAGGAATCATTTACAAAATAGATTATAAAGATTGCAACTACCACTATGCAGGATAAACTGCAGATTAGAATGCATGCATGAACATCAACTAGCAGTCAGAAGACATGGTGAAAACTTAATTTCACAAAAAACATTGATTGAGAAACTGACTGTCATGGATCAATCCAAATCCAGAACCACTACAGAATTCCTGAAAGCTTGGCTCTCTGACCAATCGACCATCAATAAGCACATACACGCAAACAACATCTACATACTGGGCAAAAGAGACAATAAACAAGCCAGAAGGAAACAAAAAGATAAAAATACCTCCTCACCAACAATTAACATTCAGATGAGGATAAATTAACAACAAATTTAACATCATACCAACAATCAAGAAATAAACAATATCTTAATCAAAGAATTGCCAAACAATCTAACAGTAAATAGCCCAACCAAAGAACCACCAAGGTCACTCCCACCAGCATTAATAGGGCAAGCCATTAGAATATAAATTGAAAACAAACCCAACTCCCTCCTAACACTGATGATGTCACCTAGTCTGGGAATAAAACATCTACAAAAAAACCAACAGCAACCAAAGTACTCAAAAAACACCAAGGAACCCTAATTTCCATCCTGAGCTATACTATTCTCCTCTATCAGGAGCTATTTTGTCCATACAATCACAATCAGAAGGGCACTGTCATCTAACTTTTAAACAGTATTAAGATCTTGGCATTTTAGAGTTTGAAGTCAGTATTGTTTTAAATTACTACAGATGTTACTGGAGAAATTATTTCTTTTTGAATATTTCAGGTTGCCTTCACTTTTAGAAGATCGCTGACTTACATCCAACTGACATTCCCAACTACATGTTCAAAGTATATATGTACACAAAAGTTTGACTTCTGCAATAGCCAACTTTCTGAGGTTATTTTTCCCACTCAGAATTAGGAAGAGATGAAAGAAAACAAAGCTCACTTTCTATTCATCAGACATTTCCTGTCTAGTCAGCCAGCTCATTTCACAAACTCAGTCTTAGATACCTGCTTTTATCCAATGCCCACAAGCCACCACACCTCCCACATACAGAGAGTTGGGATGGGAGCCACAGCTGTTCTACCTCATTTCATTGATTTTCTTAGTCACTTACTGGCAGATATGCATGGCATCTAATGTTAGCCACATCATCCTGCAATGCAAACTGAGATGAAACTGGCATGGTCTAGATACTTAATGTTTCATTTTTAGTTAATTACCCACCAAAAAAAATGTTTTCTTCTATCATCTGATAGAAACAGCTCCAGATAATTACAATATAAAAAGTCAGGAAACAGTGGGAAAGCAGAGAGATTATTATTTTTTACATGCTGTTTTAGGAAAGAGAGTTACCACCGACTATTTGCTGAACAGCCTGGATAGCCTTTTCTAAGTAAGACAAACTGCACAGCATATGACCATAAGGTTTCAGATTTCCTTTAGAGAAGCTACAGTGTTCTGGATGCTGAAATTCAAAAGAAATAGAAACTATCAAGTGGTAGCGGTAGGTAACTAAGTCTTAATTTTCTCATCTCTTATATATACATAAATATATTTATTTTTGTCTTTCAATCTATTTAGTTTCTTTAAGATGACAGATGAAAAGCAGGTAGTTAAACTTCTTCTGTTACAGACCTATTCTCTACGCCTTCTTATTCCAGAGTTCATATTCCCACAGAAAATAAAGCAAGCAATATAGCATTTAAAGATATTATATACTATATTGCAGGCTTTCATAATTTATGATCCATCAAAACAACTTGATAATAATTGCAAGAGCAGGTGTCTCCAACTCCCAGTCTGTGGTCCAGCACTGGTCCATAGCATGCCAGAAACCGGGTTGTGCAAACAAGCAAAGCCCCATCCGCAGGATGCAGGCAGCAAGTGAAACCATACCACCTCCGATCCACAGAAAAACCTCTCTCCATGGAATCTGGTCTCGGTTGCCCCTAAAGGTAGGGGGCAGCTGCATTAGGGAGTGTGATGAAGCATTAAGTGGTCTAGTGGTTATTCCATTCTTACAATCTTCTGGGAATGTAAAACCAAAAGTCAAGCCTCTGAAAGATTACAGTGCAAATCCGGTAGCTCATTTATTATCCGGTAGCTGTGTTTGATTTGTAGAGTCAAAAAGGTAGTACAGGTAAGCTATATTTTGAACATAATGTTGGTATATACAGTATACATGTAAGATATAATAGCGGTTTCTCTTAAAATTTAATCTTAAAGCAGTGATTTGGATTTTAGTTAGAAAAGATAAGATTAGGATATGAATACAATAAATAAACACTGTTATATTTACCCATGATGCAGCCTAATTCTTTGAGGTTCCATTACATTGAAAAACAAATAATAGACTAGAAATATACAGTTTGACTATTTTGAGGTTTTTATATAACTAAAACATTTCCTTAATCCCGCAGAAACATCTAATAAGGCGAAGAATATGGTTCAGAATCAGATTCTTTAAAAGTAAAATATATAAAATTTAGTAAGAAGGGAAAATAAAGAGTCTAGGGAAGTAATTATAATGGAACTGCCTCTCCCAAAAATATGATCTCAAACCTAGGGGGAAAACTGTACATGATTTAAGATAAAATAGAATTTAAATGAAATCATGGATCCTATTTGCATGAACTGCACTGGCACCTACATAAAGGAACATTTTGCTAATATGTTTAAAAGAAGGGAATCAATTAAGAATCTTATTGAAGGGAGATTTCACACACACACACACACACACATACACACACACATACACACACACACACACACACGCATGCATTTTTCTCTAGCCAGGTTCTACCTACATAAGCCAAGATGTTATGCAGCCCTGGTTCTGTGAAATCTCATTCACAAATTTCTGGGCTTTTTTCTTGCTAGCAGACAGCCAACTCTGTGCTGTTCTTTGGGAGACTCAGATAGATCTATTTCTGCCTTATAAGGCTTCGTCAGTGAGCCACACCCTCATCTCATGTATCCTCCCTGTAAAGGTACAATGTTTCTTTTTCTTTCTTTTTCGTAGGTTCTATGTGCATTTCTCTCTAGCCAGGTTCTACCTACGTAAGCCAAGATGTTATGCAGCCCTGGTTCTGTGAAATCTCATTCACAAATTACAGGGAGGATACATGAGATGAGGGTGTGGCTCACTGACGAAGCCTTATATGGCAGAAACAGATCTATCTGAATCTCCCAAAGAACAACACAGAGTTAGCTCTCTGCTAGCAAGAAAAAAGCCCAGAAATGTAGGTACAACATATCACTTTTGAAACACAAACAAATATTTCTGAAATCTTTTTTAAATTTTAAGGATGCATGCCCCTTTGGGGGCATATAGAAATATACACAACATAAAGCCTCCCAGTTACGGTAATTTACCTGGCAAAGAGATGTTCAATTAGTTTCTTTTTGCCAAGTATCCTGCTATTTCCCAAGATTACTAGCAGCAAATAGGAACCCTTCAAGCAATCATGGCAGATGTCAAACTATATGCATACAGGAAAATAATTCAATAATGATTCTATTCATATATTTCCTTGACTAATATTCAGTATCACCTGAAAACAAAGAGTATGCTTTAGGACCCCAAGTAGCTGTAAAAGATAAAATATTTAAAAAATAAGTCACACTAGCTAGAAGTTTCATTTATTGCAGCTAAGATCAAACACACACTGAAGATAATGAGATAAAATACCCATAATAGTTCAGAAAATTACTCTACAGATGCAAGCTATATCGTAAAGCTTCAGCCAATATGTTCATTAGCAATTGATTCTGGAAAGTGTAATCCCAATTGCTATTCATGATTTAAGAGCATATGAACTATGTAATGTGCATATGTTTGCTTTGTCAGAACTATCTGATAGGACAATAATTATTTTGTAATTATTTTGTAGTGTTTCTGCCTAATTATTAATTCCCAAACCAGGATGCACTATTTTATATACATGAATTCACAACTCTGGAACCTTGAACAAAATGGAGCTAATCCATATACAGTATAGTACAGATAAATAAAACTATGTACATACTGGCATCCACTGGGGAGGAAAGCTGCCCATAATGGAAGATAAATCTGTCCCCATTGCTTACATTTATATATTCTTAAGTCTGGCTCTTTGGAATCAAAGTGTTGAGAAAGAATAGACACGGTTGGATCTCACTCAGACAAAGACAAAGACTAAAGATATGAGTGAAACCCAGGAGTATATGGGCTTCTAAGGCAGAAAAAAGAACAGAAGGTCGTGGGCTCCTTTGTGGAGGAATACTTGATCACTTGGGGGGGATTCAAGATGGAGGACAGGCAGCAACGGCTGTAAGGAGCTCTTCCAAAAGTAAATTAGGTTTTTTTTTCTTTTTAATGTATATATAAGTATTTTTATATTTTAAACTCATTTTTAATCTATTTTTAATCTATACCGGACTTTATAAAAGCACTTATAGTGTGGCTACCATTTGTTTTAGACACATTTTAACAATACAACAAGACAACAAGACAGGGCTCCTGCAATCCTGGCTTAGACTATTACTGTGACTTCTCTTTGCAAGGCCTGAAATTCGGATTACCGGACTTGTTGACAAACCTCAGTGGAGGCCCTTAATCCTCGGAGTGGATTTTGAGCTGTTTGTTTTTGGAACCTATCCAGGGAAAAACCCCTTTATCTCCGAGACTGTTTTGGTTTGGCTGTAAGTTTGTTTGGCTTTTGGTTATCTATTTGGTTCCGAGCCAATTTCTGTGCTAAGCTTGCAGCTGGGGGTTTGTTTGTTAAGCCTAATTGCCTGACCCAGCGTCCTGCCTTCATTATCAGAATGTTAACCTGCTTTGGGCCTCATTATTACCCAACACCCTTCATCAAGAGATCAACTGGCTGCCCTGATATGAGTCCACATAAACGTTGTCGTTCCTTGTCCCCGACTAACCTTAGTTTGGAGACCTCCCTCGAAAATATAATGGGCCCCTTGCCTAAGATCAAAAAGACTGACACCATGAACCAAGATCCGAACTTATCAATTACCTCCTTGGACGAATTCTTCCAAAACTTAACAGCTCTGGAGTTTCCGCCCAGCTCTCCTTCAGAAGAATCAGAATCCCTGGCTGCCTCACTCGGCAACACACCTTCTTTGCTGGATTGCCCGACACCATCAGATGTTAGTCCTGTCTTGCCCTGTCTCACTACACCGCCATCCCCTATTGACTCTGTTCAGCCCTCGGATATCCGGCTGTTACAACAGTTCTGTCTCCGTCTGGCCGACTCTATTACCCTTTTGACATCCTCTGTTGGAGTGCTGGAGGGCAAAGTGGAATCCCTCAGTAAGTCGGTCTCAGCATCACTTTCCTGTAGAACCACCAGACATGCACTGGGTCCGTCCCGAATGGATATCCATCTTCCTCCACGACTGTCGCCGTTAGTGAATCTCCAATTGCTCCCAGCCAACCCATGTCTGAACCTGGCCCATACTCACTTTAACAAGTACGACTGGACCAACCGTAAAACCACTTTAGACACATTGAGGCTTTTATCCAATTCTCACATCCTGAACAATGAGCTGCTCTCCGTGGAATGGCTTCCCAGCACACCTCACCACAAACGCCTGATTCTCAAGTTCAGCTCACCCAAGACCCCCTCACTTTTATGTGGTCTTTATAACCATCTGACCCACTTTGGAGTCTTTCCCCAGAGATGCTTTATAAATACTCACCTATCCTCTCTTGGGAGGAAGCCGATCAACATGGACACTTGTCGTTGGACAGGGCCAGAGTGCACGGACCTCCACACGGAAGCTGGCAACCCTTTGAGGGCTTCAACTAGCAGTTCCACAAATCTGCTGGCGACCCAGCAACAACGGGAGGATGTCCTCCGGACCAGAAATGTGGCGCTCCCAGATCAACCTCTCTCTACCTCTGATTCTGAAGGCTTATCAGGACACGTCTCTTTATCCCTGATCACTTGTCCACCTTCTGCTCCAAGAATCTCGCCTCCTGAAATGCCACATTCTCAGTCCCCACAACTGGCTAGTTTGACCTTTCAGACTCCTCGGGCTCCCCCTCTCTCGCCGTCTATCATTATCACCAAATCACATAATGGCTGTATTTCTTTTGATGACAACAACACCATACAGATGTCTCCCCCGATAGCCCTATCTGTACGACATTCAAGCCACTACCAAGACCAGGACAAAAACTTCAGTCCAAATCTGGCTTCCCACCAGAATTCTCCAAGTTCTAATAATGATCTCAAAACTAAGCAAGATAATCAAGGCAAGATAACAGATTTCTTCGGTCTAACTGTCTCCCGGTCCTTCCACCAGCCCCCTGCTGCTCCCAAATGACAGTCAAAGATCTACTCTCCAACTCTTCCTTGGTCCATCATGAGTTGGAACATTGCAGGGTGGGCATCCAAAAAAGTTGACCCGGACTTTTTGAATTACCTCAAAAACTTTCAAATCCTCATATTTCAGGAAACGTGGGAGGTTAATGACATTTTGCTTCGTGGTTTTGAAATCATATCCCTGCCAGCCCATCCCTCACTGCTTGGTGGTCGTTCGAAGGGCGGCCTTGCTACAGGTATCTCCCTGGATTTGCACGCAAACGTGGCTCTTGTGGATTCTTTTCCCCCTTATGCCCAGGCAAATTTGATATCCATTGGGAAGCTCTCGCTCCTGGTGTTTAATGTCTACCTCCCTCCTGGGGGCTCTCACCGGGACTTGGACGAGCTGTGGGCCAGTCTGGAAGATTTTCTTACTACCATCACACTTAGATTCCCTCATTCTCTGGTTCTTTTGGTGGGGGATCTAAACGCCCGCATTGCGGGGACTTGGGAAACCCTGGTTGCCTCTCATTGGTGGGCAGGTCCGACTAGGGATGACCACCCCCTGGATACCTTGAAAGGGAGAGTTTCCAAGGATCAGAAAGTTGACAAAGCGGGGACTTGTCTAGCTCTCCTTACCATCAAACTAGACCTCTTCCCCCTTAATGGCAGATGTTCCCCGGACGTTCCTGGGGAATTTACCCACTTGGCCAAAAATGGCAACAGCACAATAGACTATATCTTAGTTTCAAGAGCCTTTTTGCCATACATTACCTCCTTTAAAGTAGACGACAAGATTTTCAGTGACCACCTTCCTCTCATTACGGTTGCACGGCTATATAGACCTCAAGACCATTCTGCTCATGTTGTATCAATAGACTCTAATCCCAGAGGCTCCCCGATGTTGCTGAAATGGTCAAAGTCTCTGGCCCTTTTCCATGCACGCTTTTATCATCAAGAAGCAGCCAATACTTTGTCAGCCTTAATCGGCACCAAGTCTACACTCGGGGTGCTACTGACCGCCTTCTCCGAGTGTCTAAGTAGTCTCATAGCCTCCTTTCAGCCCCCCACTGTTATCCCTGGCAGAGTTTCCCGGAGGAAGGGAGCCCCTTGGTTTAACTCATAGTGCAAGCAAGCCAGGAACCATATGAGATCTATATATTCTGCTCACAAACGAACAGGT
>WNWU01013428.1:2092270-2137341 GCA_012654045.1 Ptyas mucosa
CCCCCCCCCCCCCGCTTATTTCGAGGCCAAGAAGGCATACAAGCTAGCCCTCTCAAGAGCCAAGCAAGACTGGCACCAGCTAAGGTGGAACGCATTACTAGAGGCTGCGAAATCCAGCAACCCTCGAGATTTCTGGAGTCTGTTAAATAGGAGGCCAACTAATAGGCTCACTCATTCCATCTCTGCCACCACATGGGAACTCTTTCTACGCCAAGTCTTTTACGACACTGATGTGCCAGTTTCTTCGACCTCAGGCTCTTTCCCTAACCACCTTCCCAGATGGCCTCCTGTGGAACCATCCATGATTGCCAAGCTAATCGGACAACTTAAACTTCGAAAAGCGCCCGGCCCGGATCTCATCCCAGCCGAAGCCATTCTAGCCCATAAGGACTGGTGGACCCCGGTTCTTACCAAGGTATTTAATGCAATCAACCAAACGGGCCTCATCCCCAAGCTCTGGAAGGATGCCATAATTATTCCAATACATAAGAAAGGCGCCCATTCTGATCCCGGCAACTTCCGTAACATCAGCCTTCTTTCAATGTTGGGGAAACTCTATGCCCGCTACCTCCTGTCCAAACTGGAGTGCTGGGCTGAAGAGGCCGACCTGCTCAGATATGAGCAGGCGGGATTCCGTCCAGACCACTCTACAATTGATCATGCTTTGATCCTTCATCATCTTGCCGTAAAATATTCCACTCCCAGGAAGGGTCGTCTCTGCGTCGCCTTTATAGATCTAAAGGCTGCCTTCGACAGCATCCCTAGAGCTAAGCTGTGGGCCAAACTTTCTGCCTGGGGTATTGACAAAAGATTACTCTGGCTTATCTCCCAATTGCATGACGGAACAGAAGCAAAAGTGCGCCTTACCCTGCAGGGGGATCTCTCTAACGCTATCCCCATTAACAAGGGGGTTAGGCAGGGGTGTATACTGGCACCCCTTCTCTTTAACCTATATATCAGTGACTGGAGAAAGGCATTTTCGGATCACATGGTCCACATCCATGCCCCTAGACTAGCTGATTATAGATGTCCACTCCTGCTCTACGCTGACGATGCCGCAATACTTTCATTTTCCCGGGTGGGCCTACTTAGAGCCTTAAAATCCTTTCTGCCTATTGCTCTACTAACCAACTGCATATAAACCACTCTAAGTCCAAAATCATGATTTTTGCAAGAAGCAGGAAAATCTATCAATGGCACCTTGATGGCATCCCAGTGGAACAGGTCCACAGATTTCAATATTTAGGTATCCTCTTTCAATCCAATACCAAGTGGCCTGCGCAGATTAAGTCTCTCTGTAACAAGGCTAAGATTTCTACCCATGCCCTCCTACATTTTTTTCATACTGAGGGAGCTCATCACATCCCCTCAGCATTAAAAGTCTACAGGGCAAAGGTGACAGCAGCTATCACCTACGGCGCCCCCCTCTGGGTCCAATCCAACATTTCTTCTCTTGAGTCTGTCCACAGCCAGTTCCTATGCCGTCTGATGGGAGTCCCCCCCTGCGTAAGCAATGCCGCAATTTGTCTGGAACTGGGTATATCCTCACTCAATACAATCCTGTGGAAATGTGCAATTGGCTACTAGTTGTCCCTGTGGACTAGACTTCCAGGCTATTACCTAGGCCAATGCCTAGGGCGGGACCCTTTTCTTAGTCCCTGGGCCCATAATATCCATACAAAACTCTTGATGATCAGGATTTCCCCCATTGAAGCTTTTATCCTAGGCCCCGATGCTGCCAAATCGTTGATCTTTCAATGGCTGGACGACATTGATAGACAATTAAATCTGGCACATGGATCAGGAACATGCTCACCGTTTTCCCTTGGCATTGTCCCCTTGTCTCACCCCCTGCCTTACCTCTCCACGTTACATTCTATCAAACACAGGTTCGCATTTATGAAGGCACGTTTTAATGTGATCCCCTCAAACTTCCTCGATAGTAGGCTCTCGGGGGGGGGGGAACCCATCTACTGTACATGTGATAGCCGATCTCCGGAATCCCTGTTCCATATTACATTCATATGTCCCCACTACCGGGATATAAGATCAAGATTCATTTCTCCTATTTCCCAGAGATTCCCCGGTTCACCTGATATGTTTAGCCTTTATTTCCTACTCCAGGACACAGACCCCAATATAACCTTAAAGGTGGCAAAAAATTTTGCTGCAGTCGTGGCTGGAAAAAAACCGGAGAAGAGACGGGCAAGCCCTACGGCAGAGGATTTCTAGTATTGATAGTACAGATTGTATTTGAGGCAGTAGATGGTGCACTGTCACATGATCTATCTATATTTGTAAAACATACTCTCTTTCTATGTGTATATAATTTGGTCTTCGACCGCAATAAAAGCTTACTGCCTTACTGCCTTGATCACTTATGGTATGCTGCTTTGGAGTCACAGCTGGCATTATAGACACTAGTAACATGAATCCTGGACCAAAGGCAGGATTTTTCTGCTTGAGCTAAAACTTATAGTGCCAACAGGTAATGGTATTTTAAATCCAAAAATGTCATTTTGAAGTATAAATAAATAATCTGATACATCAAAGAAGTATTAAGGGAGAGTAAATGTATCTGCAAATCAAAAAGTCCTCCACTAAAACTAATGTCATATCTGTCAAGACATTTTTTTAAAAAAAATCATGAAACATACTATAAATATCTATTACTTTGGAAAAGTAAGTACTTGGGAAAGCAAATCAATCCCTCTTCTTCCAAATTATTTTGATGCACAATTACCTAAATAACTGTAGTTGGAGAAATACTTATTGGAATATATTTGCAGTTAACATTTATAAAGTTGAAAAAATATTTTTTTAATTTTTACCTTATTTTTAATTGTGCTGACTGATGAATTTAACATCTTAGGATAAGTACTTCTACTGAGTATGCACAATTATGAAATATAACATAATATAATCATCATCATTATCATCTTGGTACCATATCCATTTTACAAAACACATAAGGAAATTGCAGCTTCCTGCAATCACACCAGAGGAACTACAAAAAACTGCGCTACTCAGAACATAATATATTTTAAGAAGATACTTGGTTGATACCTAGGAAGCTGGCAGCAACCTGTATCAACCATTAGCACCAGTCAATGGTATTTGTGGTGCATTTTTAAATGTTCAGTTGACTGAGTTTCATGTTTAATGAATAAAAAAGATAACAATAATAATAGACCTGTAGAAAATAATAAAATACAAAAACCTGCAAATAGAAACAGAATGATTGTGGCAAAAGAAAGGAAAAGTAATATCATAATAGGCACCTTGGGTGCAATCCCAAAACAATTGAAGTACCACTTGGGCACCATTGGCTTGACAAATCCATCAACAGTCAATTGTAAAAAGCAACTTTACTTGAAACAGTTTACCTCCTGCTAAAATATCTGTAACACCATCAAACATCCACATCAATAGGCAGGCAAAAGTGCCAAATCTAAGCTGAGCATCTGTTCTGACTGTATAACATACCATAACATTACATGACCAATACATTAAAAAATATAATACACAAAGTAAATAACAAGCAATGGCTAAAAGCAAGAAAATTGAAGAAGTTGGTTCTGGTTGCCCAAGACCAAGCTTTAAGAAAGAATGAATACAAGAAAAGCAACAGATAGGAAATTATGCCTCTGCAAAAACAAACAAACAAAACAAACAAAAAAAAAACCCAAAACCCTGAAGAAACATTGGACCACTCAGTTATTTCAAGATGATCACACAGACTAACTTCAGACAATGGCAAAGTAGCAACAATGGTTCATTGGAAGATCTGTAAGAAATAGCATTTGTCTACAAGCAAGAACTGGTGGGTTCACAAAATAGGCAAAATAATAGAAAATGAAGAAGCTAAAGTGCTCTTGGACTTTAGAATTTCAACAGACCTGAACATAACACCCAGATTTAACAACTGTTGATAAAATAAAATAAAAAGTCTGTAAAATGGAGATGGCAGTACTTGGAAGTAGCAAATAGAAGAGAAAGAACTGAAAAATATAAAAAATACAAAAAGCTGCCAATAGAATTAGAATGATCTTGGCAAAGGAAAGCAAAGATTGCACCAACAGTGATTGCCATGCGTGCAATCCCAAAACATCTGGAGCACCACTTGAACCCCATCAACATTAATAAAATTACCATCAATCAAATGCAAAAGTCAGGTTTATTAGGAATAGGGATAACCTGCCACAATACCTTTAGCACCATCAAATGACATCTGCCTATCAAGATCCTTGGGAAGGACTTGATAAGCTGAATAGAAACCTAAAATCCAGTCTAAATACCTGGCTGTCTATGCAACGGACCATAATAATAATATTTTTCTCCTTTAACAAATGTGGTATTTTTTCCAGTTATATTTAAGAGAATCTGAATCTGAGTAGTTGTTTCAAAGTTAATCAAAAATAACATTCAAAAGATTAAAGCTCATAATAGAATTGTAAGCCTAAACAGTGTATATTCAATTTCTTAGTAGTCAATTCTGGTCTCTTTTTAAAATTTTTAGTAATGAAATATTTTGGTATGCAAGTATACATTTACATCAGGGTTGTCAAACTCAAGGCCCATGGGCTGGATCCGGCCAGCGACATGGTCAGATCCAGCCCATGCAGCCATCCGGGAAATTGTAAGAGACCGGCCCATATCATTTCAGCCCAGCCCACACTATCCTGGTGTTCTTGTGTGCATGCAGAAGGCACCAGATGCACACATACACAGGCCCGGCCCACTCCATCCTGGCATGCACGCATGTGCACAGGAGGAGGTGAGCCAGCGTTGCCTCATCTATAGCTCACCCATTGGCCATCACCACCACCTTCTCCTCCTCTTCCTTGTGGATCAGGGGACGCAGCTGCCACTGTCATCAGCAGCCTACTCCCCTTCTCCATCCCCTGCACCATGATTCTTGTGCCCCCCCAGCCTGCTCTTCACCCAGCAGTGGAAGCCATTCCAGCCACAGCCTTGGGATTGCCTTCTCACTGCCCTCACCGTGCCAGCCCTTCACCTGGATGGCTGGCCCAAAAGTTCCATTCTCCAGCCACTGCCCCATGATTTTTGCACTCCCCAGCCTGCTCTCCACCCAGCAGTGGAGGCTGCTCCAGCCACTGCCCCGCAATTCTCATGCCCCCAGGCTGCTCTCTGATCAGCAGTGGAGACCACTCCAGCCTCAGCCTCAGCCTCAGGATTGCCTTCTCACCACCCCATCATCCCAGTTCTTCACCTGGATGGCCGGCCAGAAGTTCCATTCTCCAGCCTCTGCCTTGTGATTCACACACTTCCAGCTTGCTCCGTGGTGGCTGCAGCATGTCCTATCTGGAATCTCCTTGAGCAGGGGGCTGCGGCCACTGCCGGGCGTGGAAGAATGGAGAATGGAATCCCGCTCCAGGCTGGGAGAATGGAACTTCTGGCCGGCCACCCAGGTGAAGGGCTAGTGCAGTGGGGCAGCGACAAGGCAATCCCAAGGCTGTGGCTGGAGCGGCCTCCGCTGCCAGGCAAAGAGAGGCTGAGGAGCGTGGCAGAGAGGCAGAGAATGGAACTTCTGGCTGGCCAGGTGAAAGGCTGGCACAATGGGGGCGGCGAGGAGGGGTCTGTGGGACCTTTCAGGTATGTATGTGCACAGGGGGGAAATGTCCAGCAGCAGAAGCTCTGCAGTTGGCCCTCAAGGAAGCTTCGGCTTGGCCCACACTATCCCAGCAGGCGCGCGTGCATACAGAAGACAGCGGGGATGGCGAGAGCAGGGCCTGTGCACACATTCTCCTGCTGATTCCCTCATGTGCATGCGCACACTTATTCCTCCCCCTCCCCTCGGCCCACAGAGGTCAAATAAAACACTGATCCAGCCTATGGAAAAATTGAGTTTGACACTCCTAGTTTACATGGTTTAGAGTTGACACATGTTTATTAATGAAGAAAAAACTTAAGGCAAAATATAAGGCAAAATAAAATAATTAAGACATAAATACCTACCTGATGTTTGGATAGCTAAATTCCTTAAGTAACTTGTGCATACAAAACTTCAAATTTCAAAGTATTTTAGAAATTATTTCTTTTCTGAGACTCTTTTTCTTTTCAAAGGCAGCTGTGATCACCTATCTATACTGTTGAGATCAGTCATTAAGTAAGTGCAAGTACATTTTGTTTAAAATTTTGTACTCAAAAAATGTCAGTTTAGTAAAAATATAAAAAGTTTTAAAATCGAATGAATGTCATTTATTAGCTAAATATGTTTCTGCAAAACCTGTCAACTTTCTTGTCCATCTTTAGGAGTTCATGTAGATCTGATCATTATTTATATTTTTAGTCCAATGTCTCATTATTATGAACAACAAAATGCTAAGGAAACTCTTTGATTATCACAATTTGGCAAGAGTAGACAAGTTTCAAATATATTTTCTAAAGCAAAAACAAAGCACTAGTTCAACCATAAAATGTCTAGATACAAAGAACACTGATTCAGGTGCTAAGAAAATATTGAAAGCAATAAACATCAGGAATGAACTCAGGTGGCAGAGTATTTCTTGTCGACTTAAGAATGACAGTTAGGCTTGAAATTTCCATTGCTGAGTAATACAATCATAAAGAAACATGTTAACTTACATCCTTTAGCAATAACAATCCTGGCAGTGTTAGCTGCCATTGAAACTATATAGACACATAGGTCTACAATGTGGGAAGAAAGGCAGTCCCATATAAGGAACATAGGCAGGGGTGAAATGCTCCCAGTTTGGACTGGATCGCCCGATCTGGTAGCGATGGCGGCAGGTGGTTTGGCGAACCCATAGCAAAAATCCCTGCCCCCCACCATGCCCAGCTGAGCCGCACGATCATCAGAGGCTTTTTTTTTTTTTACTTTTAAAAGCATTTTTTCTTTGGCTGAAAAAATGTTTTTAAAAGTTTTTTAAAAAGCCTCTGATGATCACGCGGCTCATCTGAGATCATCAGAATCTTTTAAAAGCATTTTTTCTATAACTTCTTTGGCCAAAGAGGTTGTAAAAAATGCTTTTAAAAGGCTCAGATGATCCCAGCTGAGTTGCCTGATCATCAGAGGCTTTTTTTCTTTTAAAAGCAAAAATACTTTTTTAAAAAAACAAACGCCTCTGATTATCAGGCAGCTCAAGTGGCATCATCAGAGCCTTTTAAAAGCATTTTTTCTAAACCTCTTCGGCTGAAGAGGTTGTAAAAAAATGCTTTTAAAAATAAAAATAAAAAGTTGGCCATGCCCACCCAGTCACATTACCACCACCAATCCACGCCCACAGAACCAATAGTAACAAATTTTACATTTCACCACTGAACATAGGGGTGCTGTGGAAGATGAAGGAGGCCCTTGGAGGCCCAGCACAGGGTGTGCTGCAGCATAGTCAGAGCTGCAGTGTGACAAGAGCTCAGGGAGTCTGGGGAAAGAGAGTGTGGGATTTGTGCATGCATCTGTGCAATCACAAGAGATTAGGGCCTGGCCAAATAGGCTGCACTTCAGGGACTTCTTGATGCACTGTGGCTCTAGGGCTGCAAGAAGTCCCTGAGCTGCAGTACAGTACAATATCCAATCCCATCCAGTCCAGCAACATGAGGCAAAAGAGTTTCTTGTCAATCTAGGAAACTGCAGCCACTGTAACCCAGTTCTAGCTATAATTGTGGTCACCATTTTGCACACTCAATCCCCTGCCATCCTATGTTCCATTGTCCTAGATGACCTTTGCAGTTGTATCTACCATTGATGAGATGTGTCTGCACTGACTCTTCATGAGGCAGCTGATGGACACATTTTCCATTTTTCCTAGGTCTCACAGGGAAGCTGTCAGACATGACCTTGAAAAGAAAGCCAGCAGCTACATCACAAGGGCCATGATGGGCATGCTTAATCAGTAACTGGAGAAAGAAAGGAGCAAAGGTCAGCTAAGACATCAATGGCTACAGAGTGCAGAGGACCAAAAGGGCATAAATAAGGAGAAAGATAGGCAGAAGAGAAAAGTTGAAGCACTTCTGCAGTCACAGGTATGAGCAAACTGCCAACCACCGAACTTGTGATCAAGTGACTGCAAGTGCATTGCAACAGCTGAAACTTGGGATTCAGTGCCATTACTCCAAATTTCTTAGATTTTTTTTTTACTTTGAAAAAGTTGTCTTTTGTCATCCAACTAATTCTTGCTTGTTCGTCACCTGGTCTTTCCTGTAATTTCTCTTCCCAGTTTTTAATCTCTTCATAAATTTTATTATATTCCTTTTCCCTCTCCTTTTTCCTTTTACTGTTATAGGCTAGTGTTATACCTCTAATGTAAGCTTTGGTTGTAAAGATGTCTGGTTTTAATTATTATCCTTGAAGAACCATTTCAATTCTTTTTCTACTCTTTCAGTGTATTCTTTTTCTTTCATTACCTGTGTATTCATCATTCATCTACTTTTTCCCTTTCTCCATCCTTTCCATTCAAACACAAATTGAATATATTTGAACAAGAAAAATATGCCAACACATTGAAATTCATAAGACAAAATCAATTTGAGCAAGCAAATAAACCAGGGAGGTGGATGGTTTATAAACTAAGAAAAGAAAGGGAAAAACGAATAATCCATCAATTACAGGATAATGAAGGCAAGTTACAACAGAGTTCAGAAAAAAAAAAGTGATAGCAATTCAATTTTTTCAAAATTTATATACACAAGATAAGGTGGAAGCAGAAGAAATAGACCAATATTTTAAAAAGGAGGAAATGCCTGTGATAACGAAAGAAGAAAAAAAGATGTTAAATGGGGAGATTATGATGGAGGAACTACAGGAAACAATCAGGAAGCAAAAAAAATAATAAAACCCCGGGAACAGATGGGTCACCAATAGAATTATATAAAAGACTAGGAGTATCATTAAATGGGATATTATTGGAGGTTTATAATGAGGCATTAAAAGAGGCAAAGATACCAGAATCTTGGAAGGAAGCTCACATTTCGCTAATCCCGAAAGAAGGGGCAGATACAACACAAATTAATAATTATAGGCGAATCTCTTTACTAAACACCGACTATAAGATTTTTATGAATATTTGGGGATACAATTGACAGCAAGGTGCAGTTCTCTTAAGGAAAATAATTATAATAAGGTCAAACGACAGATAGGACAAGATTTGGAAAAATGGGAAAATTTGCAACTATCTTTGATTGGGAGAATTGCAACCATTAAGATGAATATTTTGCCTGGAATGTTGTATCTGTTTCAGACAATTCCGATAAAGTTGGATAAGGATTTTTTTACAGATTTGAATAAAATAATATTGAAATATATTTGGCAAGGGAAAAAGGCAAGAATAAAAATTAAGTTGTTACAAGATGCTAAAGCAAGGGGTGGTTTTGGTTTACCCAATTTTGAATTATATTATCAAGCAGCTAGTTTAACGTGGATTAAAGAATGGGTAACATTGAAAAATACTAGGCTATTGAATTTGGAGGGACATGATTTGTTGATGGGGTGGCATGCCTTTTTATGGTACAAAGGAACTAAAATACAGGGGTATTTTAGAAGACATCAGATACGTGAGGCTTTGCTTTTGAATTGAGAGAGGATTAAAAAATATCATTATTTGAAGATTCCAGTCTGGGTATCTACAATTGAAGCTTTCTCATATGCAGTGATATTCAAAAGGGAACAAATTGTTAGATATAGTGAATTATTGGATGAAAAAGGTGAACTTAAATTAAAGCAAGACTTAGAAGATCAGGGATTTAAGATGGATTGGTTTTCATATATGCAAATATTTTCAAGATATCGAAAAGCTCTCAAACAATAAGGTTTTTATAGAGTTTTGACTACCTTAGATAAGATATTGATGGGCTGTGATAATCATGTAATATGGACACTTGCTGGAAGCAAAATTGGAAGAAGAACAAGTTAAAGAGTCAATGATAGCATGGGGGGGAAATTTTGGTTATGGTATTGATTTAGAGAAATGGCAAAAATTGTGGTCACATAATTATAAAACGACAATGTCTACAGCATATAAAGAGAATTTGTATAAGATGTTTTACAGGTGGACCTACCCCCGACAAGGATAGCCAGAATGTTTAAGAACAAATCAGAGAAGTGCTGGAAGTGTCATCAGACCCCAGGATCTTATTACCATATGTGGTGGACATGCGTAGAAGCAAAAAGATTTTAGACTAAAATACACACATGGTTGGAAAAAATGATAAAGAGACATATTGATTTTAAACCAGAGATATTTTTATTAGGGATTTTACCAGAGACATTTAACAAATAATTACAATACTTAATTGTGACTATATTAACAGCAGCTAGAATTGTATTTGCAAAAAACTGGAAAGGAGAGAAGATGATTACTGATGAAGAAATTATTAAGAAAATGTTGGATTGTGCCAAAATGAGTAGATTGACATTTGAAATAAGAGAACAGGAAGATAAACAATATTATTTGATATGGGAGCTATTTTATCAATGGATAGGTGATAAAGTATGGAGATGAGATATTATATATGAAATGAAATTTGGATAAAATGTTTAAGCACTTGGGTTTTTTTCCTTGATTTTTTTTGTTTTCTTCCTTAGTTAGCGGTAAGAATATTTGTCAAATAATGAGAATTTGAAAATTTTGAGAGTACGAAATGATTTTCATCGATTGAAATACTGTCTGTAAGAGTTTGAAAGAATAATGTTTTTTATGTTGTTTTTGTTAAAAAAATAAAAAAAATTATTAAAAAAAGATTTTTATGAACCTAATGGCAAATAGATTAAAAATAATACTAAATAATAGAATACATCCAGATCAGAACGGATTCTTGCCAACAAGACAAATTAAAACTAATCTAAGGATGGTGATTAATATAATAGAATATTATGAGGTGCATCCAGAGAAACAGGCAGCGCTGATTTTTCTGGATGCACAAAAAGCATTTGATCGGGTCAATTGGAGATTCATGACACAACAGATAAAAAATATGAAATTTGGAGAGAAATTTGAAAAGATAATAACTACAATATACACAAAACAGAAGGCAAGAATACTAGTGAACAGGGAATTAACAGATTTCTTTGAAATAAGTAGAGGAGTACGACAAGGATGCCCACTTTCATCCTTGCTCTTCATTTTAACCCTGGACAATTTGCTTAGGAGAATTAGACTAAATAAAAATATAAAAGGACTTAAAGTAAAAGGAGAGGAATACAAGGCCCAAGCCTTTGCTGATGACCTTGTATTCTTCATAGAGGACCCACTAGAAACACAATCAAAATTAACAAAGGAGATAGAGAAATTCGGCAGAGTGGCAGGGTTAAAAATTAATAAAACAAGACCAAAATATTAACTAAAAATTTAACAATAAAACAAATAGAAGAATTGGAGCAACAATCAGGACTGCAAGCAGTTAAAAAGATAAAATATCTAGGTATAAATTTGACAACCATAAATATAGCTATTAAAGATAATAATTATGGAGAGCTAGTACAACAACTCAAAAAAGACCTAGAGAGATGGGGGAAACTTAAATTATCACTGCTAGGAAGAATTGCGGCAATAAAGATGAATATACTGCCAAGCTCTTCTACTTGTTTCAAACTATTCCAATTAAATTAGACAAGAACTTCTTTACAAATTTGAATAAAATAGCCTCAAAATTTATATGGGATGGAAAAAAAACGAGGATAAATTTAAAAACATTACAGGATGATAGAACCAGAGGAGGCTTTGTCTACCAGCCTGGGAAAAATATTATAAAGCGGCAAGTCTGGTATGGATTAAGGATTGGGTCAATTTGGATAACCAAAGAATATTGAAATTGGAAGGTCACGATTTATTATAAGGCTGGCATGCTTATTTGTGGAATATTGGAAATAAAAGATATAAACATTTCAAAAATCATATAATAAGAAACTCACTAATTGGCACTTGGTTGGAAATTAAAAATAAACACTACATGAAAGTCCCAGGCTGGATATCTACATTAGAGGTAACAATGCATCCCAATACATCAGCCACCCCAAAAATAATACGATATAAAGAAGTTTTGGAAATACATGGAAGATTAAAAACACGGCAAGAGCTCAGAGACCAGGGTATAGAAATGGAACTGGTGGCCTTACCTATTAATACAAACTAGATACAAAAATGATAGTGAAGAAGGAGGAGTTGAAAAAAAACCTAACCAGTTAGATAAATTGTTAGAAATCAAAGAGGGAAAATTAATCTCAAAGATTTACAAATACCTATTAGAATTCGATCTGGCAGAAAACATAGTTAAAGGTCAAATGATAGTTTGGGCTAGGAATATTGGAAGAAATATACAATTGGAAGAGTGGGAAATGATATGGGAAAATAATTACAGGATAACAAAGGCAACAACATATAAAGAGAATCATTACAAGATGTGGTACAGATGGTACCTAGCCCCTGCGAGATTGGCAAAAATGTATGCAAATTTTAACCCGATATGTTGGAAATGTAAACAAATACAGGGAACCTTTTATCACTTCTGGTGGCTTTGCCCAAAAATTAAGAAATTCTGGATGAAAATTAGAACCTGGATAATAGAAATAATGGAAGAAGATATTGAATTAAAACCTGAAATTTTCCTGTTAGGTATACTTAAAAAAAGCAGTAGAAAGAAAATAAACTACATCACGTTAACATAGTCACGGCGACTAGATTAACCCTAGCTCAATCCTGGAAATCAGAACAGTTGCCAACAGAGCAGCAAATAATTCAAAAGATATTCATATGCGCAGAAATGGCTAGATTAACTTTAAAATTAAATGATAAGGAAGACTCACAGTATTTCAAAGTATGGGACAGATGGTATGAATGGATTAATCAATGGAAAAAAAGGTAATGTCAAATATAGTAAGAAATCAAAGGTAACAAATATACATAGTCATTAAGAAGTAAAGGTTAATATATATACTTGTACGTTTATATATTATAGATAGATAATCCTGTTTGTTAGTTTTGTATGTAAGTAGTTTTGAAGTGTATTTTTAGAGTTAAGAACATTTTGTACAGTTTTTATCTTTTTATATTGAATAAAGTTTGTTTTAAAATTGAAAAAAAAGAAAAAGTTGTCTTTTGGAAAAGCACCATTAGGAAAACCATGATTTGGATGATTGAGAATCTCCAAAATCATTACTTTGAATAGTTGCTAAACAAATCATTTTAACTGGAGGACTAACTGTGGCCAATGACTTAGATATCTGCTCTAGGACTATATAATATCTTTAAACATATTTTCTTACTTTTGTTTATCTCAAAGCTATATTTGATTCATTACCTCACTATTCCTATGTCATCATCATGCATATTATTCTATAATTCAAAAAAAATAAAATTTAGCATGTATTCTAACTTGATCAATAACTTTATAAAGAAGGGTTTCATTTCCATCCATACAGGCTTGTGTTTCACTTCTAGTACTAATCTTTAAACCAATTTGTGTTTTAGTACAATTGTATGCTGCTATTCAGTCCAGATATCAACAATCTCAGATATGCAGATGATACCACTTTAATGGCAGAAAATGAAGAGGAACTAAAGAGCCTCTTGATGTGAGTGAAGGAGGAAAGTGCAAAAGTTGGCTTGAAACTCAACATTAAGAAAACTAAGATCATGGCATCTGGCCTTCTCAATTCCTGGCAAATAGATGGGGAAGAAATGGAGGTAATGACAGATTTTATTTTCCTGGTCTCCAAGATCACTGCACGTGGGGACTGTATCCAAGAAATTAAAAGATGCCTGCTCTTCGGGAGGAAAGCTATGGCAAATCTAGACAGCATACTAAAAAGCAGAGATATCAACCTGCCAACAAAATGTGTATAGTCAAAGCTATGGTTTTCTCAGTTGCAATGTATGACTGTAGAAGTTGGACCATAAGAAAGGCCAAAGAATTGAGGCCTTTGAACTATGGTGCTGGAGAAGACTCCTGCGAGTCCCTTGGACTGCAAGGCGATCAAACCAGTCAGTCCTAGAGGAAATCAACCCTGCCTGCTCTTTAGAAGGCCAGATCCTGAATATGAAACTCAAATACTTCGGTCACTTAATGAGAAGGAAGGACTCACTGGAGAAGAGTCCAATGCTGGGAAAGATTAAGGGCAAAAGAAGAAGGGGACACCAGAGAATGAGGTGACTGGATGGAGTCACTGAAGCAGTCGGTGTGAGCTTAAATAGACTCCAGAGGATGGTAGAGGACAGGAAGGCCTGGAGGAACGTTATCCATGGGGTTGCGATGGGTCAGATAAGACTTCACAACTAACAACAAATCCAGTCCAAATTTACTCTTCAAAATTCTCCTTCTCTATTATGTTAGTTGTCTTTAGTCTTTTGCATTATCTGGGACACAATTACGTTTTATATAGGATTGATCAAGGTATCAATAAAGCAGAGATAATAGCAAAAGAGAACTGATTTCCTGGACATACTGCTATTACTGTTCTGGAATCAATGCAAGATCTATTAGTTCAAGTTTGAGGGAGGGAGGGATAGGGAGAGAGAGAATTAGTTATAGTTGATGTGTTTGTATGTCTGGATGTGTATATGTCTATGATTAAAAATAATGGCCAAGCATATTTCTTATTAAATTGCAAGGAAGAAATAGGATGCAAATATTTTAAAGAAATTAAATTTAACTTTTTGGACTTTAAAATATGAATAGCTGCTTCTTGATAGCTGCTTTCAAATAAATGGCCAACTGAAGAGTTATGCTAAAAAGATTTGTCAGTTTCTTACCTTTTACTCTCAATTTCCAAGATCACTTTTTCACAACATGAAGCAATATTCATATTCATATGTAGGGGGGAGCTAAGATAGAGGACAGGCAGCAACAGTTGTAAAGAGTTCTTCCAAAAGTAAATTAGGTTTTTCATATATGTATGTATGTATGTATGTATGTATGTATGTATGTATGTATGTATGTATTTTTATATTTTAACTCATTTTTAATCTACTTTTAATCTATACCGGACTTTTACAAAAGTACATATAGTGTGGCTACCATTTGGTTTTTTTTAGTTATTTATATATAAGTCTCATATTGTCTAAGCCACAAGATGATTTCCTATTTTGCCAGTGAGCCTTACCAAATAACATCACAATAATTCAATTTAATTATTTAAAATTATTAAAAACAAATTTTATTTTTTGCCATTCACATTTCATTTTGTCCCTCCTTTGGCATCCTTTCTTTAATGATTCTATTCCACCATTTCTTCTATATTAGTGTAACTCTTGTCCTGTGGTGAGTTATCCCAAAGTGAGTTGGCCGTGGTGAGTTGGCCATGGTGAGTTGGCCATGGCGAGTTGGCCACAGCGAGTTGTCCTAGGCCCACTGGCTTTGCGGAGTCGCACAAACTGTTAAATAGTTTCCTAACTTCACAATCCAAGATGGTTTCTTCTACGTGTTTTAATATTTCCTTGATCCTAGTGATACCTTTCTCTTTCCATGTGAATTATTCCATTTAGGTTGCACAAATATTGCTATTCACAAACTGGTGATTTGAATGTGAAGCACAGACTGTAATGGATACTAAGTAAAATCTTTAATTTCCCATATCAAATTATTTTTGGCTTTTAAAGAGAAATACAGGACAGTTGGAGTTGCCAATTAAACCAGGAAATAAAACTGGCATGCATGCCATTATAAAGAGTTTGTAAAGCCAGGCACAGATGGCAGTAAATCATTCTCTAAGAAATGGGCTCATATATCTTGCAAATGAACAATCTTGTATTCCATTGCTATGAGGTATGGAAACCGTATAGTGAAATCTCCATTACTCATTCTTTCTTCTCTAAACACTTCACTATATAAAAGGCAAGCCTATAAGAAGAATGAGTACACATCTAAGCACATACACATCATAATAAAACCATGGACTAGAATATGCTATACATTTAAGAAAAACACTCTGTGTAACAAGTTCTTTATTTTAGTAGAAGGGAAAATTAGTTACAAATTAAAATGCCTCCCTAACTTAGATGTTACATCACATTGAGCATTTTTCCAAGTTTCAAGATCTGAATAGACCTTATATCTTTTTGCTTTCCACAAAAGTAATTGGGTCTGTTGCTTTTATCTGCCATGACGGCTCCTGTTTTGCTAATGTAGTTTTATTATAGAATGCTTGATTGTTGCAATTATGTGTCAATTAGTATGCATGCTGCTCTAGAAAGAGAATCTCATCTGAGAAGTTTCATCAAGAGGCATCCCCTAATGGACTCCCTTACAACAAATAAAAATCTTTCATGATATTTCAATCCACAATTGTTTCTAAAATAAAGATGTATGTTTTAAAATAGTTATATTCCTACATCCTCCTGCATAGGACTATGATTGACAGCATTGCTATTTTAGATCCCCAAAGAAGAAAAGTTATCTCTATCAAGAGAAGCTAACACTGATGATGTTATGTAGTTTGACAATGAAATATTTTGCAGAAAACTACCAAGCTCAGAGAGTACAAAAGACTCCACAGTAATATTTGTGTTATATACAGAAATGTTATTCCTGCTGTGGCCTCATTATATAATAGAAATCTCTATTTTTATTTATGTTATGTATCGAAGTTTACACTGGCAAAAGTGAACTTTAGAGGACAATTGCACTGCTTAGCTAAATATGTGCTGTATTCTCTGTTCACAACTGATGTATTTTATATCTTTCCCACAAACATTTCTCCAACAGAAACAAATTTTAAGGCAATGTTCCAAGGCAGAAAATTTGGAAATTCATTGAGATTTTTTAGGATTACTTCCAGAGATACACTCAGGTGAAGAAATTAATATTTTCATATTCATAGAAAGGTAGCAGGCTCAACAGTCAGCCAGATGTTCAGACTGGGTTTGGCATTTTGGTTACCTATCAAGTCTTTTCCAAGGGTCTGCAGATCTGGATATTTATTATTATTATGGTTTGCTGCACAATCAGCCAGATGTTCAGATTGGATTTGGCATTTTTGTTTACTATTGAGTCCTTTCAAAGGACTTGAGGTAGGCAGATCTGGACGTTTGAGGGTGCTGCAGATGTCATTGCAGGATATCTGTAAGTATAAATAAAGCCAATAGTGTTTAAGTTTAAGCCAATGGGGTTTTGGGGATTGTACCCAAGGCACCTATTACTATTGGTACTACTTTTGTTTGCTTTTGCCACAGTCATCCTATTTTTTTTTAAGCAGGTCTTTGTAGTTTGTTATCTTCACCAGTTCTTATTCTTCCATTCTACTATCTCCAGGTACTGCCATGTGCACTATCCACTGTTTTGTTTTTCTTATTGACAGTTGCTACGTCTGGGTATTTTGTGGCAGGTGCCTGTCTGTTTGAATTCCAAAGTCCCAAAGCAATTTAGCATGTCCATTTTCTATGACTTTCTCTATTTTATGGTCACACCAGTTCTTGCTTGCAGGAAAACAATATTTCTTGCAGATCTTCCAATGCACCATTGTTGCTACTTTGTCATGTTGTTGCTTGTTATCAGTCTGTGTGATCTTCTTGCAGCAGCTATCCAGGTGGACCACTGTTTCTTCAGATTCTTTGCATAGGCAGCATTTGCTATCTGTTGCTGTCTTCTCAATTCTGGCTTTGTATGCATTTATTCTTAATTCTTAAGCAGCAAGAATTAGCCCCTCCATCTCTTTCTTTGACTTTCCTTCTCTTAGCCGTTGCCAGACCTTGTTATTTGCCTGCTACTTTTTAATGTACTAGCAATGTAATGTTTTGTCTTCCTGTGCCTCCATTCTGTTCTTCATTTGGTCTTTCTTGTATGCTAATTTAATCTCTTCAGTAGTCAGTAAGCTTCCTGGTATACTAGCTTCAGTGTATCTTTTTTACTACTCTTTGGATAGTTTTCCAATGCTACGTATATAATCTACTGTTACTTTTGATTCTTTGAACAATATGCACATGGAATCATTTGATGATTTTTAAAGCTTAAAAAACTTTTTAAACTAATGCCTTGATTGTTTATTTCGAATAGCATGCTATTGAACATCCAAAATCAAGTCTTCAATTTCTTTTTTATGTTCCAGTTGTAGGCCATTGCTGCCTTTCTCCTGATCTTTCATAGAAATTGACCATATACTGGTTATCCTTGCCAGTTTTTTGTTCCTGTTTTTATTACATTATGTCAACAGTCACTTGTTGTCTCCTGTACATTTAGTAAGTTTCAATTCTTAACTTGCATCAATGCTTGTTCTTAGCTGTCTTTTACATAATCAGCCAATGAACACTTTTTTCTATGACAATTTGTTCGACTTGAACTAAACATTTACCTCCATTTCTATGACACAAGTATATATTACTATGGGGATGCCATGCATGGTAAATATTTTTTGTCTTTCAGTCCAAACTGTCCAGTTTACCTTGTTCAATTAATAATTTCAGCAGTGTATCACAGGTACGGCCCAAGTACTGATGGCTTTGATGATATTTCCACAGTTCAATTTTGTCATTAGCAATTGGGTTTGTTCTTTCTTTTTAAATAAAAATGTTCTGTAATATTCCTTATTTGTTAAGTTTTCATTGTTTAAAAAACAAAGATCATTTATATGGTCTTTATTCTAGTCCTGCTTGACAACCAATAAAATACAAATATTTCAATCTTGTTCTTACTGGCTGCTATTGATATGTTTAACAAGTATGTGAGAAACAAAGCAGCTGAGAAACTGGAGAAAAGTAATCATAATTACATTCTTTTCAATTGTAGAAGCAGACTTTTCAGTCTTTCAGAAGATTCCCAAGATAGCTTTTAATTAAAACTATTTTAAAAAAGCATGGTTACCAAATAGCACAGATGTATGAAGCAGTCTCATGAATATATGCTCCTACTCATTGTTTTAATTGCCATCTAGGATTGCAGGTGTAAATAAACTTTTTTTAAAAAAAATGCCTAAGCCTGGCTAAGCCTGGCAAGAGTATTAATATGAAAAATTATAGAAACAAAAGCATAACTTACAACACACTAAAAGAGTGAATAAACAGCATAGTTTTCAAGTGCTGCTTTAAACTTAAGTTACCTAGTGGGTAGATCTCAACAGAGAATATGTGAAAGCTAAGGAAAGGTTTTATCCAAACCTAAATACATCTGCTAGAACACTTCTGATGATGTCCTGTAGGGTTAAATAAGATCCTATAAAAGTAGATGGTCTTTTAGATACTGTGCTACTTACAATAGAATGCAAACTGAATATTACTTTAATGAAAATGCAATAACCTTGATAAAACTGTCATTTATAGGTAACTAGAAAATTGTATGTTTGTATATGTAATCTGGCTATTTGTTCTTTGGCGTTCAAATCATCAGATAACATTATGCCAACTAATGGCATAAAAGCAAATCACATCCTCACTAGAGAATTACATGATCATCATGATTACTGAAATAATTTAATAGGATTTCCAGTGGGAAAAGAATGAAAGTAGGCATCCCAATGAGATAAAATATGAAGACAACCCAGAAATGACAATGCTACCAAATCTTGATTTAAAAATTGTCTTTGCATATTAACTTTATAAAAAGTAATAGGTCAACATGAAGACTGAAAATATAGGTAGATTTGTTGGGCAGATATAAGTAGTATTCTGCACAGCATCATGGTGGCAGATTACATATTCAGATGGAGGTCTCACACCATTTATTCTAAAATGTAAAGAAAAAGGTCTTTGCAAATTTAATTGGTTACATCTCTCACTTAATATTTTCTCCATATCTATCTACAGTTCAATGATCTGTCCATTTAATTGGCATCCAGTTAAACACATTGGAAATGGAATGGAGCTGTAGAGGAAAGATGGGGCAGAGTTCATCTATATATTCTTTCAAATATTTCACTTATGGCATCATCCTTCATTTTACCTACATAAACATCCTAAAAATTTAAAATTACTCTACACATGTAAGAGCATATTGTGTAGTCATTTAAAAAGAGACCTTTCTAAATGGTATTTCAGCAAAAATGTAGTTGTTATTAGACCTAAGCTAATCTTTTCTTCTTGAGTTCATTAAGAACATTCCACATAAAATTAAGCCCGATTTAGATCAGAAAGAGAGTAAGTTCAGATCCATTTTAAATTGAGGCCACTGTGCTTCCTATAACATTTTGGGAATACCATAATTCAGAAGCAGGAAACCTTTTCTCCTATAAAGCTGTAGGTCGAAAAACATAGTCATCCATTAATACAGGTAGTCCTCAGCTAAAGCCCATAATTTGGATCAGAATTTTGGTCACTAAGCAATGCATTCATTACATGAGTCATCACATGACCAAGCCCAATTATGGTCATTAAGTGAATTATAAGAGTTCATAAATGAATCATGTGGTCAGTAGGTTAATCACATGGATGTTAAGCAAATCCAGCTTTCACAATTGACTTTGCTTATCAGAAGCTGACTACAGTCATCGTCACATGATTATAAAATAATGCAATAGTTGTGAGTCAGCTGTGAGTCAGTTGCCAAGTGCCCAAATTG
Source organism: Ptyas mucosa (assembly GCA_012654045.1). Taxonomy (NCBI): domain Eukaryota; kingdom Metazoa; phylum Chordata; class Lepidosauria; order Squamata; family Colubridae; genus Ptyas; species Ptyas mucosa. The sequence continues at coordinate 2,112,728 of WNWU01013428.1, forward strand.
TGATCACAAAACCACAAAACCACAAAGGTGATGCATGATCAGAACCTTGAGGATGGATGATAAATCACTTTTCCCAAGGTCTTATAACTTTGAACTATCAATAAACAAATAGCTGTAAATCAAGAATTACCTATTTGGCACTCTAGGATTCGATCTTAAAACTATAGCATTGTCAACTAAAATTTTTAATCACAGTTTGATTAAAGAAAAAAAATAAGTACTGTAAAACAGCAACAAAAGGGCAGCATAAATATTTCATTCAGAAAAGATGTGATGGAAGAATATGAATATTTTTGTCATTATCACCCTACTTGAAATATGTGTTCTGTTACTAAGTAAGTCTGTTACTATTTATCTAAAACATTATAGATGCAATTTTTCTCAGCTGTTGATCTCAAAATAGGAGAGACTGGAATTATCATCTTCTTTTAAAACATACTTTTCCAATCTATTTAGAAGAATTTTCTCAACTTGTTGTCTTCCAAATAATATCTAGCCAACATTGCAAATGGCCAAGCTAATTGAAGATGATGAAGTAGACCGAAGGTGATCAGGAAACCATCAGGTAAGCAAAGTCTGTTCCAGAAAGATTAATATTGGACATCAGCTACGCACGCGCACGCACATGCACACACACACAATACCCAGCAGAGATCACCTTATAAAAAACTAGTGCAAATCTGATTAAACTACTGAGATCTTTTATATATGGGTATTTTAAAGGTTTGTAAGAAGTTAAATAAGCACAATTTATGTCCTACTATTGCAATATTATTCTGAAGACAAAAAAAAGGAAAATCTTTTTCTTATAATAAATGCAGAGTAAAAAAAAACATAATGGTATATTTTCACAACATAGTGTCACAATTCTAGAGTTCTCACAGCTCCAAATTTAAAGTTTTCCTCTCTAAAGACTGGAGCAAAAGACATCTACATATAAAACATAGAACAAGGCATTTCTCTCAAAGAGTTTTATATTTATATGTAGGAAATCAATTTGTACTACCAGTCATATCGTTCAAATCAGATGACACTGTGTAGTTAGAAGATAATTTACTTGGCTGCCAAAGCAATTTGATAGTTGTTCTGATTTGTGATTTTCATTTTGTTTGTTAATGAAAAAAATTAATGAGCAATGTTACTGGAAGTACAGCTCCAAGAACTGGCATTATTAAACATGCTTTCAATATACTGTATATTATGTTGATTGCACTGTCAGAGCCTGAACTTTGGTTACACAAACCAATCAATCAAACTGATGTGGAATTTTCGGGAATGACTTTTTCACTTACCTTTGCACTGATTTGTGTTTTTGTCTAGGATTGCTTTTGTAGATACAATTTTTCCATACCTAAAAAACAAAAGGAGAAAAATATTTTAGACATAAAGACAATAGATATATATTTGTTTATTTAATTGTGATTTTAATCTCATTCAGTCACCTATCATGATTAAGACACAGAAGTAGATTTCACCACTGGCAAAAACTGTGACATTAAAAGCTCAGAATGCAACCTCTATAGCAGTGATGTCAAACCTTTTAGAGACTGAGTGCCCAAACTGCAACCAAAAACCCACTTATTTATCACAAAGTGCCAACACAGCATTTTAACCTGAACACTGAGGTTTTAGTTTAGAAAAAACAAGTCATACTTTAGCATCTTTTGTCTTAAAACAAAAACTCAATAACAGAGCTTTCAATGATACAAACAACTTTTTATTGAAAAGTAAAAGTTTTCATTTGGCATGCTTTTGAACTTGGAAAAGTTAAAAGAGTCAAGGTATATGTAAGATAACGCAGCAAACCCTAGACAAGCTATAACAGTTTTAATTCAGGCTTTGCAAATAACTTTTAGGACAGGCTTATCAGCAGATGGGGAAAAACCAAGTTACCGATCAGGAGGGTACTTTGGCTAACCAATAACTGGGACTCCTCTGCACAACCCTACTGAATAACACAAGGGTCAAGCAGGGCATGGAGAGACAGTTGGGGAAGAAGAGGCATTATTTCACCTTCTCTCCCCAACAAAAAAAAAATCCAGAGGGGAAATGGAGCCTTCTTTCTCTCAAAGTTTTCAGAGGCTTCCTGGCTGCTCCCAAGAGCTGCAAGCAGAGGCATGGAGAAGGAAAGCCCAGGCACGTTCTTTTCAATTCGACGGCCAAATTGCTCCCACCAGTTTTTGCAGGAAAGCCCTGCCACTGAACTGACTTGAAAGCAAAAGGGAACCTCGAGGTGACCTTCAGTATGAATACTTCTGGCACTGCTTCCTCCTCCACACCGGGGCAATGGAAAGGACCCTGGCAGGAATTAGGCCGGCTGATGTTATGGTATCGGATATGAGGAGCAGGTCTTCATGCTCCTGCGTCGAGTTCTCCATGTTAGAGGGCTCCAAAAAGAACTTAGGCCACTCTGGAGGGGTGGTGAAGGAAAGAGAGATGCCCTGCAGGTCATAGAGAGTCGCAATCTCTCTTACTTGACCCAGGGTTTTTTCTCTTTTGCATCATGACGAGGAGAAGAAGCAGTCAAAAATGGCTGCTGTGAAGCTGGGACAGCCGAGGCAACACAGAAAGCCCAGGAGAGGTGTAAGTGAACAGTGAATGGAACTGGGTGAGAAGATTCCTTTTTTACTCAAAACCTAACCTTAAAAAGAAAAGAGGAAAAAAATCCAAAAGAGGCTCTTTATTAAAGTGGTGAATAATTACATAGAGAAAAACTATAGACCTGAAAGAAAAGAACTAATAGAGGAAAAATTAAAAATTTCAAAGTACAGAAAATTGGATGGCTAAATTGGGTAGGCGTTATTTTGGAAAGGTATTTCACAATGCTGGATCTATCTATTTTAATAATTGACTTTGCTTTATAAATTGAATTTAAATTGGATTTAATAGCTGTTAGAACTGAAACCTCAGCTGAAAGCACTATCTACTGATGAAGGAAAATATACCATATTTTACAACCCTGGGAAAAATTTCAATTAGAAAAATAAACAATATTTATTTGGAGAACTGTGGTGATATTTACTGTTCTATACTTAACTACCTTATGACTATGGGAGGTCCAATGATGAGAACAAGGAAGATACCTAAGTAAAGCATTTTTGAATGTTAAGATATATGACTAAACTTATAGAGTGGACATAAGGAGATATCTAGAGAGTTTCCTGAACTACCTGAATGTCTAATTGAATAACCCTGGGATATAAAAGAACTATGACAAAAAAATACAATATTTAATTATACATATCACAATAGCAGCGAGAATAATATATGCACTAAATTGGAAGAATAACGATACACCATCAGATCAAATGGTGATAAGAAAAGTTTTAGAGTGTACAGAGATGGACAAACTTACTAAAGAAATACAAGATAAGAGAGAAACAGAGTACTACATGGTATGGAATAAATGGTATGAATGGTTAGAGGAGAAGTACAAGGGTAAGAAAAGATTAAATGAGGAAGACACAGGAGTATGAACGTAGAAACAAACTTGTAGAAATGGAAATGACATGATGTATGATTGTAATTTAGTACACTGATATATTAATATGTATAAATAAATAATAGAACTATATGTATAGATAAGAGTAAAATGAAGTAAGGGAGAAAAATGGATATATAAGAAATGTATACTAATGTGAAAATGTTATAAAGAAGGAAATTGTAAAAAAAATGTTTTTAAAAATTGTTTAATAAAAAATATTTTAAAAAAGAAAAAGAAAGAAACCATTTGATAGACTAGCCAGGAATAAGGGATGCATTTACATAATTATTTAATGTAAGAGAAAAAGAAGCAGTGCATTTTGGTTTCCGTTCCTTTCACCCCAAAAAAGTTGGGAACCACAGTTTCTCCCAGAAAGACTACTTAGATCAGGCAATTCTACCTGGGGAAGGCTGTCTTGAATTTAACCTGGAGCCAAGCCATAGAGGGCCTTTATAAGTGAAAAACAGAAAACGTTTAGTGAGTAACTGCAGTCTAGATCATTTGCACTTTCTAAATGGTTTTTAAAAACAGCCCTAAGTATATTAGGATGTTCCAGACAGGTTGTAATAAAAGCATGAGCCACAGCAGCAAGGTCTTTTTTCTCTAGGTACAGGTTCCAATTGGCACACCAGCTGAAGCTGAAGAAGGACCCCGTATCATGGTCTCTACCTACTGTTCAAACAGAAACTATATATACAAAATATTCTCAAATCACAGATCTGATTCTGTGATAGTAGCATCCCCCACCAAAACAACGCTGGATCAGACTGAAAGTCCCAACATGGAAACAATAGCTCTGTCTTGCTCAGGCTCTATTTTAGTTATTTTTGTCTCATCCAAACCCTCACTTCAGCCTCATTCAAGATTGCTGGCAACATTTTCCCTATAATAAGGCACCAATCATATCATTTATTTATGTATGAGATATATATATCAAATATATAGAGAGATAAATATATTGTTTTTAAAGACAAGTTCAAGATAACAGTCATAGCTTTGTTTCTTCTATTTTGCTCCATACCAACTGTTCTGTGAATGAGAATGACTGCCCCAAAGTCACCCAATATACAATTACCTCATACAGCAAATCACCATACAACCCCATTTCAGTTAAATTAAAATCTATTTATAACAGTACTTAAATCAGTACTAAAGATATTTTTAAATAAACATATAAGGATTAGCGCTGTGATAAAGAAGTAGGTTTTAAACAGGGATGGAAATGCTATGAGAGAAGGAATAAGATTCAATTTAGAGTACATTTATGCGATAAATGAGCCATAGAGAAATAAAAATGTGGAATGCATACACTGCTTCTCAAAATATTCTTCCTATAAATGGGAGTGAAGTTTAGATTATTCAGCAGATTTATTTTCAGTATTACAAAAGGCATTTGTTAACTCCAGGTAGTTCCTCCTCTTGAAACTGCTAAGCAATCCAAATTCCTTATTTTGAAGCTCCAAAGGGTCACCATCTCAGTTGCCAAAATGGACTTGTCTAATTAGCTGTGCAGCTTCACTGGATTTGAGTTCTCCAACAGCAGAATCACCTTCTTTATATTTTATAGGGGAAAGGTACAACTTTATCAGTCCTCTAACATGACAAAGTCTGAAAATAGTTTGTTGGGTTCAATTTTATAGCTTTTTAGAGAAATAACAAGACTAAAACAATACTAACCCTTTGCTCCTGCTATTTTTTAGTTGATGTAAATCACCACCACTGCTGAAATTAATGGAAATGAGAGAAATGGTTGGGTTTCTGAATTATAAAGTAGAATTGACTTAATTTCTGGTTTATCATTGTTAATGTATGAATCTCATTACTTTTAGCATGTTTTAGAATCATTCCCTTTTATCCCTGTTCCTTCAGATAAAATAACTTCATAAAAAGCACTCTATTATGTTGCATTTAACTTCATAAAGAGCAGCAAACCAATAATACTGAGCATTCTATACAGTATAAATAACATACCGTAGTAATAGGAAATATAAAACAAATATCTGCTTATGTTTCAAAGAAAAAAGCAAAACTCTAAATAAATGTATTTTTCAATAAATTCTGATACTGGTCAAAATAAATTATAATTTATCACAAACTATATCCTAGAAAACAGTGACAAATTCCATCTATACATTTTCATCCATCCATCAAACATATATTTATCTATCCATCCATCCATTCCATCCATACCTGTCTTTATCATGTATTCATTTTTGGAATAAGAAAGATACCCTCAGGGTCAAACCAGCTCCTCTCCGGAACCTTCAGGTCTGAGCACCCAGCAACCAAAGATAAACAGTGACTGGAAAATTAAGTCCCTGTTTTTTTACTAATTGCATTCTTCTCCTTCTGCTGGAATCACAAATAGAATGAACTACTTATATCTCAAAATATCTCATAAACTTTCATGCAACATTGAGATTGGGGGGGGGGATAGGAAGATGAAGCATTTGTATCCTGCCCTCAGTTCCTGAATAAAAGGTAAGCTATAACTCTAACAAACTAACAATTTATTAGGCAGCTTAAAGACATTTTGCCTATACAAGTGGCTGGATTGAAATCAAAATTCTTATATATGAAAATAACCATCCCCACTCCCAGCACTTCATTCAGGCATTTGGGCTTAAGAGGTTAGGCAGCTTTATTTGTTCAATGTTTTTGTTTATGGTTTGGATGGTTTTGTTAAACTCTTGCTGTTTTTAGTACGTTACCCCATGCAGAATCACTTTTGGAAGATGGATGTCCTTATAAATTGTTAAAATAAATTATCTATTATGATTTATTTATACTTATGTATATACTTCCTAAAAGTGCCTAAAACTCTATTCCATTCTATTGTCCATGCAAAAGCTATCTATGTATATAAAAGTGTGTGTGTGTGTGTGTGTGTGTGTGTGTGTGTGTGTGTTCCAGCGTAACTCTGGAACATACACACATTTGGTTGAAATCAAGAAATTTCAACCAAATTTGGTACACAGATGACTTACTCTTTGGAAAAAAATACTGTGGGGCCAGACACCCCTAACACCCCTTTGGTCCGCACATTTTCAACAAGGCTTTGATTATTCTTGAGGACAAATCTATAGCCATAATCAATAAAGCAATTTGGCCTGCCTGCACTAATACGAGACCAACACAACATATTTCAGGCAGATTACATACAAGAAAAGAACTACAATGTCAAACATCTTAGTGCATATATCGCGGACAAGAAGCCACTTAAAAATCAAAATCAGAAAAAAAGCATGCCAAATGATCATGTATCAGCTAGCAAAACAACAAGGGAGTATCATTTTACTTGATGCTTCTGGAGGCACAGGGAAAACATTTTTAACTAATTTAATTCTCGCTGAAATCAGGGCTCAGGGTGAAGTTGCTCTTCCTGTCTAATACAGAATACAGGATAAATAAATACCCGGGCGATGCCGGGTTATCACTTAGTATTAGATAAATGGGTCTACAACTGAAAAGACATGCTTCCAGATGGCAGTTCCTGAGAAAAGGGAGCAAGTGTACTAAGAGCAAGTGCACTGAATTAATCTTACAAGGCAGACAGATATTATTGTCTGGAAAGGCAGTAACAACCCTCTTCAACTCTGCTAAATGTCTGGACTCTGAACCATAAAGGCTCTTAATTGTATCCAGAAAGCAACTGGTAGCTAGTGCAGTTTTCAAAGTATAATTGTTACGTGGATGTATTAAGGCATGTCCATAACTACAAAAGTTGCTGCATTCTAGACCTGCTATAGTTTCTGAATGCTGTTCAATATTAGCACATTATAATATATCAACAGATGGATGACTAAGGCATGAATGACTATGACTAAGGCTTCCCAATGTAGGAAGCATTACAATTGGTATGCAAGAAGGAACTATATGAGAGCTTCTTGGTCACTGATGAGTGGAGAAGGACTCTCAAGTTACAATCCAGTTCTGAGCAGGAAAGCAAAAACCTGTGCAGATCTAATGATACTATCTATGGAGTTTGATAGCTTATTGAAGGTTGATGAGAAATCAAGCAACACAAAAACACATATAAAATCAATACATATGATTATTATTATATAATAATCCCATTACTTTATTATTGTTGTCCAATTTTGGTTTAATAGCCATAGATTTATTAATATACCATTATGAAGATCAAGTTTAAAAATGTGAATATATTTCCGAATTATGGACCACAAATTTGAAATTTATCATTCTATGAATAACAATGGATCAATAAAACAGGCACAGCCAACCATTAAAAGTATATAGCACTACTGGCTTTTCTTAAACTCCAACATTTGGTTCACAACCTATGTCTATGGTGATATGGATTAAATCCAAGTTGTATTCCCTAAAGAATCATAAAAATCCAAATCATACTTGCCATCATGTTTCACATTCAAACAAATGTACAGAATATACTTTACCAAAGTAGCACTTGTTTGCCATCATAGTTTAATACATGTCTTGTACCAAAATGTCAGGAAATGTTAGTTAAATTTTCAACTAATGGTAATGAGATCCTGATAGATTCCAGATGGAGCTTGGGCCATTTCCTGAGACTCTGGCTCACGACTCGGCTGAAGATCTAGTGGCTGCCTGGGATAGTGCGGCCATCGGGGCTTTGGACCGTGTCGTGCCTTTGCAGCCTCTGACCCGGCGCCGAACTCACTTAGCTCCTTGGTTTACCGAGGAGCTAAGAGAGATGAAGCGCCGGAAAAGACGCCTAGAGAGCAATTGAAGGGCCAGCCGATCCGAATCTGACCTGACACTAGTAAGGTCTCATATTAAGACCTACCTAGTAGCGATAAAAACAGCGAAATCTAACTATTTTGCCGCTCTTATCGCGTCATCAGAGAATCGCCCAGCCACCCTGTTTAGGGTGACCCGCTCCCTCCTTCATCCGGGAGCGCAGGATGACCCCTTGCAGGGCTGAGCTGAGGACTTTGTACAGTATCTGTATGATAAAATCACTCAGATTCGGGAAGACTTGGCCTCGGACTGGGTTAGTTCAGATGGGATGACGGAGGCAGGTCTTGATAGTGTTATCTGGGAGGAGTTCAATCCTGTGGCTCCCGGGGACGTGGACAGGATCTTGGGACGGCTGAACGTGACCACATGTTTATTGGACCCGTGTCCCTCCTGGTTGGTGCTGGCTTCCCGGGAGGTTACACGAGGCTGGCTCCAGAGGATTATCAACACTTCCTTGAGTGAGGGTGTCGTACCGGCCACCTTGTAAGAGATGGTGGTGAGGCCCCTCCTCAAGAAGCCCTCTCTGGATCCGGCTGTTTTCGCTAACTATCGTCCAATCTCCAACCTTCGTTTTATTGCGAAGGTTGATGAGAGTGTGGTGGCGTGGCAGCTTCCCCAGTACCTGGATGAAGCTGTCTATTTAGATCCGCTCCAGTCTGGTTTCAGGCCTGGGTACAGTACGGAAACGGCATTGGTTGCATTGGTGGATGAACTCTGGAGGGCTCGGGGTAGGGGTTATTCCTCTATCCTGGTCCTGTTAGATCTCTCAACGGCTTTTGATACCATCGACCATGGTATCATGTTGCACCGGTTGGAGGGATTGGGGGTGGGGGACACCGTTTTGCAGTGGTTCTCTACCTATCTCTCCAACCGGTCGCAATCTGTGTTGACAGGGGGGCAGCGGTCGACCCTGAGGCGCCTTGTTTGCGGGGTGCCACAATGGTCGGTCCTCTAACCACTCCTGTTCAACATTTATGTAAAGCTGCTGGGTGAGATCATCCATGGTTTTGGGGTGGAGTTCCATCAGTACGCTGATGATACTCAGCTGTACATCTCCACCCCAGACCATCCCAACGATGCCATGGAAGTAATGTCCCAGTGCCTGGAGGCGTGTGGGTCTGGATGGGGAGAAACAGGCTTCGACTCAACCCTTCCAAGACCGAGTGGCTGTGGCTGCCGGCGTCCTGGTATAGCCAGCTGGCGCCATCACTGGTTATTGGGGGCAAATCACTGGCCCCTACGGAAAGGGCTCGCAACTTGGGCATCCTCCTCGACTCACGGCTGTCTTTAGAAGAGCATATGATGGCTGTGGCCAGGGGGCTTTCTATCAGGTTCGCTTGATACGCCAGTTGCGTCCCTTTCTAGATGGGGACTCCTTATGCATGGTCACTCAGGCTCTCGTCACTACTCGTCTGGACTATTGTAACGCTCTCTACATGGGTCTTCCCTTGGGGTGCACCCGGAGGCTCCAACTGGTACAGAATGCAGCCACGCGGGGAATTATGGGAAAGACGGGGTGCTCCCATGTGATTCCTCTCCTCCACGAGCTGCATTGGCTTCCAGTGGACTTCCGGGTGCGCTTCAAGGTGTTGGTGATCACCTTTAAAGTGCTCCATGGCTTAGGGCCGGGGTATTTATGGGACTGCCTTCTGCCACCAATTGCCTCCCACCGGCCAGTTCGCTCCCACAGAGAGGGCCTCCTCAGGGTGCTGTCAGCCAGACAATGCCGGCTGGTGACCCCCAGGGGGAGAGCCTTCTCTGTGGTGGCACCCACCATCTGGAACGATCTGCCCCCAGAGATACGAGTGATCCCAGACCTCCGGACTTTTCGTCGGGCCCTGAAAACTCACCTTTTTCAGTTAGCCAGGCTGGCCTGATTTTATCTTGGTTTTAAATTGATATTGATCTTAAATTGGAATATTTTAAATTAATGGGCCAAACTTTATATAATCTATTTTAAAACTATTTTAACTTTTATGTACAGCTGTTTTATTTTGGCTGTTCATCGCCCTGAGTCCAAAAGGAGAAGGGTGGTATAAAAGTTTGAAAAAATAAAAATAAATAAAAAATAAAAATTTATAAATAGGATCCTAAATTAATTCAGCAAGCTGTTTGACACTATTAAGGAACTCAGTCTCCATGTTCCTATTCCCATACTTCAATTTCTACACTATAGTGCCTTCCCAGAGTTAGTTTAAATATCTCTTTCAAGATTTAAATATTGGCAATTTATACATAGGTTCTTATGTTTCTAGTAAGATTTTGATGTTCCTGAGAATGAAATTGGCAAATCAGTAAATCAGAACTGTTTATGGATGTATCTTCTTACTGAAAAGCATAATGTCATTCACTTGTTTTTCTAGCTGCTGACTTCTGATCCCTTTCCTCAAAAATATTAAATAAAGAGATTATCCCATACTCTTATCTCATCAGTTTCAATTAATGAAGAATTCTGCAGTTTTTCAAAATAGAATCAAAACAAATGCCAGAATTTCTTCTAAAAGACACATGAAACAGCAGTAACTTTCTGAAGGAAAAAGGAGTCAGATTGTGATGTCAATTTTGTTTTGTACTGTAGCACATTATTCCAATCATCTTCAAGCTTTTTCAGTGCTTGCATGTTTTCTATTACATTTCAGTACTATTTAATCAAACATACATTATGGTATATATTAATATATGAAAAAGGTAGCTCTTAATTTGAAGGATTTATCACTCTAGGATTTGTCAAATGTGCTTTCCAGAATTCCCAATCAGCATTTTTATCCTAGCAGGGAAAATGGGAAGTTGGCATCCCAAGCCCATTTATGTCCTTTGTTTTTATTTTAAACTTTGCATCTGATCCTATAAAACTAAGCTTCCTTTGAGGCTGGAGAAAAACGTATTCAGGGGATCCTGCCCTCTATCTATCTATCTATCTATCTATCTATCTATCTATCTATCTATCTATCTATCTAAAATTTATAGACCGCCCTTCTCCCTGAGGACTCAGGGCGGTGTACAGCCGGAATTAAAAAACACATAATATAAATAAGAACAATTAAAAATAGAATAATAAATTTCGGCTCAAATTAAAAATACCAATCCCCATAAAATTTAAAATACTGCTTAAGCCAGCCCGGCTTGTTTGAAGAGGTAAGTTTTCAGGGCACGATGGAAGGCACTGAGGTCAGGGATTTTCCTTATCTCGGGGGGGAAAACTGATTCCAGAGGGTAGGTGCCCCCACAGAGAAGGCTCTCCCCCTGGGGGTCGCCAGCCTACATTGTTTGGCTGACGGCACCCTGAGAAGGCCCTCTCTGTGGGAGAGCATGGGTCGATGGGAAGTCGTCTGTGGCAGTAGACGGTCCCGTAGATAACTAGGTCCTATGCCATGGAGCGCTTTAAAGGTGATAACCAACACCTTGAAATGCACCCGGAAGATCACTGGGAGCCAGTGCAGCTTGCACAGGAGTGGTGTTATATGGGAGCGCCACGTTGCTCCCATCACTACCCCACACGGCCGCATTCTGGACCAGTTGGAGCCTCCGGGTGCCCCTCAAGGAGAGCCCCATGTAGAGAGCATTACAGTAATCAAGGCGAGAGGTGACAAGGGCGTGATTGACTGTGCACAGGGAATCCCGATCAAGAAAGGGCCGGAACTGGCGAATCAGGCGAACCTGACAGAAAGTCCCCCTAGTGACAGCTGTCAGATGGTCCTCTAAGGACAGCTGCCTATCCAGGAGGACTCCAGATTGTGAGCCCTTTCTGTGGGGACTCGCCCCCAATAGTCAGCGATGGAGTCAACTGACTATATCGGGATGCCGGGAGCCACAGCCACTCAGTCTTGGAGGGGTTGAGCCTGAGCCTGTTCCTCCCTATCCAGGTCCGCATAGCCTCCAGGCACTGGGACATCACTTCAAGGGCATCGTTGGGGTGGTCTGGGGTGGAGATGTACAGCTGAGTGTCATCAGCATACTGATGGTATCTCACCCGAAAACCACGGATGATCTCACCCAGCAGCTTCACATAAATGTTGAACAGAAGGGGCGAGAGGACCGATCCCTGTGGCACTCCACAAATGAGAGGCTCGAGGTCGACCTCTGCCCCTTTGTCAACACATACTGTGACCGGTCGGAGAGAAAGGAGGAAAACCACCGCAACACGGTGCCTCCCACCCCCAGCTCTTCCAACCGGTGCAACATGATACCATGGTCGATGGTATCAAAAGCCGCTGAGAGATCTAACAGGACCAGAATAGAGGAGCAACCTCTGTCCTGAGCCCTCTAGAGATCATCAACCAACGCGACCAATGCCGTTTCCATGCTGTACCCAGACCTGAAACCTGACTGGAATGGATCTAGATAGGATGCTTCCTCCAAGAATTGTGGGAACTGTCGTGCGACCACACTCTCAACAACCTTCGCCATAAAGTGAAGGTTGGAGACAGGACAAAAGTTGGCTAATAATGCCGGGTCCAGGGACGGCTTCTTGAGGAGAGGCCTCACCACCGCCTCTTTCAAGGTAGCGGGGAAGTGACCCTCACTCAATGAAGCATTAATAATGCCCTGGAGCCAGCCACGTGTAACCTCCCGGGAAGCCAATACCAACCAGGAGGGACACGGGTCCAATGAACATGTGGCCGCACTAAGTCTCTCCAAGATCTTGTCCACATCATCGGGAGTCACAGAGTCAAACTCTTCCCAGGTGATACTCTCAAGACTAGTCCTCGCCACCCTGCCCTGATCTACCCAGTCGGAGTCCAAGTCCCCCCGGATCTGCGTAATTTTGTCATACAGGTATTGTCCAAATTCTTCCGCCCTGCCTTCCAGTCTCAATTAACATGTACAAACAAAATTATTATTAACTGAATAAAAATATGAATATATAGAAGAATAAATTTGAAAATAAATGGAAACTAGATTGTAAGTATCATGGGAATAAAGATAACCTAATATAGAGAATAATTGTAAGAAAACCCATAAACTCAAAAGAATAAACATATAATTGCTCTTACTAACATCGTAAGAAAAGATGTATAAAGGTAACCCTCTCCTCGGCAGAGAAGATCCTCTCTCATGTAACTATCTCCCAAATCTCAACCTCTGAAGACATGTAGAATTAAGAAATGCCAGGCCATTATTTCTGCATTTTATACATTTTTTTCCATTGTCTTTTCTAATACCATCTATCTATTGGATTATTTTTTTCTGAAACACAAAAAGAAAAAACTCTGAAAACCAGCTATCACGAAGGATAGTCAGCAAACAAAATGCTGCAAATTAAGCATTTTGTAGAGTTCACTCAGAGTGCACAAAAAGCACATTTGTCCCCAGAACCTATTTTCATTATTTACAAATTATTGTTGTGGAGGAATCATGGCTCTCTGCAGTTAATAATTGCAGTATTGTATAGCTTTTAATTCCAGTGCTTTTCTAGATAAGGTGACTTCCATAAAAAATATTTATAGGAAGCGAATCACAGAAGGGATTCAGTTCATTAAATCTTTTCATTAGCTCTCTTTCTTTTCAAGGGTGCTATGTCAACTTACTCATTTCCATTCACTTCCAAGGATGAACTTGAAGAGGAATTAGACAAATTTTTCTCTGATATAATTTTTTTTCAAACAAAAGATATCACTTTGAACATAACTCTAATTTTAAAGTACAAAATTCTGCAATTTGTAACCACTGTTTTAAAAAGAAGGCTTTATTTGGCTTTGTATTTCTGACTGATTGACAACATGAGTCACATGTTACTTAATTTTAAGTAAATATGTTAATTTTGGTTGTGATTATATTATATGCGGATGTATTTTAGTATTTTTAGATTAGACTCTTACTTAATTATAAACATAATTATCTCCTTAAACTGAAGTTCTGCTTTTCCATAAGTGAAAATGAACATTGCCTTACCTGAATGTCCCTTTTCGTTCTGATGCGTGGCAATTCAAGCATGGGTTTTCTCTAGTCTGCTTGCTAGAGACTGAATGTAGTATTTCTTTAAATCTGTTGTGACCACGCCTCCCTTGCTCTGCTGAGCCTCAGTTGTTTTGCGTCGTCCTCCAACATGTCCTACGAAGCAAACATAAACAACGCTCCCCGGGCCAAAAAAACCAGGCAGCCTGAAGGACGGGTTGAATTGCCACGCATCGCAATGAAAAGGGACGTTCAGGTAAGCCAACGTCCATTTTCCATTGCACTGCTTAGGCAATTCAAGTGTGGGATATACCCAAGCTCAAACTCAGTGGGAAGGAGGCTGGCTGGGCCCCAGGAGCTTAGCTGAGTGGACATTCTGTAACACCCTACTCCCAAAGGATGCCTCAGCCAAGGCATAGCTGTCCAACTTATAATGCTTCACAAACGGTGTTAACGACATCCACGTAGCCACTCTACAAATGTCAACTACTGATGCCTGAGTGGCCCAGGCCGCAGATGTAGCCGCACTCCTACCAGGTAAAGGTTTGTCCTTGGTGCTGTATGCCAATGAGATACATGCTTTAATCCAACAAGCTATAGTCATGGATGAAACCTTCCTCCCCATGGAAGATGGGTGAAAGGATACCAAAAACACCTCAGTTTTCCTAAACGAGGCAGTCCTTGCAATGTACCTGCGGAGAGCCCTCCTGACATCTTAATGTGTGCCACTCAACTTCTAACGGATGTTTGGGTGCTGGACAAAAATCAGGCAACACTATCTCTTGGGCCCAGTGAAAATTAGAATTCACTTTTGATAAGAAGGAGTGATCCATCCACAGTACTACTGTGTTGGGATGGAATATGCATAAATCACTTCTGGTGGACAAGGCAGCCAGTTCTGAAATTATCCTTGTTGATACAATGGCTAGGAGAAAAGCTATTTTAAATGACAAAAGGCGTAGACTAATGGAAGCCAGCGGTTCAAATGGGAAGCTGTAACGACTTGCAGGACTAAGATCCCATGTAGGGGAGTGATGTATTACAGGAGGCCTGAGATTGGTGGTCCCCTGAAAGAACCCCCTAATTATTGGATGTTGTGCAAGAGAATGGGGAACATCCTGGGCTACACGGTCAACAAGGCTGCAACTTGTCATCGTAGCGTAGCTGGGACCAACCCCTTGTCCAGTCCTGCTTGCAAAAAGTCTAGAATGTCAGAGTTGGATGCCGACATTGGGTCAGCATGTCATTGAGAACACCAAAGACAGAAAGTTCTCCACATATATCCTGGTAGTGAAAGGTTGCCTGGCGGCCTGAATGGTGTGTATTACCTTCCCTGAAAGGTTGTCTTTCCTCAGGAGAATCCTCTCAAGTGCCATACGGTTAACTGGAGCCACTGGGGGTCTGGATGAAGAACGACCCCCAGGCTGAGAGAGCTCCTGTCCTGAGGAATCCTCTAGGGATGGGACACAGAGAGGCTCACCAGGTTGGCATACCGGGAGCGCCTTAGCCAATGAGGGGCAACTAGTAGCAGTTCTGCCTGTTCTTTTAACCATTTCCAAATTACCCTTGGAATGAGGGGAATGGGAGGGAAGGGATAAAGTAGGCCTGGAGGCCACTGCATCATAGAGCGTTGCAGTCCAGTGCCCCCTGACATAGATACCGGGAAACAAACGTTGGGAGCTGAATGTTTTTCAGCTGGGCAAATAGATCGATGGTCAGCTGACTGAACCTGCGAACTAGTTCCTGAAACAGGTCTGGATGAAGTCTCCATTCCGACGGATCCAGCTGAGTCCTGCTCAGCCTGTCCGCCAGAGGTTGGATGCCCCGGAGATGTGCTCTGCCTTCAATGACAATGTGTGAGTCTCTGCCCAGCTCAACAACTCTCTGTCTCTGTCATTAGAAATCAAGAGTGAGTGCCCCCTTCCCAATTATATGGGCTTTCGTGGCCATATTGTTGGTTAAGACAAGGACATGTTGATGGAATAGAGTGGTCTGAAAGTGCTGAAGGGCCAGGTGTAAAGCCCACAGCTCCAGCCAATTAATGCTGTTTTTGCAATCTGCCTGGGATCATTGTCCTTGGACCACTTGAGTACCCAGGTGAGCTCCCCAGCAAAGAGGCTCACATCTGTTGTCACCATGATGCGACTGGGGTCCTGAAACACACACCCTTTCAGAATGGCCCCCGAGGCCCACCATTTGAGGGAAACATGTACCTTGGTTGGAAGGGCTACATTGGACTGAGAGCTGCTCCGTCTGGCCCTCTGGAATGGTAGCAGGAACCATTGAAGTAGCCTCGCATGTCTGCATGCCCACGGCACAAGGGCAATACATGAGATAAATTTTTCGAGCAACAGAGACAAGCTGAGCAAAATCACTCGTCTCTGTGCCAATATGCGCACCACCAGGTCCCTGATGTCCTATTGTCAGTCGGATTACAGAAAAACTTGACCCTTCACTGAGTCTATCATCGCTCCCAGGTGGTTGATACATGTGGTGGGCTGTAGATGACTTTTCTTTAGGTTGATTGAAAATCCATGATGGTTGAGCATGTGGCAAACGGTATTTAAATCCTGTTTGGCCTGCTGATGGGAATTGAGAGAATTAAGACATCATCCAGGTAGCATAAAATGCGTACTGGAACCAATTGGATGGATGCTGCCACCGCCACAAGCAGTTTGGTGAATGTTCTCGGGACGATGACAGCCCAAATGGCATGGCCCGGTATTGATAATGATGGTTGGCATAAGCAAATCGGAGGAACCTTCAATGTGCCGGATGGATTGGTACATGAAGATATGCCTCCTGTAGGTCCACAGATGTCATGTTGTCGCCATCCCATATGCATCCCAAAATTGTCCTGAGGGATTGCATCTTGAACCGCCGGTATTGGATGAACCGGTTGACATGTTTGAGGTTCAAGATCCCCCTCCAGCCCCCTGAAGACTTGGGCACCAGGAAAAGAATTGAGTACACCCTGTTCTTTCCTGCCCTGAAGGTACCAGCTCTATGGCCTCGATGTCTCTGCTGCCATAAAGTGACACTTCTCCTGTTGTTGGGAAATTGGACATTGGATATAATGGTCTGGAGGGATGGAGTGGAATTCTAAGGTGAGTCCCTGCCCCACCGTCCAAAGAACCCAAGCGTTGGATGAAGTGACTTACCATTGGCTGTGGAAATGACTTAGGCGACCACCAATGGGAAGATGTGACAGAGAGTCACTTGCCCCACTTAGCTGGCCTTGGCCCAGCTCCTCTATATGGTCTTTTGGAAGAGGGTTATATCTGCCTTGGTCTCTAAAAGCCTGTCTATCTGAGGATCAATCGAACCCTGGGGAGTAAGACCTGTGTAAGTAGGACCCGCTGGGTCTGGCATCCTGCCAAAAGGGCTGCCGTCGGGAGTATGGTGAGTATCTGTGGTCTGGCCTCCGATAGGAAAATGGCAGCATCTTCCTTTTATCTTTCCCTTCCACTAAAATTGGGTCTAGGGCTGGCCCAAAAAGAGAAGATCCTTTATAAGGAGCTGAAGCCAACCTCCATTTAGACTTCAGATCTGCTTTCCAAAGATGTAGCCAAAGGAGTCTACGGGAAGTTACAGTGGAGGCTAAAGCATGTGATGTGAATTGGGCCACATCTAAGGACACATCGGCTGAATACTCAGTAGCTGCCACCATCTTATTAATAACCTGTTGGATCCTAGTGTCCTCCGGAGGAAGATGTTCTCTCAACTGTTGCAGCCAAATTAAGGTGGCGTGATTGAAAAAGGACACCGCCGTCACAGCTTTGATGGCCCAAGCTGCCACCTGGTGAGTTTTCCAATAGGAAACTTCTGCTTGACTATCCTCCATCTTCAAAACTTCCACTATATTATTAGACAAAACAGTGGAAGATGAAAGGCTGACTACCGGTGGATCAACCGTTGGGAAATTGAGCAGTCCGTCTAAAACAGGATCTGCACAGTACAATTTCTTATGATGACTGCTAGATGCTGATAAAGCACCCAGCTTGTCCCACTGTCTCTTGATAACTTCCGAAAATAACTCTGGGCAAGGAATGAAATCTTGATCTGGTGTAGAAATTGCAAATAACTCTCCATGAGGCTTCAATGCTTCAGAATCCTGATATTTTGGATTAACAATAGTCCCCATATTAGTAGCCATTTTGGCTTTCCGAAGTAAGGTTTTAAACACTGAAGCACAAAATAGTGTGGTGAAAGCCGGCTTATCCAGTAACACCCCTTCATCCTCTGAAAACTTGGGATCCCTGCTATCTTTCTCCAGCCAGGCCTCTTCACTACTAATTGATTCCTGCTGGGCAGGAGACACTGGCCTGGGAATTGTTTGGATCTGAGGGTGGGATTGCCACCCAGACACCACTGATGGCATGTGGCCCCCTTGATGTAGACCAGAAGCAAGAGCTTGAACCAAAGCATTAGTAAACAAGGATTGAAAATCTAATGACTGGGCAAGTCCCTGGCCCTCCCCCAAGCAGAGCCCTGCTGCTGTTGGGGTAAATGTTGCCTCTGGAGCCAAGCGCCCTGTGGCCTGTCTCACCTGCACCTCCCCTAGATTCACCTGGTGGAGAGCTGAAGTGGTACCCTGAACCTCAGGTAGTGACAATTCTGCCCTGGTTTGAGGCAGGGAAACATTAGACTGAACAGAAGGGTCCAGAACCTCTGACTGAAAGGGAGTAAGAACACTGCTAGATTGTGCCCTTTGTTGTGCCTTAGCAAACTGTTTTTCCAAGGCGTTATGTCTCCTTTGGGCATCCTTATCACTAGTGGAAGACTTTGAAGAAGGCAGGGGTGTAGCTGGTCTGTTGTTACAGAATCCTTCCTGCACAGTGGAGCAGAGATTTTAGATTTATTTTTTGAAGGTCTTTTAGTTCTTGGGGGGGGGGTGTAACAGGTTCCTCAATATCAGAGGAAAATTCTTGATCCCCCATTGTGACCTAAAACCTAAAAAATCTCGCTGAAATTGGTCACAAACCCAAAGCAATAACCCCAGGCTGCAGCCAAAACTGATCAGAAGCAAGTCTCAGTTAAGTGCCAGCCATTGCAAATTGGCATGAAATTGAAGTCAGCCAGTTCCTCCACACAATAAAATGGTGTGAGACAAAAAAACTGCCTCCCAGCGCCCACACCCAATTTAGGTGAAATGTGGCTCTGGAAGAATTTTTCTTCCTTAATTAGCCACCTCGCAATTCAGCCTGTCAGACAAAATTTTGGTGGGAGATTCAAATTTCTTCACTGCCAGCTGGCTCACAATCCTCTTACAAAATGGTGCAAGGCCAATGTGCCTCAGCGGCAATCCAGTACTTCCTGCGACCTCTGATCCTCTTCGTCACCAATGAAGCCAACTTCGGAAGACACTGGAGCAAAACACTCTGAAAAGCACCAGGAGGCTGTATTCTTCACAGAGTTTGCTTCCGCATGCCGAGCAGGGACTCTGTAGCTGCCTGATTACTTGGGAGCAAATGGCGGTGGTGGTTGTGCCGGCGGACCGGGTAACCATCTCATCCGCCGGCGGCGAAACCAAGGGCTGAAGTAGCCTCAATGGAGTTGCCCATAATGGACAAGATCCGATTGCTGCCAATCAATTAAAGCCGTGAGCAGTCAATCTGGAGCCCCAGAAACAATCTGCCAACCCCGCAGCGAAAGGAAACCAGCTGCAGCCACAAGCTAGTCCCAACAGATCCTCTTCTGCTCCCATTTAAAACAACCTAAAATAAAATCCTGAGAAAAATAAAACTAACTACACTAATTGCTAGAGCAGTTGTACACACATCCCTATTGCTAGACTGAGCGAAACAACTGAGGCTCAGCAGAGCAAGGGAGGCGTGGTCACAACAGATTTAAAGAAATACTACACTCAGTCCCCAGCAAGCAGACAAGAGAAAACCCACACTTGAATTGCCTAAGCAGTGCAATGGGAAAATAAAATATAAGTTATAGTGTTCCCCTAACACTGTGATTTTTGGATCTTTGGATTCATATTGCATTCATATATAAATATAAGATACAATATTTATGTTCTCACATTAAACTAGGTCAAGATATGTAGACCAAGATATGTTGACCAATAATATTTTGGTTCAGGCATAATGCTAAGTTATAAATCATGGTTTGCATATTATAATAGTAGAAATATTCACAAAATGAAAGACAAACTGTTTTTCAAAAAATTAAAATAGCTGTTTATACCACATGGGCAACTACACCTGAAACTTCAATTGGTTTGTAATATTGAGTAGAGGAAATGGTAGATAGATTCTGTTTTTCCAAAATTTAATTGACAAATTGAATTGACCTAGACTAGCATGCAGATTGAATAATATCTATAAGATTGGAAATTATATAGCTATCAGATTTTCAAAACTGGCATGCATTGTAGCTTAAATAATGAATCAAATATCATTTAAAAATCCCAAGTTTTGTGAAAGAAACATTGATATAAATAAAATTTTAATGCAGGTTTTATATAAACAATGAACAATGTCATATATCAAAAGACAATTAGTAATACTGGATAGCAATAGTTTTCCCCATTCCCAATATCACACTAAATCTGGGATTGGAAGGAAGGCATTTAGGTACAGTTATTCAAAAGACTGAATTCATTTGCAATCTAAGATCCCAAACAAAAACATCTGTGAGAGAGAGCTGCCCAACTCTCACTAGAATACATACTGTAAAGGAAACTTGCTATCTCCAATAAATGGTTCGATCACTGAATTAATTTTACAGCACCATTACTTCCAGAGGGGAAAAAGGATATGGAAATAGATATTTCAATTCCCAAACATACACATGAACCAAGTAAAGGTAAAATCTTCAAATCCAATTAAATTCTAGCTGATTTAAAGACATATCTGTCTAGTTTTCTTGGAACGTTCTTGGAAGTAGTATGGCAATGCATTCTTCCAGGAGGTTTCTTCAACTCTACATTCTACCCTACATTCCTTGGGTTTTCTAGAGATGTTCTACTCCAATACTAACAAAGCCTGATCCTGCTCAATATATAATGCAATTCAGTTATACATTTTTCCAAGATGTCTGCCGTAGCTTGGAATTCAAAAGCTGTACCTAAAACTTCCAATCTTAAAACAGATGCTTAACTTCCAAAATCACACACAAACAATGGGAGGGCTCCCAAGCATTTCAAGTTGTATTTCCAGATTGAAATGTTGAAACTGAAATGTTGAAACTGAAGGGTGTAGTTTCACATAAAGTGATACACTACTGTAATATGTGGAGAAATTGTCATGAAAGCACAGGCATTTTTTTAAAAAATTGTACAAAGTGGAAAAGAATGATTGAAAGAAATAACAACTGCTCATTTCCCCACCAGTATAAATTATAATAGGCATCCATTAGATTTATATAGGGCATCAGATTTTGGATGGTGAACTTTAAAAGGAATGGCTGGAACTTCTACGGTATGGTTTGGGTTAGTTATATTGATTTAAAATAGCAACTTTCACTGCTTTAACTGGTTCCCATATCACTTAGCTTTACTTCATTCTATAAAATAATATTTTCTAATCTATTATTAGAAGTCTCAATTATTGGATGTTTGTACCATAAACCTCCTTGTGAACATGAAACAATTGTTCCACAGAGGCCCCTAATGGTGTGAGGAAAGAGAACAAAAACAAAATTACAGTTTGTAGAAATATAATGATAGAAAATTTTTGCTTGAAAGATCTTGAACATCATTATTCAGATTGATGTGCAGATTAAGATTTAGTTCATGTGCAGTTTGGGATTTAACTAGTCAATAGATTGCGTTATTTATAAAAGCTTGAGATGCACTCCTTGATCAGACTCCTCATTTTAAGAGATATTTCCTTTTTGCCTGCATATATGTGTGGTTGGGAAAGGGAACATTGATTGTCCATATAATGAAAAACTGGGCCAAAATCCATTGATGCATTGGGCTGTCAGATGAACCTTGATGGTTCATTCTGGCATGAACCAGCCATAATGGTTACAAATATGGTTTATTAGACTGAGTCATGTTCTACTCTCTGAAAAACCTATTCCATTTTTAACACAAGAAACAGAAAGAGAGTTGAAACTGATTTGTTGGGCTTGTGTATAATAAAAGAACATATATAAATACATAGGTACAACCAATTCAAATGTATAAAATCATACCCAAAATAATACATGGAAAGAAATATATAATATGTGTAATAGCGCATAGCCATCTATCCTGTTCTTGGGTGCGACAGTTGCACATAAGCAAAGCCAGATGGTGAGGTAAAGCAGGTGGTGGGTAGACAGCCACCTGATGCATCTGGCAGGCCAGATCACATGCCTCCCCCACCCCTCTGTCTCCACCTGCTGCTTGGAGGGCCAGTCTACTGATCTCAGTGCTCAGACCCTGTGCTGCACTGGCTGCGGAACCTCCTGTGTGTGTCTGGGGAGAGTACCTGAGTGGGCCAGGGCAGCAGTGGCTGATCCCTCCCATCCCTGAAGTGGCTCCGTGGGCCAAATCTGGGCCTATTGTGGGCCAAATGCAGCTTGTGGCTCTTGTGTTTGACTTGCCTGGTGTAGACAATCATATTCAAAAAATTTAGTTATCCTGCAGCATTAAAGCTAGCAAGGATTATAAGAGACCTACAGTCTATTAGTTAAAATTATGACTTTGAAGTAATGTTTTAGAGTAAGGTGATCAGACATCCCACTTTTGGTGGGACAGTCCCGATTTTCAATAATTTGTCCCGCGGCGTTTTAAAAAAGTCCCGATTTTTGGAAAGAATGCAAGGTTTGCTTACCCCGTCCACTCCCAATCTATTGCTGCCTCCTGAGTCCCGGCTGATGGCTAGAGGGAAAAAAACCTGTTTAAATTCTTGTTGCGGGGCTTCAAAGGGCTGCCCTACAGCTGATCAGTGTTAAAAGAAAACAAATGAGTAGACCGGTGCCTGCAAAAATAGAAAAAACAGACCCTTTCAGCTTCAGCATAGGTTAATTACTATAAGTTGATTAGATCGGCCTCCTGACTCTCAGCTGTTTTGCGAAGGGCTCTGTTGCTAGCTAGCTGCAAAGAGGTAAATTGCTGGAGATTTTTTTCCCTCTAGCTATACTGAAAAGTGAAACTGAAAGTAAAGCAGGGTCTTTGATGCAACATGACAAAATGAGGCAGAGAGAAATTTCTTTTTCTTTTTCCTCACCAAAAAAGGTAGGTGCAAACAATGAGAAATTTAGAGCAAAAGAGGAGAGTTCAAGATTTTAAAACATAAAAGAAAAAAAGCTCTATTTAACTAGGGAATTGTAATAATTGAGATACTATTAATTGTATATCATGTTGAAAGCAGAAATGGTTAAGTTGTGGTTTGGAAGAATATATGGAGGAAATTATTTGGTTTATTATTATTGGTAAATATAACTAACTGATTTGTAAGAAATTGGATTGCATGGAAATAATTGGAATATTCATGTTCATATTGATTAATATACAAAAAGGATAGTTATATAACTAATTGATTTATATTAAAATGTTGAATTTGTATTAAACAACTGTAATATTACATAATTAACCAATGTGAGGATGGATATAAAAATAGATGACAATGGGAAGGGATATAATATAGAATAGAAGTGAAAAATTGAATTTGATTAAGATTAGAGGATGAAGGGTAATATTGGTTTTTTTAAAAAATAGATGAAGAATAAATATGGCAAAAAGGAAATATAGAAATTGTAAATTTAATTGAAATGACTAAACACTGTTTAAATTTGTGAACCGGCCAAATACTTTGTTCAAAGAAAATACATTGTATGTTTGTATGTGTGTTTCTAATTATTGCTATTTATTCATATTTGTTCTCTTTTATTCTTTAAAGTTTAACAATTCATTA
This sequence comes from Ptyas mucosa, assembly GCA_012654045.1. NCBI lineage: Eukaryota > Metazoa > Chordata > Lepidosauria > Squamata > Colubridae > Ptyas > Ptyas mucosa. Next base: position 2,136,710 of record WNWU01013428.1, read on the forward strand.
TCTTAATATCTTTATATTTGTTTGGGGTTGGTTTTCTTCCCTTTCATCTTTTTTATTGTACAACAATCTTTCTCCTCAAACCTACCCCCTCTCTCTTTTCTTTCCTTCTTACTTTCTCTTCCCCCCTTCTTCTTCTCCTCCCTACTTCCTCTTCCTTTCTTCTTCTCCTCCTCTCTTCCTCCCTCTCTTACCCTCACTCCTACTCTAATTTCCCTTCCCTTCCTTCATCCCTCTCTATTGCTGTATCCTTTTATGCACATGGACTACTCAGAGGGCTGAAAAAGTTATTTTTGACTGGTCCTCGCACTTTTGACCAGTCCTCGAACTTACGACCGTCCTCACATTTTACGTTTTTGCCCTATTTTGTCACCATGGTGAAGAGAAGCAGTTATGAAATGAGTGAAATGTTTGTTAAGAATGCTACAATAGGCATAAATGATGACCAGTCATAAGTGCGAAGACTGGTCAAAAGTGCGAGGACCTGTCAGAAATGACTTTTTTCAGCCCTCTGAGTAGTCCTTTTGTGCACATGGACTACTCAGAGGGCTGAAAAAGTTATTTTTGATCGGTCCTCACACTTTTGAGCAGTCCTCGAACTTACGACTGTCCTCACATTTTACGTTTTTGCCCTA